>OW568869.1:600000-1001743 GCA_938743325.2 Pycnococcus provasolii | reverse complement strand
CCTAACCCTAACCCTAACCCTAACCCTAACCCTAACCCTAACCCTAACCCTAACCCTAACCCTAACCCTAACCCTAACCCTAACCCTAACCCTAACCCTAACCCTAACCCTAACCCTAACCCTAACCCTAACCCTAACCCTAACCCTAACCCTAACCCTAACCCTAACCCTAACCCTAACCCTAACCCTAACCCTAACCCTAACCCTAACCCTAACCCTAACCCTAACCCTAACCCTAACCCTAACCCTAACCCTAATTGTAACCCTAATTGTAGCCCTAATTGTAACCCTAATTGTAACCCTAATTGCCAGGCTGGCAGTTTGACCCACATGTTGAAAAAAAAATTTCGCCTCCGGTATGCGGCCGACCGTCGGCCAGCGTCGTGCAGAACGAAGCCAATAACAACAGCCATTTTTTTAACCCGCCGTTTCCGGCGATATCTTGTCATATCACGAAGTAGCGCGGTAATGTTATTATGTTGTTAAAAGTTATGGCCGCAAGGCTCGAGACCCGCGCATTTTTGCGTATTCAACGCATAAAAGCAGATTGGGCATTTCAAGGAAGAGGTAGCGCGTGTTCCCACCCACCAACTCGTACTCGTTGTCCTTGCGCTTTATTGCGAAGCCACAATGCTCCTTTGTCCACCCTGCGATTTTTAAAGACGCAAATAGGCCAGAGAGCGCGTGCTCTTCGGTGCCTATTGGTATATGAGAGTTGTTACGGAATAGGAATGAACCTGTTACTCGAAGAGAGGGAAAGGGGAGAGGGCACGAAGCTTGCGTTCCATGCTTCGTGCTATTCCATGCAACCTTTCTAGAAGTCGATGGAGATTCTCTTATCTCGTTCTAACCGTCTCCAAACCAATTAAACCTCATCTCTAGAGATCTCTTGCTCCATATGGAAGGGTGTTCCCATGTGTCTAGACGTCTCCACTTCTAGACACAAGAACCTTATCTTGTCCTTCTCCTTAACCCCCAAACTTCGACAGGTGATGTGTCGTACTACAAACCCCTAAAACTCCAACACCCCCACTCGACAATCACTCGAGTACTCTCAATCCTCACAAGAATCGAATCCTACCATCTTGAGAATCCTGCGAACCAAACTCACGAAACGCACTCCACTGAGTGGCTTAGTGAATATGTCAGCCAGCATGTCGTTAGTTCGGATAAACCGTACTACGATATTTTTAAGCTCATTCACCTGTTCACGCACGAAATGGTATCGTATCTCGATGTGCTTCGTTCGCTTGTGGAACACAGGATTATTTGACAGAGCAACGCATCCTTGATTGTCCTCATGGATAAGAGTTGGTTCTTGTTGAGGAAATCCAAAGTCAGCGATAAGCATGCGCAAGTGGATTGCCTCTTGACTCGCTGTGCATAGGGCCATATATTCTGCCTCCGTGGTAGATAAGGCAACGGTCGGCTGCCGTCTAGTTCCCCAACTTATGGGCCCACCATTGAGAACGAAGATATATCCGGTAGTGGATCTGCGGGTTGTGCGGTCACCACCCCAATCAGCGTCAGAATATCCGATGAGGGTGTTATCGCCGTTTCGATCGTACCATATACCGAATTCAGGTGTTCCCTTTAAGTAGCGTACCATTCGCTTGGCTAACTGCAAATGCGTAGTTGACGGGTTTCCCATCACGGTTGACGCTGCACTTACCGAATATGCAATGTCAGGTCGGGTTGCGATCGACGCGTACATGACTCCCCCGAGTAATGAACGATACTTGTGACCTATGTCTGCATCGGCTGACCCAACGTCGGATTCATCTTTCGCGTATTCAGAGCCAACGCTCATTGGGGTATCTGCTGATATACAATCAGCCATTCCAAGACGCTCTGTCAGATTCAACACATATCTTTTCTGGTTGAGGCCGATTCCATCTGAAGTTTGGTGTACGTGCATGCCAAGACACCATTCCAACTTGCCAATGACCTTAATGCTGAAGTCTGCTTCGAGTGTGCTCACGACAAAGTCCCACTTTCGTTTGTTAGCTGTGGCAACAATGATGTCGTCGACGTAAACTGCAAGATGGAGGACTGGCGCATCGTTTTCGTATAGGACATACAAGCAGAAGTCATTTCCCGATCGTTGGAAACCGGCCTTGAGGAGATGCTCGTTAAGCCGATCATTCCACACTCGTCCAGCTTGTTTAAGACCGTACAATGCTTTCATGAGTTTCCAGACTCGGCCCGTTCCATCGTTGAATCCTTCGGGTTGTTCCAGGTAGAGGTCTTCCTGAAGTTCGCCGTAAAGGTATGCGGTATCAACGTCGAGTTGGTATACTTGCCAACCATTTGCCGCTGCAAGACTAAGTAGCATACGAATGGTTGTGTAGCGTGCAACCGGCGCGAAGGTTTCGGTGAAGTCTACACCTTCGATCTGCGTAAAGCCCTTGCCTACGAGACGACTCTTGTATCTTGCTATCGATCCATCTGCATTTTGCTTAATCTTGAAGACCCACTTGCATTTGATGGGTCGACGTCCCTTTGGTCGATTAACCAGTCGGAATGTTTCGAGCTTGCGCAGTGAGTTCAACTCCTCTTCCATGGACTGCAGCCATTTCTCGGCATCTTCACCCTCGGTAGCCTGTCGGAACGTCGTGGGTTCTTGGGCGAAGATTGATCCGAGTAGACAGTGCACATGTAAGGCTGCGTGCGCGTCGTCCGTGTATACGGTGCGTTCCAGGGCGCGACGTGGCATGTCGTCGTCCTCAAGAAACACCTCATCGGGAATATTTGCATCGGCTTCGTATTCTATCACTTGCGGCAGATTAGGGACGTCGGTGCCCCCATTCAGTTCGGTTATTGAGTTTGGAGTAGGTGGTGGCGGTGGGAGCTCATTTTCGCTATGTGTGTGCGACGTCGAGGTGGTGCTTGGCGATGACGTCGTGGTATTGTTATTTGGCATGGCCCCCACTGGCGATGAGCTCTGTGGCACTTCTCCCGGTGGTGATATGTTATTGCTCTCTGTGTTTGGTGTCTCCACAGGATGCGTGTTCTTAACCCCCACTGCTTCGGATGTCTCTTCGACGAACGTGATGTCTCGGCTCACACGCAGGCGTCGAGTGCGTGGGACATATACGCGATGACCTTCCTTGGTCTCGGGGTCAGGTCCGAGGTATATTGCTGGTTCGGCTTTCGCGTCAAGTTTGCCGATGTGTGTGTTGATTTTGACGTAAACGGTGCTCCCGAATACGTGTTGGTCAGCTATGGTCGGTGTTTGGCCTGTCCATAAAGCTTCCGGCGACGAACGTCCGTTTGCTGCCCCCTTCGTCGGAAGTTTATTAAGCGTATGGATTGCATAATCCATGGCGAGCGGCCAAAGAAATTTGTAAGATGTAGAGCCGAGAACAGCGTGGCGAGGTTGGGAATGGTGGCGATTGAGTTGGGAGACGCATTCGAAAAGCATGCACCGTGTCATTTCCCAGATAGTGCGAATGCTACGTTCGACAACGCCATTCATGGCTTGTGTATCAGGGGCGGAGAACTGTTGGACAATCCCTTTGCGAGCGCTCATTGCGCGGAATTCAGCAGATTTGAACACGCCGAGGTCGGAGTCAGATTGGATACGGCGAACGTGGGCTTTGGCATTCTTGAGAAGAGCTGGAAGCGACTCGATAATCTTGGTAGCGGCAAGTGTGGTGTCGGCTTTGGATCTGAGGTGCGCGGCGAATTTGTACCTCGTCGCGTCGTCAACGACGACCAGGGAGTAGAGTTCGCCGCGTATTCCGGCAGTGCTGATCGGTCCGACAATGTCCATGTGAAGGAATTCACCCGGCTGACTGGCGCGTGCGGCGGCGGCGGGGCGAACGCGTCGTTTCGAGGCCTTGCCCTCTTCGCAGATGGCGCATCGAGGTAGGGGTCCTGGTTTGATAGGAGGTATCCCGTCCAGTTTGACCTGGTGGCGAAGCAGCGCGTTGAGTGTGGTGCCATTGACGTGCCCAAGTGCGCGATGGAGACGCATGCGAGCGTCGAGGTCTGGGTTGGGTTCGTTTGTGGTGCCGATTGCTGCTAGCTCTAGCGGTGATGGCGTGACGATATCGGTGACCTGAGAATTTGGGACCCAGTCAAGGCAGTAGAGCTGAGTGTGACGTGTGACTCGTAACGGTTGATCGCATTTAGGATGTGAGATGTAACCTCCGGTGGCAGAGAGCGTGACGGTGGCTCCTTTGTTGGCAGCACGATGGGCTGAGAACAATCGCGGTGCGTGCATATCGGGGACGTAGAGCACGTCGTGCAGTGTGAAGATACGCGTTTCCCCAGCATTATCGCGAATGCGCAGTGCAACGGTGCCGCGGCCTTGTGAGTGTATCACGCCACCAATGCCGTGAATGCGGAATGGCTTATCGGTGGGTCCGTGTTCGTGAAAGGTGAGGAAGTCTTCACGCGTGTGTGTAAGGTGCTGTGTGCAACCGCTGTCGACGACCCACTTGTCGAGGTCCGCAAGAGCTGACGAGGCTTTGAAGGCACGGTGGTGAATCGGAGTGGTGGGCTGGTGGATATGCTGTTGATATGCTTCTGTGAGGTACGCCGCGCAGCGGTGTGTTTTCGTATCCTTAAGGTTAAGACGATGTTGCATGTAAGCCGAGCACTCCGAGCGGCCGTGGTTGAGTCGCGATTCGCAAGCTGAATGTGCGTGTGGAGTGCGGGGAGGATGCGCTCGTGCCGGGGTACTGGGAGTAAGGAGGCCGAGTCCCCGTGGGGTGAGAGATGGGGTCATGGGCTGGGCAGTATAAAGGGAATCGTCCTCTTCATTAACGGCATACTCCGCATCGCTATCCTCGTTAACGGCTGGCGTGTCCAGGCTGTTGGTGCGAGTTCCGGGTGGTATCCAATTTCCGTCTCCGTCAATGAGTCCCGCGGCCCGTGCCGGCGCGAAGGCCGCTCCTATTTCAGCGAACTCTCCTGGGACGCCGTGTTCCTCTTCGTATTGTCCATGCGTGTCCCATGCACGGTACATGGATTGAGCGCGTTCGCCGAAGTTCATACTCCAGAATGGATGGTGAGGAGCGTCTGCGGGAGATGGCGGTGGCGTGTTGACGGCATCGACGTGGGAACATCCGTCGGCAAGCTGAGGCGGTGCATATATTGGGGGCAGTTCGTGCTGCAAGTCGTCGAGAAGACGCACGCCCCCCACGGCTGGCCACGCGCGGAGCCGCACTGGGCTGCGGCTGCGCTCGCGGATATACGACGGCGGTGGTGGACTGCCGCGTGTGCCGACGCTGACTCGCTGGATGTTCGCCCGACTCCAAACGGCCTTAACATTGATGCCATCGTCGATAAGCTCGTATTTGGCGGCCGCAGCACGGTAGCGTGCGGTGGTGGCTGCGGTGGTGGCGTCGGTCTCGTTAAGGTCGCATTTGACGACGTCATAGTTCATCTCTTTGTCGGACTCACTCTCACTGTCCGAGCTGCTAGAGTCGGAGCTATCGTCAAGCGGTGGAGGTTCGTAGTCGCTGTCGTCGTCGGATCCGTTATTGGACCCGTCAGCTCCTCCCTCGGGGTTGTCGGATTCGCTTCCCTCGGGGAAATCGAACGTCCCTCCCTCGTCCGGGAGCCCAAAAACCGATTCCAAGGCACCCGGATCGAACTCGCCCTCGGGATTTTCGACGATTGCGCTGAGCGCAAATTCTTCACCTTCCGGTGTCGCATCGGTGATCGCCGCGGCAGCTGTGGTGGTGGCGTTCGTCGTGTTGTTCTGAGGCGTTGCAGTGCGCGCCGGGCAATCGCGTTGGCGATGCCCCTGGGCGCCGCACTCCCAGCACGTGCCATCGAATGGCCGGCGTTCGCGGCTGCCACGTCCTCCGCCAGTGCGTCCGCCTCCGTAGCGGCTTCCTCCGGCACCGCGTCCGGGGCTCGTGCGTCGCGGCGTGAACGAGCGCCGCGGCGCCGATGTCGCGGCTGCGAGTGCCGTGGTGCGTGCTTCGCGTGCTGCGTTGCTCGCGCCGAAGCGCTTGATGCGCTCTT
This sequence comes from Pycnococcus provasolii, assembly GCA_938743325.2. Taxonomy (NCBI): domain Eukaryota; kingdom Viridiplantae; phylum Chlorophyta; class Pseudoscourfieldiophyceae; order Pseudoscourfieldiales; family Pycnococcaceae; genus Pycnococcus; species Pycnococcus provasolii. Next base: position 995,761 of record OW568869.1, on the reverse strand, counting down.
TCAGATCCGCAAGGGACGGGTCCTGGAGCTCTCCCTGTATGGCCGCGCGAAGCGGTGCATAGCTCTCCGGCAGTCCGCGGAGGAGCGTGCGGAGGAGGATCGTCTTGTCCAACGACGCGCCGGCGTCGTGAGCGGCGGCCTTGGCGCGCTCGAAGCGTGCAAGGCCAGCGAGGGCCGTCTCCGCTTCGCTGAGATTCCACGCGAGCAGTTCGTCGACGAGCGTGCCTGCGCGGCGCTTGAGCTCGTCGTCGAGCTCGGCCGTCAGCGCTTTCCACGCGGCGACGCCGTCGCCTGCAGTGACGCCTTGCACGACGAGGCGTGCCGTTCCTTGGCACGCCAGAGCGAGCGCGTAGTAGAGACTCTCGCTCTCCGTCGGCGCGTCGTCGTGCGCTTGCGCCGTGAGCGCGGCGCCCAACTTGCGGCTGTGCGCATACGCCGTGAAGCCGAAGTGCCAGTCCGCCCAACGTTCGACGTCGCCGTCGAACGTCGGGGCGAAGCGCGTATCCGTTCCGCCGTTCCGCTCTGTCGCGAGCGTGAGTGCCATACCGGTTTTTTTGTTTGCGTGCTTAGCGAGCGTGTGTCGTTCAGTTGCGCCTCCAATATTTCGTTCCGCACTCGTCTAGGGTGCCTAGACAATATATCCGAAGTTCAAGGCTGACGGACGACACACCAAAAAGTTGGGATGAGCACCTAGTTAATGACAACAAGTTCGGCCGGCTTAACCCTAAGTCAGATTTCTGTACCCTAACCGGTAAAGTCGTGAGTTTCAGCTTGTTTCGCGTATAGTGAACGTCAGTGGCGTGTGTGCGCGGACGTGTGCTTCTGAGTACGTGTTGGAACGTGTGTTTGTGCGTATCTTCGTGCGCGTAAAGTTTCCTTTGCCTATCGGGAAGCGAAGGAGGGGAGGGAAGGAAGTTTTTCTCTCCCTTTTTTTTCTTCTTCGGGCAAGTTTCTTTGTTTCCTTGCCGTGAGGTACCTGGGTTGTGGTACGGTGCCGTTCGTTGTTTGGTGGCCGGGTCTGTCCGCCACGCTTCGCAAACTGTGCGAAGTTCGGTAAAGAACTTGTACCTTAAGTTCTTTAGAGACGGTCCGCGTCTCTCTTTCTTTTCCTTGCAACCTGTGCGAGGGTATGTGTTTCTTTGCCTTCTTGCAACCGTGTGCAAGTCCTATTCAAGGCGAGGTGGTTAGCGCGCAACTATGGCGCTTGAGGCTCAATAACCTATTGGTATATGAGAGTTGTTACGGAATAGGAATGAACCTGTTACTCGAAGAGAGGGAAAGGGGAGAGGGCACGAAGCTTGCGTTCCATGCTTCGTGCTATTCCATGCAACCTTTCTAGAAGTCGATGGAGATTCTCTTATCTCGTTCTAACCGTCTCCAAACCAATTAAACCTCATCTCTAGAGATCTCTTGCTCCATATGGAAGGGTGTTCCCATGTGTCTAGACGTCTCCACTTCTAGACACAAGAACCTTATCTTGTCCTTCTCCTTAACCCCCAAACTTCGACAGGTGATGTGTCGTACTACAAACCCCTAAAACTCCAACAGTGCCAGGTTGCCACGTTTCCTCCGCGCTCCCAGGGAGGCGAGTGATGAAGTTGTCCACGACATCACGCGACCGCGTCGCAAACTTTGTGCTGAACCTCATGTCGCTCACGCGAACCCTTACGAGAGGTCCAAGCTTCTCGACAGCGGCGTAGTACGAGCGGATGACCTCGTCGTTGTCGACGTTGTCAGCTTCACCGGCGTCGCTACGTGCACCGGCGGCGACGTCTTGAACGGCTCGCATAGTTTGTTTTGAGTGACCGAAGCCTAATTAAGCCTATAGGTACTACTATTCTACCTATTACCAAGGAGGGGCCACGGAGGGCTAAGGAAAAACAATTGCGGGGGGGGGGCCACTCTTGAACAACGAATAAAGTCGGGAATTCCTTATTGTCACTTTTTCTTATTGTCACTTTCGGCCTATCTAACCCTAACCCTAACCCTAACCCTAACCCTAACCCTAACCCTGAAATGTTATGCTAAGGGGGGTCCGGGTATGTAACCCTAATTTTAACCCTAATTGTAACCCTAATTTTAACCCTAATTGTAACCCTAATTGTAACCCTAATTGCCAGGCTGGCAGTTTGACACACATGTTGAAAAAAAAATTTTGCCTCCGGTATGCGGCCGACCGTCGGCCAGTGTCGTGCAGAACGAAGCCAATAACAACAGCCATTTTTTAGGCAGTTAGGTTTGATTCGAAGCACTTACTCGCTGCACGAGGTTGGTCAAATTGTTAATACTCTTAGCGGAATGTCAATTCATGCTGTGCCCTTGATAGGTAACCAATCAGGTGTCGACATGTGACGTCGACTCCTTCACATTATCTCTTAGGGATTCCATTTTCTATATAATATCCTGTAGAGTTAGTAGTCCTAACTACTAACTCCCAAACCATAATAAACTCCAACATATCCAGTGATCCAATAATGGATCCCAGATCCAGGTATGAGTTATGCCGTCGCTGCAAGCCACCACTAATTGGGAATGGGATGATGAAGCGCGAACTCATGGGAGATGGGTCCGCGAGGAGGAGTGTTGGGGGATGGAATAATTGGGGGTTATTCATGTTCAAAGGTTAAGAATCACGTGATACCTCCTGAGGAATCACGTGATCCCGAAAGGGCTGAATCACGTTATACCTGGAAGGGATCACGTGACCCCTTGGAAGAAAAAGGGAGCTCGGAGAAGTCTCCCTCCCCCCACCTTGTAAGGGAAGGTGGGTTCCGTGGTGGAAACAACCACGTACGGAGTTTATTATTGTTGTTAAGTGTTATCTCGTGTAACACTAGACGACCTTAAGTTACCTTCAAGTACATAACACTCCGTGGTCCCCTCCCTTCACGTATAGGCCGGTGGTTTCCAACAGACCTCACTACGCCAACCAAAACGCCCTAATCGATCGAGCAATACAAACTTCAAAATCACCCGCGCCATGAACAAAAACGCGAAGTGGATGGCACCGGACACCGGTGAATGGGCTGAATGGTGAAAGTGAATGGTGTGAATGGACGACCGTCAAGGACAAACTAAAGTGCAACTTCATTACTGAATGAGGGATCTCAGATTTGTTTCACACCAATCACAGCCAGTGCTTCTTCCCGTTGAGGTGGAACGACTTCTTCGACGTCGCGGCAAAGTTGGGCGAGTAAAATGCAGGGCCCGGTGGGCGAAATACTCCACCGAATCCGCCGTCAGCACCTCGCGATGATGCACTCTTGAACACGCTGCCAGCACCACCGCGTCGCATGTTTGTGCTCGTATGAACGAGAACCTCGTATTGCCCAGGACCTGGTGGCATGTAAACTCGGGAAGCGGAAGCAGCCGCGGAATTTGGCGTGCTTGGTGCTGGCCGGCCGAAACGGTCTGTCGACGTCTCTGCAAACATGCTGCTGGCGGAGCGCGGTGACAGAAGCGTGCCAACGGAGGAGCGGAACGCCACGTCGCCCTCGAATGAGCTCCCCACCTCGTACGAACCAGGTCCCGGCGTGATGTGCGGCATGACATCGCCGTAAATCACCGAGGGTGCTGCAAGCGACACAGTCTTATGCCCACCCGCGTTCGCCTTTAGTGCAGGTGCCATGTTCCCTCGCCGTGTTGTGTCGCCGACGCCACGTGACGACGCGTATTGACCCGGCCCTGGTAACTTTGATGCGCTTCGCGCATCCTTGGACGTCACGAGTCTGTCAGAGGTGGACGCGAACACGCTCACCGCCGCGCTCGCGGGGGCAACGGAGACTGCGTTCGAGACACCGACGTACGAGCCCGGCCCTGGGCCTGCGTCGGTGACGTAAAGCGGCATGAGCGGCGGCCCGACGTTATCGAGTGGCTGAGCAAACGACGACGACGTCATCGCCTTGTTGTGCTCCTGCCGAGGAGCTTTGGACTGTATGATGGCCATGTGATTGTACGCCATGGGACCTGGTCCGGAGCCGACTGCCGGTCTTGGAAGCCGGTTCGACCGGCTTGCGAAGCCTCCAAAGCCTCGCTTGGAGATGGAAGGGTGAACTTGACTGCTTTGGCTGTTGTCGTACTCGAACATCGCCTTTCGCGGCTTGTAGTACTTGCCCGGCCCAGGAAGGTCGTTCTCCGCGTGTGAAAAGCGCTGCGTTCGTGTTCCAAAGGCGTCCTGCTCCACCGGCGTCGTGCTCAGCACCGTCTCGTACTTCGTCGGAATGGAGCTCGTGGACTTTGCACCCGTGTTCTCACGCAGGGTGGCTGCCGGTGCGCCTCGCTTGAGCGTGCCAATTACAGTCTTACCCTTCTGCCTTCCTATGGGCGACAGCGCAGGCGTTGCGGTGGGCGCCATGTTGTCTGCACTCCCCGTCGTCGTCATGGCCGCAAGGTAGTTCTCTACTGACTGGTGCGGGGCCCTGTGAGACAAAAGGGCCTAACAAGTGCAGTGTTTGCTGTGGGCCTCGTGCTGTTGGTGGTGGTCGAGGTGGTGGTCGTGGTGGGGTGGGGTTGTGAGCGTCCTTCCTCCCTGTACATAGGACTAACTTACCGGTCTAAAGTTATGCGATGCAGTGTCGTTGTACAACGGTGGAGCGCTCTGTGTTGTCTGTTGTTGAGGTTTCACGCCATGCGAACACTCTTTTTGCCGGGGTTTCGGGGTTTTGCACACCTGTTTCGCACGCCTCTCCCCGAATCTGCCTCTCCCCAAGGTAGACCAAAAGGTGGACCTGTCCCAAAAGCGGCGGCGGCTCCCACAGACAACACACCTGCCCAGCCAGCCAGCCAGCCAGCCAGCGATGAAGGCTACGAAGCGCACGCGCAAACAGCGCGACGACGGCGGCGACGGCGGCGACGACGAGAGTCATGACGTCAAGCGTGCTGCTCGAGGGGATGCGGCAGGGAAAAGTGCTCCAGCGTCAACGGCTGAACCAGCGCCAAGGTTCCGGAACAAGGAGAAGGTGCTCGTGCTTTGCTCGCGTGGCGTGACATATCGGTACGAATCTTTTCTTTCTTGTGCTTGACTCATTTTGCTGAGGTGTTTCTTTTCCAGCAAGCGCAAGCGCACGCACAAAATGGCAGCAACGTTGGTGACGACAAACCGATTTCAAACTAATATCCATATTCATGCGTGTCAAATGAGCAAAACGGGCTGGTTTCCAGCCTGTTGTATTTTGCCGTGACAACGAATCAAGTTTCCGAAACGAATTTTGTGCGCGTTACGCGTTAGGGCGCTTGAACGTTGTTGAAAGGACGTGGGTGGCGTCGTCAAAATAAATAAACTCTGAAGTGGTAGAGCACGTCTCACGCCAAAAAAAAACACGTCTCTCACACACAAACAAAAAATATATACAAATTCACGATACAGATTCCGACATCTGATGGAGGACTTCGTTTCGCTCATGCCTCACTGCAAGAAGGACTCGAAGCTTGACACGAAGAAAGACCTTCGAGGAATCAACGATCTTGCGGACTTGAAGGGTTGCAGCAGCTGCTGCTACTTCGAGGTGAAGAAGAAGAGGGACTTATACCTCTGGATTGCCAAGAGTCCACACGGGCCAAGCGCCAAGTTCCACGTCTCGAACGTGCACACGATGGAAGAGATGAAGCTCGTGGGGAACCACCTGCGTGGGTCTCGCCCAATTCTTTCGTTTTCTCGCAGCTTTGAGGAGCTGCCACACCTGCAGGTTCTCAAGGAGATGTTCACGCACGTGTTTGGCGTGCCGCGTGGGCACCACAAGATGAAACCTTTCGTGGACCATGTCACGTCGTTCTCGGTGGCTGACGGATGCGTGTGGATGCGCAACTACCAGATTACAGAACCTCTCACTGCCAAGGCTGGCTCTCTTGACGGCACTGGTCTCGTGGAGGTGGGCCCGCGCCTGTCTATGAACCTCATCAAGGTATTTTCAGGCTCGTTTGGAGGCTCGACGCTGTTTGCGAACGAGGTGTACGTCTCTCCCAACGCCGTTCGTGCGGAGGAGAGAAAGGCTGATGCGATGCGCTACGAGAATAAGGTGAAGGACAAGGCTGCACGCAAGAAGCACGTCGCGTCGCTTCCTCCTGAGCAAGGCGAGTTTGATTCTTTGTTTTGATGTTTTTTTTGTTTTTTTGAGGAGTCTTCTCAGAGGCGATGTAAATAAAAAAAAACAAACAATAAACTTTGGAGAGCGCGTGTGTTTTTTCATAAAAAAATGTCTTTGCGTTCGTGTTGTTAAACAATTTGAAGTCTACACCAAGGATTATGTGTGCTTGAAGATCCCGGCGTACTGCGAAGATGTCCTGAGGTTGTTTGCACCCTTCGACATGGCCACCTGCGGCAGGTCGTTCGCGTTCGACTTCGGAAGGAGCTGCTTAAGCGTGCCAAGCTGCTTCGGGTTGGTGATGGGGTCGTACGTCTGCTTCACTCCGTGCGCAGTGACAACAGGCCGTGCGCCATTCGGACCAAGGCTCATGGTGCGCTGCGCCGACTCCACCATGTGGCTGTCCCCGACAATCTTCTCCTTCTTCACGTGGTTCGCCGCATCATTTTGTGCCCTCACAACCTCCTCCGATGCACGGTTTTCTTTGTCCTGCGCAGCCATACGCGCGACGCGCGCACCCAAGTCCGAGCGGTAGCCGCGCAGAGCCTTAAGGGCTGCGGGCGACTCGCCTGTTGTAATCTTCTTGCCGTTCGCGAGCTTGAGCACCTTGGACTCGAACGACTCCAGCGTCGCGAGCGAGTCGACGAGCTTGGCCGCTGCCGCGCTGGCGTGCAGCACAGCGCAAGCCACGCATAGGAGCGCGAGCAGGTGACGGAGGAGCGGTGTTGCCGCTGCCATAGTAGAGTGCTGTAGTATGGTTGTGCTGTGCTTGGAGAGGAGAGGCCGGGAGGGGGAGGGAAGCAGGGGAAGGGGAGGTGTTGTCGGGAACGATTCTCTGGTTGTGTTTGGGGGGCGATGGGAAAAGGGTAGAGGTCAGATGTAGATTGTCGCCTTTGGTCGGCGATTCGAACCTAAAAAATTCCTCGTGAGCCAACCCGATTGGAAGGAGACTGGAAAACGAACCCCCAAATAGAAAATAATCTCTGGAATGAAGGGAAACCCCCAAACTGGCGATGGGGACTTCGCGTGGTCTGGAAGGACCCCCCTCTTCCCCTCTGCATCTGCTCAGATGGAGATATGTGTCTCTGATAACCGCATGTTTGCCTCGGGGTTTATCCAATCCCACCTCTCGGCTGGTGAGAGCGCCCGACGGTTCGCCAACTAGGACAGCCGGGGGGAGGGAGGGGGACACAAGGATAAATCACCCTCTGCCCCCCCCCCTCCCCTCCCTTCCCTGCCTACACGGCACGGCAACGGCCCCTCAGGACGACATACACACGCACCTCCTCACTCCTCCCATCTTCTCCCTACAGGTACGCGCCCGCCCGTCTTGCCTCACCACACCTGTGTCAGCGTGCACACTCGTCACAAATCAGCACTGCACAGCACAGCACAACACGCACTCACGCTCCCAACAAAACCCACAACCAACCAAACAACCTGCAGACTTATACAGTGATGCTTTCCTCCAAATCAACCGTGGGTGCACGCCCCGCAGCGAAGGCGACGCCGAAGACGCAGCGCAAGCTGTCCGTGGTCGCCATGGCCGGCCCGGGTCAGAGAAGCCAGAGCGGTGGACGCTGGCGTGGACTTGACGCTGGCGTGGACGTGTCCGACGATCAGCAGGACATCGCACGTGGACGTGACATGGTGGATTCCAAGTTCCAGGGGGGTTTTGGACAGGGGGGAACCCACAACGCCATCATGTCGTCAACGGACTACCAGTCGCAGGGCCAGCGCAGCTTCGACAACATGCTTGACGACTTCTACATCTCGCCATCGTTCCTCGACAAGCTGACGCTGCACGTGGCGAAGAACTTCCTCGAGCTGCCGAAGATTAAGGTGCCGCTTATCCTCGGCATCTGGGGTGGCAAGGGACAGGGTAAGACGTTCCAGACGTCGCTCGCCTACAAGAAGCTTGACATTGCGCCCATCGTCATGTCCGCCGGAGAGCTCGAGTCTGGCAACGCCGGAGAACCCGCGAAGCTCGTTCGCCAGCGCTACCGCGAGGCTTCGGACGTCGTGAAGAAGGGCAAGATGTGCTCGCTCTTCATCAACGACCTTGATGCCGGCGCAGGTCGCATGGGCGGGTCAACGCAGTACACTGTCAACAACCAGATGGTGAACGCCACGCTCATGAACATCGCCGACAACCCGACGAACGTTCAGCTGCCTGGCAACTACCAGGTTGAGGAGATCCCGCGCGTTCCCGTCGTGGCTACGGGCAACGACTTCTCGACGCTGTACGCGCCGCTGATCCGTGACGGACGCATGGAGAAGTTCTACTGGAACCCGACACGCGAGGATCGCATCGGAGTCGCGCTGGGCATCTTCAAGGAGGACAACGTGACGAGGCAAGACATTGAGATGCTCGTCGACCAGTTCCCGGGACAGTCGATTGACTTCTTCGGCGCTCTGCGCGCGCGCGTGTACGACGACGTCATCCGTCAGTGGATTGACACGACGAGCATCGAGGGCATGGGTGCGCTCCTCGTGAACAACCGCAACCCGGTGCAGTTCCCTACGGTGTCGATGAACTCGCAAACGCTCATGCAGTACGGCAGTATGCTCGTGCAGGAGCAGGACAACATCAAGCGCGTGCAGCTTGCCGACAGCTACCTCGACGGTGCCGTGCTTGCTGGAAGCGATGGCTCGAGCGTTCCTGAGCAATCTCCCAGCCTGGTTGGGGGAGGTTTTTAAAGAAAAAAACCTTTGGGATTGATTTGAGGGGGGGGATGTGGGAAATGAGAGTCAGAGAGTCAGAGAGTCAGAGAGAGAGAGAGTGTGTGTGTGTACACGTGTCTCACCTGACATCCCTCAATTCAGTGTAATGGAATGCACATTACATACCCATAAAATCATTCCACAACAATACATAAGCAAAAAGGTCGGGAAATTGGTAGCTAGCTACAAGTTAAAAAATTTGTCCAACGGTCGGTATTACTTAAGGTTATGTGTACACCACTTGCACGGCGACCGTAAACTTACGTATCCCCTCGTTGTAGAACGTCGCGAATCAAATTTTTTCTCGTGCGCGGTCTTTCTGTTTCTCGGCGGCGGCGGCGACCGGAAATCACCGGAGCACCTCCTGCAAGTTCGGTATTCACGTCCGCCCACTCCTTGTAGTCAAACGCGTTGTGCGTGTACTGCCCAGGCCTTTCCCCACGTTCTCTGCGTCCTGTTATGGAGTTCAGCAACGCACCGAGAAACGGGGGGGGGTCAATGGGGCGGCATTTTTTTTAACTTTTTGTTTGTTGTTCAGGGGTAGTTGTGGGAGTTTAGATTGTGTAAGTTTCAGTCTTCACCATGTTCATATTGAAGCGCACACTCCCGCAGGTGATGCCGTGACGTGCCCGCCGTTGGTCGCACAGACAAACAAACTTGCTGTACGTGTCGAGCAGATCCGGTCCGGACACCAGCGGCTGCTGGCTCGGCAGTGAACGTTGGATTGGTTGGAAGGCGCGCGCTGCGCGGCCGTTCGACCGTGGTCATCGCACGGTTGAGATCACCTTTCTAATTTTCTTCCGCCCACCACACAGTCGACCACACACACTAAAAAAAAGACGCGCCTCTGACCGCCCTACGCGTACTCGTCTACACGCACCTGCAAGCACGTGTGCAATGTTCATAGGGCACCTATCAGAAAATATAAACCTCAAACCCCAATCTTTCCCTGGGCTGGAACCCCGAACGGGACCTACACCAAACAGTAACGCACGTGCGAATCACCAGTGACAGGCAAATAATTTCTCTTATTGCACTCGTCATGTCAACAACAGCAGCCGAGCTTGACGACAACGTGCGAGATGCGCCGGTGATGATGAAAGATGAGTATCGGCGAGTCGGATCGTCGAAATCAACAATGTCATCATCAAACAATCGGCATACTCGAAAAAAATTGTCGTCGTCGTCTTGTCGCCGTTCGGCGGGCAGTCGCAGCGCGCATGTTTCTGCGCTCGAGTACGACAACTGGCATGACGACGACGTCGGCGATCCTAACCATATGCCGATAAAAAGTAAAACCTTTACATACGGCGGAAGCGGCGAACGACGTCGTGATCGCCGTGAAACACTTGATTACGACGACGACGGCGATCTGAAGGAACGCGTGCAAAAGACGAAAGAAGTGTCACGCAAGGCGACACAAGCACTTGGCCGCAGCTTAGCTACTTCTGAGAAGATGAACGAGGTGGCTCGTGCGACCATGGATGAGCTGCACGCACAGGGCGAAGTCGTTTCGAAAATTCAGAACGAAATTGCAGACCTCGATGCAGAGACAAAAGTTGCACAGAAGCATCTTCGAGAGATGAACCGTCACTGGTTGCTACGGTGCTTTTGCATGGGCGCAAGTTACGAAGAAGACGCTGTGAGCGAAAAGGCGCGACGGAGGACTGAGGCAACAGCAACAGCAGCGGCGGCGGCGGCGGGGGCGGCGGCACACAGTGCAAACGACGACAACAACAGCGGCGACGACGACGGTGGTGGTAGCGGCGGCGCAGGATATCCTAGTCCAGCCATCGTCTTAGTTTCAAAGACGATTCATGATGATGGATGCATCGATGACCAAATGCTAGCGATGCACGAGGATTTGCATCGGGATCGCGTAGAAGGAGAGACGATTTTGCGTAAAATGACGGCGAACTTGGGACAGCTGAAAGACATGAGTCGGGCAATGAACGGCGAGCTGGACGAGCAGGCGAGTCGTATCGGCGCCATGCAGGACGACGCAAGTCGCCTTCACGATCGCGTCCAACACATGTCGCACACAGGGAAGATGGCAAGACTCCATCGCAACAAGAAGGGGAAGGGAAAGGAGAAGTCATGATAGATTTTAATGAAAGTGCGATTACTCCATTTAAAAAAACAGTCAGAGGTCTCGCACACGACGGGTCGACTTTTACTGCTGGTCACTAATCAATGCTCAAACGATGCAAGCCTTGAAACTGTCCTCGAGCTCCTGTCGATTGAGGTGTTTGCCGATGAACACCATCTTGTTCACGCGCTTCTCGTTTTCTGCCCAACCAGGCTTGCCAAGCTCCGTAGACGAAGCAAACGTCATCTGATGGTGCACACCCTGAAAGACGTACTTGTCCGTTGAGTGGCTCAGAGAAAGAACACCCTTGGATCGGTAAATGTCGTTGCCTTTTTCCTGCAGCAGATTGCTAAGCCACTTGTTCAGCTTCATCTGATCCAAGGAGCCATCGGCAAGAATTCCCACACTCGTCACGGAGTCGTCGTGGTGATGGTGCTTTGCATGCTTGTGCTTCGGCTCATGGTCATGTCCGTTGCCATGACCATGCTCATGCTCGTGTTCACAGTGCTCATCCTTGCATTCCGGGTCGTGCTCGTGGCCGTGGCCGTGGCCGTGGCCATGCTCATGCTCGTGTTCACAGTGCTCATCCTTGCAGTCCATGTCGTGCTCGTGGCCGTGGCCATGCTCGTGACCGCAGTGCTCATCCTCGCAGTGCGCGTCGTGCTCGTGGCCGTGGCCATGCCCATGACTATGCTCGTGGTCGTCGGACGTCGCATCGTCCAAGAATGTGGGCATGAGGTCGACGATACGGTTCAGGTCAAATGCAGAGAGACCAAGCAGCTTGTCGAGCGGCGCGCGACTTCGCTCTGTCTCGAACACCTGCGCCGTCGCGTTGATGCGCTTTAGGCGGTGGCGAACGCCGCTCAGCTCATCTTTGGAGACGAGGTCCACCTTGTTCAAGAGAATTCTGTCGGCAAAGGCAACCTGCTCGAGGCTCTCGTTGGTGACGCCTTCCGGCTTCTTCTCGTCGAGGTGCAGCATCACATGCTTGGCATCCACCACCGTCAAGATGCTGTCAAGTCGAAGCTTCAGCTTCAGGTCCTCGTCCGCGAAGAATGTCTGCGCCACCGGACCAGGGTCCGCGAGCCCCGTCGTCTCTATGAGCACGGCGTCGAGGCGCTTCTTGCGCTGTGTGAGCTTCGTGAGGATGCGCACGAGGTCTCCACGCACGGTGCAGCACACGCACCCGTTGTTCATCTCGAAGAGCTCCTCCTGCGTCTCGACGCTGGTGCTGACGAGCTCGTCGTCGATGCCCACCTCGCCGAATTCGTTCTCAATCACCGCGATTTTGAGTCCGTGGTTTTCCTGCAGTATGTAGTTGACGAGCGTGGTCTTCCCGCTTCCGAGGAACCCCGTGACGACCGTCACCGGTATCTTTCCGTCGGGCATGTGAGCCGCCGCCGCCGCCATTTTTGGGTGGAGTGCCGGTTGTGGGAATGCGAGAAGGCGAACGCGTGGGGGGAGACGAAACAAGCAGGCGCACAGTCACCTCACGATCAGTTAGTTGATCACAGAGGCAACATCGCAGCAACAAAGCCCTAAATTAAAAGCGCAGAGTTGGAGTTGGGGTTTTTATGATTTTGATTTGGGGTTTTCGCCGTTCGAAGAAGCCCCGGCGGCGCCTCGTCCTCTCTCCTCTTCTTCTTCTCTTGCTCATCCGAGCACGCGAGAACACAGCCTTGTCGTCGTTCTCTGTCGCTCAATAGGAGTCACGCAACGATGGGCGGGCTCGAAAACACGCACAAGCACAAGCCTCGCTTCGGGCTCAACGTCAGGAAACCCGCGAGAGACAACGGCGATGGTGACGCATACAACAGCGAAGCCAGACAAACGACGGACAACAACGGCGACGCTGGCAGGTCCAGCCTGGGGCTGGCGGCACTCGCGCAAGCAAGAAGACAGAGGGCGAGCACGGATGTTCTGGGTAAGAGAAAAACAGCACTCAGCTTCGTTGACGATGGGGAGCAGGCAAACAAAAATGCCGACTCCGCCGACGCAGCCACCGCGGCCGCATCTTCGATGCTCACCCAGCCGCGCAGTGCGTCCAATCTCCGCGGGTCATCAGCGTGGAAAGCGTCTCTCGAAGGCCTCGCGCCCGCGCGTGCGGGTTCCGCACACGCAGGCGGAGGAAGCGCACCTCCGCCGCGCGTCAACTGGGCGCGTGACCGCGTCGCATTCGAGCGACAAAGCGGCGCGACGACGGAGCAGCTCACCACGGTCGCAAGCTTCGGAGGTACTGACGCTGGCGGCGAAGACAACGCCTCGGAGGTCGAAGCGCGCCCGCTGGATCCGGCTGTGCGTGCCATGGGCGAGCGTGATCTAATGGATCACTGGTATGACGACCGCGGCGAGGATGGCGGAACGGCGTGGGATATGAGTGACGGGCACACGCCCTTTGTCACGGGCGATGACGAGGTTCCCGCCGCCGCCGCCGCCGATGCGGCGCCAGCAGCACAGCGTCGAGGCGGAGTGCTGCAGAAGCGCCTCGCTCGGCAAGACGGAACGATGATGAGCCTCGCGGAGAGCAAAAAGAGAAGTCAGACGCTATCTGACGCGGCACTGTGGGAGGAAAATCGAATGAGGCAGGGTGGCGCCGGCGTCGGTAACCTCGCGATGGATGCCAACCTTGATATGGACGAGGAGCGCGTGGTACTCATCTTCCACGACACGCGGCCGCCTTTTCTGGACGGCCGACAGCTGTTCACAAAGCAGCACGAGCCGGTTCTGCCCGTGAAAGATCAGACGAGCGATTTGGCCGTCATCTCGAAACGCACGCCGACGCTCATCAAGGAGTACCGGAAGAAGCAGGCGGAGTCGAAGAGCCGCGATCGCTTTTGGGACGTGGCGGGAACGAAGATGGGAAAAGTCGTGGGCGAGCCAGAGAAAGTGGACGAGAACGATGCTGCTGTTGCACCAGACACGGATGCCTCGGGTGAGCTGGCTAACTTTAAGGCGACGAGCCAGTTCGCGACGCACCTCGAAGGCGGCGGCGCTGCATCGGCGCGATCTGAATTCACCAAGAAGAATAGCATTGCCGAACAGCGCAAGCTGCTTCCCGTGTTTGGTGTTCGCGACGCTCTGCTGCAAGTGATTCGCGAGAACGTCGTAATTGTAGTTGTTGGCGAGACGGGCTCGGGAAAGACGACACAGCTCACGCAATACCTCTACGAGGATGGCTACGCCAGCGGCAGTCACATGATTGGATGTACGCAGCCTCGCCGTGTTGCGGCGGTGAGTGTTGCCAAGCGCGTCAGCGAGGAGATGGGCGTGCAGCTAGGGAAGGAGGTTGGATACTCCATCCGATTCGAGGACATGACGGACTCGTCGGAAACGCGCATCAAGTACATGACGGATGGCATCCTGCTCCGTGAGACGCTGAAGGATCCCACGCTCGACAAGTACCGCGTCGTGATTATGGATGAGGCGCATGAGAGGAGCCTGAACACGGACGTGCTGTTCGGCATCATGAAGCGAGTGCTCCGCTCACGGCTCGACTTCAAGCTGATTGTCACGTCCGCTACGATGAATGCGGATAAGTTCAGCCAATTCTTTGGCAACGTTCCGATCTTCCACATTCCAGGACGCACATTCCCAGTGGACACGCTCTACAGCCGAACTCCGTGTGAGGACTACGTCGATGCCGCGGTCAAGCAGGCTCTTAACATTCACCTCGGATCACCGCCCGGCGACATCCTCATCTTCCTTACGGGCCAGGAAGAAATCGAGTGCTGCTGCTTCCAGTTGCAGGAGCGCCTCGAGCGCGTCGCAAAAGCAAGCGCGGAGGCTGCCGCCACCTCCGCTGCCGACCCCAAGTCGGCGGTGAGCAGTGTTCCGCCGCTTCTTGTGCTGCCGATGTATAGTCAACTTCCGTCGGATCTGCAGGCGAAGATCTTTCAGCCCGCGCCAAAGGGTTCGCGCAAGTGCATCGTGGCCACGAACGTCGCTGAGACGAGCCTGACGGTTGACGGCATATACTACGTCATTGACACCGGATATCAGAAGTACAAGGTTTACTCCGCGAAAATGGGCATGGATTCACTGCAGGTGTACCCGTCCTCGCAGGCGGCCGCAAACCAGCGTTCGGGACGCGCCGGTCGTACCGGACCGGGTACCTGCTACAGGCTGTACACTGAGCACGCCTTCTTCCACGAGATGCTTGAGAGCACCGTGCCTGAAATTCAGCGAACCAACCTCGCGCAGGTGGTTCTGCTGCTGAAGAGCCTCGACGTCGATAACCTTCTGGAATTTGATTTCATGGACTCGCCTCCGCAGGATATCTTGGTCAGCTCCATGTTCAACCTCTGGGTGCTCGGTGCTCTCGACTGCTCCGGCACGCTTACTTCGCTCGGTGTTGCGTTGAGCGAGTTTCCCCTTGACCCTCCGCTTGCCAAGCTTCTCGTGACGTCCGTGGAGATGGGATGTAGCCTCGAGGTGCTGACCATCGTTAGCATGCTGAGTGTTCCGCAGGTGTTCTTTCGGCCATCCGACCGGCAGGAGGAGAGTGACGCGGCGCGCGAAAAGTTCTATGTTCCGGAGAGCGACCACCTGACGCTGCTTCACACGTACATGACATGGAAGAACAACGGCTGCTCGTCGAGCTGGTGCGATAAGCACTTCATCCACGGTAAGGGGATGCAGAAGGCACGCGAGGTACGCGCGCAGCTTCTCGAGATCATGCGCCAGCAGAAGCAGCAGATTCGCAGCGTGTCTGGCGAAGATTGGGACGTGATTCGACGCTGTATCTGCAAGAGCTATCACCAACACGCAAGTCGGCAGAAGGGTGTGGGAGAATATGTGCACGTCAGCACCGGCGCGCAGGCGCACCTGCATCCCACGTCCGCGCTGTACGGCCTTGGATACAGCCCGGACTACGTCGTGTACCACGAGGTGGTGATGACGTCAAAGGAGTACATGAACCATGTCACCGCGGTGGAACCTGCGTGGCTTGCGGAGTTTGCGCCGCTCTTCTTCACAATCAAGACGGAGGGGATGACGCGTGCCGTGATACGTGCTAAGGAGGCGGAGATTCAAGAGTTTATGGAATCGGAGATGACCCGCAAGGGGAGGAAGAAAGGTGGCGGCATCGTCGGCGGCAATTCGAGAGGTGGCGACTACGACGACGACGACGACGAGCCGACTGTTGTCCGACGAGGCGGCGGCGGCGGCGGCGGCGGCAGTGGCGGTGGCATGATCGCCGGTGTGGGTGGTGGCTTTCGCAAGCGCCATCGCAGCGGCTTGTAAATGTGTAATTTTTATGATTTTATGAAACAAACAAACATTTTTCTACAGCTTCACGTACAGGTAGCAGTCGAGCGTCGCCTCCGAGTGACCCTGAGGCATGCTAATGACGCCAGGACCGTACGGTTCGAACAACGACGAGTTGAGAGACTTCGACATGATCACAACCCGTGCACCTGGCTTGAGCTGCTCTTCGAGCTGCCAACCGAGCAGCTGCATCGTCTCGCGGCCAAGGCACGTTGCGTGACAATACAAAATGTCCGCGTTTCTGCAGTCGTGGGCAAACATGTTCCCTTCTCTAAGCTCGTAATTGCAAGGCAGGTTGACGTGGTGACTCTCCGTCGCGAGAGCTAATACCTTCTCTTGCGCCGCAGTGGCCTCGGCATGCAGCTCGGGCAGAACTGTTTTATTGCATGTGTTGTGTTAGGCTGTTAGAGACTGTTGGTTATCCGCCACGGATGGTTTGAGGTAGACTTACGTTCCACACCTATGCAGCTTTTGTAGGCTTGCGTTAGCGCTGCGACAGCGACAGCTTTGCCTGCACCACTTCCCAGGTCAACGAACGACTCGCCCCCAGTACCTCCAGGTGATAGGTTCGACAGGAGTGCTGCGAAGGTTGAGAAGTCGAGTTCGCCATAAAA
The DNA here is from genome assembly GCA_938743325.2 of Pycnococcus provasolii. NCBI lineage: Eukaryota > Viridiplantae > Chlorophyta > Pseudoscourfieldiophyceae > Pseudoscourfieldiales > Pycnococcaceae > Pycnococcus > Pycnococcus provasolii. Next base: position 978,989 of record OW568869.1, on the reverse strand, counting down.
CCACTCGTCGTTCTGTTCGTTCCTCTTTGAACTTCCTTGCGCAAGCTGCATGCAGCGCGAGTGCGGAAGAGACGCGAACGCCGCCTCGTAGATGCGCTTCGCCTCGACGAGCGTCGCCGTCGCCGTCGACGACGACGACGCCACCACGCGTTGTCTTGCACCGTTACGCCCGGCGGCAGACGTCTTGCGCACGCTCGTGAGGCGCGCTGGCCCACGCGTCGCGCAGGCGTAGGCCATGGGTGGGAGAGAAAAGAAGAAAACGCGACAAGTTACTGATAAAGTTTTAAAGAGCGGAAAAGTGACGCGGACGTGGATTGCAAACCCCGAAAATCCGCTTCCCAACAGGTTTCCCCAACCCCGAGTTGCATCCGCCGGATGGAGACACCTGATGATGGAGTCCCTCTTCTGGAAGACTCCCACCTCCTCCGCCACTCACACACGCACATAAATAAGCCCGATGGCGAAGCTCGGAGAGGCGGACGAGCGCTGGATCGTCGAGGACCGACAGGACGGCACGAACGTGCGCGGATGGCACTGGAGCGAGAAGGACCTCCTGCCGTGGAGTCAGGATAAGCTCGGCGAGCTCTTCGAGAACGTTTCCGTCGACGCCAGCGCGCACGGATGCGAGTCGCTCACGCTGCGCGGCGTGGCTTCGTGCACGGGGGAGGCGTACCTAAACACACGCAAGGGAAAGCGCATACCGGGGTACGAGCTCGACGTCAAGGTGAGCTACGAGGCGATCGTGAAGGGCAACAAGGTAACGGGCAAGCTGCACTGCCCGTACCTCGCTGACGAGAACGCTGACGACGATGCTGAGCTCAAGGCGCTGCCCGACGGAAGTGGCGACGACGACGAGGTTGCGCGCACCGCGACAAACAAGGCTGGAATTCCCGTCGCTCAGAAGCTATTCGCGCAGTTCGTGAAGGATTTTGCAGACGGAGGGCCGTTCGCCGACGGCGCGGTCGCGCCGAAAAAGGCACCCAGTTCAGCCCCCTCGGCGGACGCCGCGAAGAGCGCGGCGTCCAAGCCGCCGCCGGAGCCTGCTCGGAAAGGACGTACGGTGAAGATGACGGAGAAATTTTACTGCCGTCCAAACGACATTTATAACACATTTTTCGACGAGGGTCGTGTGCAGACATTTACGCAGTCGAGGGCGGAGCTCACGCGCGAGGTGGGAGCGACATGCCGCATGTTCGACGGGCAAGTCGAGGCTGTGAACGAGGAGATCGTGGAAAATAAACTCATACGGCAGAGGTGGCGCTTCGTCAACTGGGAGGATGGGTGCTGGAGCGACCTGCGCATTGAGCTGAGCGAGCCCGATGGTCCTGGTAACACGGTGATGAGGCTAACGCAGACTGGAATACCCGAGGAGGACAGGTATGGCAACAATGTCGTTGACGTCGTCGAGCAGGGTTGGAACGAGCGATACTGGAAGCGCATGCGGCAAATCATGGGCTTCGGCGCGTAAAAGCTGAGGTCCTTCATTCAGTAATGAAGTTGCACTTTAGTTTGGTCCAACGGTCGTCCGTCCATTCGTCACACCATTCAGAAACCCTAACCCGTTAACCCTAGCCCTAACCCTAGCCCTAATGCTCTGCGTCCTTCCCTCCTCCTCTGCACTCCTCCTCCGCTCCTCCTCCTGCTGATCTCAGGTATCTCCACACGTCTGCCAGTAGGCTTCCTAGACACGCGCCTCTCCTTCCCTTCCCTTCCCTTCCCTTCCCTTCCCTGCCTTTCTTTCCCCTTTCTCCACGCACCCCTCCCCTGGGCTTATCTCCCCCCTTCCTGTAGGCTTCTTCTTCCCACCTCCCACGGGGTAAGGCACTTACTGTATTACCCGCCCTCCGCACCACAACCACTATTTCTTACCGCTCACGCACGCACACACGGCCACGACATGGCCACGCCGTCCGAGGTGGGCTTGACGGACGCGAAGGGCAGGGAACGCGTCAACAGCTCCGCGGAGTCCGAAACGGCGTCGGCCGAACTCGGGCCGTTCGCTGGAGAAAACGGTAAGACGGCGGACCAGTACGTCGAGCCCGCTCCCGTGCACGCCTTCCAGAGAGCAATCATACCGCAAAACGGATGCCTCAGGCGACGCTGGAACAACGCCTCGACGAAGTGCAAGGTCTGTGTCGTCGTATCCGTCGTGCTCAGCCTCGTCATAGTCGCCTTCGGCATCACCGCGCTTGTCTGGTACTTCACAGTCTTTAAGAACCGTGCTGTTAAGCTGCCGCCTCCCTGCACTGCAAACTGCTCCAAAGTGGATCACAGCCTGTGGGCTGACGTGCTCCGTGAGCACACAAACGTCACCAGCATCGATGGCGTCGAGCTCGTTGGTGTGCGGTACGCCAGCATCAAGCGCGGGCCGTCGGAGAAGCTCGACAAATACCTTGAGATGATTGGGGATTTGGACTTTGCTACGCTGGGAAGCATGGACGCCCTCGCACTCAGCCTTAACGCGTACAATGCGTGGACGGTCGACCTCATCACGCGCAACGCGGGTGTGAAATCAATACGCGATATAGGTACCCTCTGGCGTCCCGTTTGGAAGATCCGCTTTGCGAAAATCAACGCTCAAAAAGTGACGCTGGACGAGGTTGAGCACGAGGTGATCCGCAAACGATGGCAGGATGCGCGAGTACACGCCGCGGTCAACTGCGCGTCCGTGTCGTGTCCAGATTTGATGCAGGTACCGTACAACGAACCTGGCCTCGACGGGCAGCTGCAAAGTGCCACGATACGGTGGCTGAGCAGTTCTAGCAAGGGTGCTCACGCCAAGGTGGAGGAAAACGTCGTGTATCTGAACCCGATCATGTCCGACTGGTACACCGGCGACTTCACAAGAGACTCGCCGGATGGATCGCTTCTCGGCTGGGTTGCCAAGTACATGGACATGATTGACACATCTATCGCCTCATTCATGCGCGAGTCTCTGCCCAGGGTGAACTCCATGAACTACAACTGGAATCTCAACATTGTTGGTACATGGGAGGGCATGAAGTCCGACACGGCGAGCTCATACCGAGCACTGAGTGTTGCAATGGCAGCTGCGGTGGGACTTGCGCTATAACTATAACGTCTATAACGTGCATATAACAATACGCGCGTATACTCTAAGATTGCTCATTCAGTAATGGAATGTACTTTACTTCGTCCAACGGTCGTCCATTCACATCATTCAAATTCACCCCACAAAATGGTAAAAAACATTTTACTTTGTACAAAGGACTTTGGTGGTTCGGTAGTTACAACGGCACGAGCGGTTGGAAACGAAACTGGTGTGAGAGAATCGTGGCGGTGCGACGGCCATCATCGAGTGCCCGATGATTATCCAGTATGCTCCCGGTCGCGTCCATGGCACCATAGGGAGTGAGCCACAGCTCCTCCGCTCGTGTTGCATCGGCGTCACCGCCGGCACTCGTCGTGCCTGCACCGCCAGCCCCGTCGTCGTCGACGTCGTCGGAAGCGTTGACGTGCGCGGTGAGGGCGTCGACGAGAGCCTCCTTCGAGATGCGATTATTCTTCACCATGCTCATCAAACTCTCGTCCACCTGCGCGGCACTGCCCTCAAGCACAGCGAAAGTTCCAGCAGCTGCCAAATCCTCCTCGTGGTCACCGCAGTCGCGACGAACCACCGTGCAGTCCGCCAACATACGCCTGCGCTTTGCCGCCACCACGCCACCCTCGTCGGATTCTTTTGCTCCCTCGGAAAGCGTTCCCAGCACGGTGTGTAGCGCGTTCACGACGTCTGGGATATAGCGCGTAAGATTGCGCTTCCGCTGCTGGCGTTCCTTCGCCGCGCTAATTCGAAGGAGCTTCACTTTGAGCTGCTTGCAGCAGCCCCTAATGGAGTCCTGCACGGCGCTGGCCATCGCCTTGACGTCGTCGCCGATGTACTCCTTTGACGTTCCCTTGAATGGAATCTTCGTGGATACGATGGACACAAACACGCCGATGCGATCGGTGTTGGCATTGATCTTGTAGCTCGTCCAGTTGACGCGCTTCTGCGCAGTCCTCGTGATCACGTCGTTGCCAGCCTCAAACAGAAGAGGGATGCGATTCGCGAAGCGGAATACGTTCAGGCCAGGCCTCACCTTCGAGCCGCCAAGGCTCACGGCCGCCTCGACGACGAAGGTGTGGCCCTCGTTCACCTTCACTTCGCTCTCGTGCGTAGCCACAAGGTCTGGCCTAAGCTCCTTGCATATGCCCAGTCTTAGGTTGTACTCTCCCGCGGGGCTCAGGTGTGCGCCATCCGGCGTTCCGAACTTCGCGGACGAGAGGAGCTGGTTCATCGCCAGTGCCTGCTTATCAGAAACCTTACGCGGCTGCGTGTTCGACGCGACACCCTCGTGCTCCAACTCCGCGATGAGCTTCTTGGCGTGCGAGGCATTGATGCACGAGAATTCCTTGTTAAGAAATGCCACCATATCCTTCTGGGTCGTCTGTGTGAGGAGTGTCTTGATGAGTTGCACATCAACGCTCGCTGGATGGTGCTTCGTTTCGCGTGGGGGACGTGGCATGCACTCGGTGCGCCTAGCGAACACGAGGTTGATCCCCTTGCTCGCCTGCGCTCGACTCTGGCTTGCCGATGGCACCTGCGACATTGGCATGAGATCGTCGTCGGCACCCTCTTCCGCCACGGCTGCTGCAGCCGCCGCAGCCGCGGCAGCAGCAGCAGCCACCGTCTGGTACTGAAAGTCAATCTTCGCGTACGGCGTGATAACAGCGAGCTGGCGCAGGTATTTGACAATGTAATGCCCATATTTCGACCAGTTCCCTTCAATCGTCACGCTAATTTCCGTTCCGTGCCACTTGCCATTCTCGCTCGGACGTTCGCTTGACTGGTGCACGTTCGGGCAGTTTGCGTTGATGTCGATGTCCAACTTGTAGTAGCTCGTCTTTCCATTTCCTGTGGAGCTGTACACCTCTATGGGCAAGCCCGTGCTCTGCTTGCTCCATATGAGCGCCATTTTTGCGCCAAGGCCAAATTTGCCACGTGTCTGCTTGACGCCATACTTGGTTCCGCTGAGCACACGCCCGAGCATGTTCGGTATGTCCCCGTGCCGCATGCCCGTACCGTTATCCTTGCACGTGACGACATAGTACACCTTCTCCGTCGACGCGCCTTTTCCCTTGGTGGCTGCCGCCGGCGTTTGGTTTGCTTGCGCCTGGCTGGCGGCTCCTCCGCCCGCCTTTTCCAGCTTGGCCGCCGCCGCCGCCTCCTGCTTCAGCCGCTTCGCCTTCATCTTGTCCGTTTCGTAGTCCCCGTACAGCTTTTCGTCCTTCCTGTCCGCCTTGGCGAGTCCGAGCCTGGCGTTGAGATCGTCGCGCGTGAGTTCGAGCACGGACAGCTCGATTTCAGGCAGGACGCCGTGGCTTTCTGCGCTGTCTAGGCTGTTTTCGACGAGTTCTCTGATGGTTGTGTACAGGCTCTTCCCCGGGTTGTCGAATCCCGCGATGACCTTGTTGTCCGCGAAGAACTCCGCGGGACTCTTGGACTTGAGCGCGGAGTTGGTCGCGGACGGCGGCGGGGGGGCGGACGAAGGAGGCCGAGGGGGCGCCATGGCGGAAGAATGAAAAAAAAACGCGAAAAAAAAAACGAGGAACCCCGAACCGGGATTTATGATTCGGGATTTCGGGGTTAGGCAAGTGGTTAGGCACCTAGCGGGCAAAAAAGACTAGACTAAGCTAGAGGGAGCTCCTGGGTATAAAAGAAATGACATTTCGTGGGTATAGCGAACTTTTGGTCGAGACATTTGGTCGAGACAACTTTCAGATTAGGGTTTAACTTGGCCTCGACCATTTTACTGTTATAAACCTAACCCTAGCCCTAACCCTAACCCTAACCTAACCTAACCCTCCCGACCAAATTTGTCCAGAATCGCTATACCCACGAAATGTCATTTCTTATACCCAGGAGCTCCTTCTAATGCAAAAAAGCCTGGTCGGGGTTTCATACCCATAAGGTTACGACGCAGGCTGGGAGCGTGGGATGGACGTCGGCATGATGTTCATCGTGCTTCACCTTGAGGGGAGGGCACGTGTACGACGAACTAAAGGTAAAGGTATGAGTTATGAGCCGTGGCTGCGTCCCTGTGCCGTACTGCCGTGCACCGTTGCCTGCACAGTACAAGGAAGTGCAGTTGTGCCAAGACGATGAATGGGCCATGGGCCCATTGGCAAAGAACATTGGCAACTGGCCAGATGCGTTGTATCCGACCGGTCACGGGCAACTCGGCAAAGACGGCCAGATGGCAAGGGGGGGACTGGTCACTGGACGACAGCCAAAGTGTGGAAGAAACCCCTGCCCTCGACCAGGACCACGAGCAGGACGGGGCGGAGACTGGAGAGGGGGAGAGTAAGAGTAAGAGTAGTTCTTAAGAGTGCCGTTGCCCCGTGCAGTGAGGCCCATGGTGCGGTGTCCGGGGAACGACGACGACGACGACGACGACGGGAAGGGTTCCAACCGGAGAGGAGAGTCCCTTGTGTTGTCCCTGGGAGGTAGTAAAGGAATTAACAGTGCTCGTGCTGCGTTGCCCCACACCTTGCCCCTCCTCTCATCTCCCCTCCCCCTCCCACCGCGCCCACTCGTCCCACCCTTCTCCACACCACGGCACGCCTTACACTCGGTGGCCATGTCCTCGCGCTACCAGAAGGCGTTCACCATACCAGACGGGTTCCCGCAGGTGCTCAAGAACTTTGCAAGGGAAGTACTGCGCACGCAGTGCGACAACATATACGAGTTCGGGGCCAGGTACTTCAGCGAGCTCGTAGAGGCGCGCAACGCTGAGCTGGAGGCGCAGCGACGCGCCTCGGAGAGGAGCATCACAGAGCTCAGTGCCACCGAGCTCGAGGAGTTCATCCTCGAGGTGTTCCTCGAGGCGGACGAGGATGGAAACGGCATCCTGGACCGACGCGAAATGAAAAAGGTGCTGTCGAGCTCGACGTTCAACTTCAAGAAGAAGCAGATTCGCTCCATCATGGCAGAGTGCGACGAAAACGACGACGGGGTTATCGAGTACCGGGAGTTCGTGCCGCTTATGGTTGGACTTGTGCAGGCTATGAAGGCGAAGGAGGATGCTGAGGCTGCCAAGGAAGAGGAGGAGGAGGAGGCGCGCGCTGAGGCGGAGGAGTACCTGCTGCGCGGCATGTCGCGAGAGCAGCTGGAACAGATGATGGCAAACGTCTTCCGGGCGGCGGACAGTGACGGCAGCGGGTACCTCGACAGGTCGGAGTTCCGGAACTGCCTCAAGTCTGCAGAGCTTGGACTTACAAAGAAGGACATCAACATGCTCATGGCTGAGGTGGACATCGACGGCGACGGGAAGATCACCTACGACGAGTTCGTGCCGCTGTGCTTCAACGTCCTCGTCGAACGATTCAAGGATAACATCATCCAGGACCGCGCGTACAACTCAACAGACGGGCTCGAGAGCCTGCTCGTTGACGCCTTTGGAGATGGCTTCGCTTCCATCAAGGAGCTTCGCAGCTGCCTGGAGGATCTCTCCTACGAGATTCTCGGGCTCACTAACATGCAGATCTTCTCCATCATGTCCATGGCGGAGAAGAACGACGACAACCTCGTCGACTGCCTCAAGTTCGCCAAGGCAGCCGCGAATATGATCTACAGCATGATCGACAACGAGGCGCAGTCGAAGCGCATGGAGGCGATCCGTGCCATGAGCGAGTCGGATGCCGCGCATCTCATGCGCGGCCTCTCTCAGGAGAGCGTTAAGGAGATCATGGCGTTCGCGTTCGAGCAGGCCGACGCGGACAAGAGCGGATACCTCGACCGCGCCGAGATGATGACATGTCTCGAGAGTCTGGGAAGCACGGATCTCGCTCTGCGGCCTCACGAGATTCGTGCTATTGCCAACGCAATTGACGAAAACGAGGATGGCAGGGTGTCGTACAAAGAGCTGCTCGACTTCATGCTCGACATCCTCATGCACATCGAGCGTGAGGCGTACGTGCAGGAGGTGGCGTTCGAGAACGAAATGATGAAGTACGGCTACATGTACGGCTACGAAGGCGAGTTTGACGAAGCACGGACTGACGAGCCGCCGCCGGCGGAGCCGATCGACCCGGCATACGAAGCGGCACAGGAGGGCACGTTTGATGCCACCATGATCTGATAACGTAAGAAATTTGAAATTTGTTTTTCGGGAAGCCGATTTTTTTTCTAAAAAACGCCCACATCGTAGTGCAGAGTAGTCGATACCACCACATCCTGCCCATAAACGCGCTGCAAGTGTGTGTGCTTCATGAAGTGAATGGTCTTAAGACTTATACGACCGTTGGACGAAGTAAAGGACAATCAATTACTGAATGAGCAATCACAACTTTTTTCCCTTCATCGTAACTTCCACCGCCTCAAGTGCATCTTCGAGGTTAGGTGGTGGCGGGGAGTTCGTCGTGCTGTAGCCCATGCCACCCCCGCCGGACATCGCAAGGGTCATGAGCTCTTCCATGTGGTTACGGCGGAAATCATCGACGGTGGTCACAACCTCTGTCGACGGCATCTTCAGCTCGGTCAGTACTGCGGAAGCAAGCTGCAAGCTAGGCTCGAGCGTCTCTGGAACAACAGCCGTGGCACCAGCCTTCTCTAACACAAGGCCATGCTGCACGTCAAAAGCGCGCACGAAGCTCTTCACATTCGGATAGCCTTTCTTCAGCGCCCAGACCGTTCGGTAGTTGGCGCTCGCCGTGTCGAGCGTGACGACGGCGCATGCCGCACGGTGCGCGCCCACGCTATGAAGCACCTGCTCCGATCCAGCGTCGCCGAAGTAGACATTATGGCCCCTCGCGCGGCCCTCGGCAACGCGCTCGGGGCGCAGCTCGAGGCAGACGAAAGGAATGAGTTTCTCCTTGAGCAGCTGTGCGATGAGCTGCCCCACGCGGCCGTATCCTGCAAGAATCACGTGGCCCTTCATATCATCCGTGTCCGTCGTGGTCACCTGGAACTTCTTCGAGTCGCTCTTTTCGAATCGCTTGGAGATCATCGACCCGGCAGCCGCCAGCCATGGCGTCAGCGCCATCGACAGTGCGACCACGAGGTAAAGGTGTTCAGCCAAGCTCTTCGACACGATGGCGTTTCGCACGCTCTCGCCGAGAAGAACGAACGCGAACTCGCCGCCTGGAGCGAGGAACATCGAAGCGCGCAAGCCGGTGAACACACTGAGGCCGAACAGGGCGCCTCCCACGATCATGACCAAGCTCTTCAGCCCGAGCAGAATTGCGAGCCCGCCGAGCACCCACAAGCCGTCATTCACAAGAATGCCAGGCTGCACCTCCATGCCCACTGTCATAAAGAACAGTCCGAGCAAAAGCCCGCGGAACGGCGCAATGTCGCTCTCAACCTGCATGACGTACTCCGTCTCGGCAATCAGCAGGCCCGCGAGGAAAGCGCCGAGCGCCATGCTCAGGCCAGCAGCCTGCGTGATAGCTGAGGTGCCGATGGCAACGAGCAGCGTGAGCGCTGCGAAGAGCTCCGCTGGTGTGTTCCCACCAGCCATGCGGTTAAATATTGGGCGAAGCAGCACGCGCCCGCCGGCAATGATTGCCGTGATGCACAACACGGCACGCACACCAGCCTTCACCAGGGCTTCGCCGATGGCATTGCTGCCACCGGCGGCGCCCGGTGCCTGCGGCGCAAGCAGCGGCACGAGCATGAGCAGCACGACGACGGCGAGATCCTGGAACAGCAGAACGCTGAATGTGATTCGCCCGTGGCGCTCCGTCGTCTCGCCGCGATCTCCAAGAACCTGCATCGCCACGGCGGTGGAGCTGAGTGCGAGCGCGCCTCCTATGACGATGCCGGTTGATGATGCGGATGCGATGAGACTAGCGGGCAGAAGAACTGGAATGAGCGCGTACACGAGCGCGATGGATACGCACACCTGCACCATGCCGAGCCCGAAGACGTACTTTGCCATACTCTGCAGGCGCTCGAGAGACAGCTCGAGCCCAATGTTGAATAGGAGGAAAACCACGCCAAATTCCGCGAGCTCCTTTACCGCGTTAACGTGGCTGATGATCCCAACGCCATTCGGCCCGATGATAGCCCCACCAATCAGGAAACCGAGAATTGGCGATCCCCCGGGAACCCTTTGAATCAGCGGCACGGCAACGCACGCCGTGGCAAGCAGCACGATCACATCCACAATCCCGCCGTCGTCGTGCCCGTGCTCTCCCTCCTTGCCGGTGTCTGTGGATAGGTACTGCGTCACCTTATTCGCCGACTCGCCGACGAACGCGATGCCTCGCTCCAGCCCCTTGAGGCTGCCAACGCCCGTGGACGTGGCAGTGCTTGGCAAGCTTGGCAAACTCCATCCAAATCGCTTGCTCGCAGTCATTCCCGCAAAGATGGTAGTGGCTGCAACAATCAGCACGACCACCGCCTTCTTCAGCACCTTCTTCGTGAATCGCTTCAGATTTTGAAGGTCGTTCTCCACCGTGTCTCCCTTGCCACTCATCAGCGGCGCAGCCATGTACTGGCTGCTCGTGGCTGTGCGACGCACCACGGGTTCCTTCTTCTCCTGCTCCTCCTTCTCTGACGACGGCATATCCGCGAGGTCGGCGGACGAAAGCGCCTCGTCAGCCGACGAAAGTGCCGCCACGGTTGCTGCCGATTCCGCGGCGGGAGCTGGTGCCGGCGACGCCGCCCCGTCCGCCCCGTCGACAGACTTCAGCACATCCTCCACAAGCGCGGGTGGCACCGCGGCAGAAGCTGATCCCGCTCCTTCCTCGCTGTCGTCGACCTTGGTGACGTCGTCGATGATCTTGTCCAGCTCGTCGCACGACCTCAGCGCAGCCGCCTCCTGGCTGACGGCAAGCTCAGCCTTGAGCATGGCGTTGCTCGTCTTCTTTTCCGCCTCGGCGAGCGATTCGGCGCAGTCGTCGCACGCCAGCTGCGCGGCGCCAACCTCTGAGCGCAACTCGTCGAGTCTCTTCGCTGCTGCGGCGAACGCCTGCACCTCAGGAGCGTCGTCGGGCATGCCCTCCTCAACAGCCGCCTTCGCGATCTCCTCCACCTCCACCGCCTTTTCCAACGCCTGCTCCGCAGCCTTCAGCACGCTGTCTGCGAAGTCGTAAGCCTCCTGTGCGGCAAGGCTTTGCTCCGCGAACATCTGCGCGTCCGCCTCACACTGATCCTTGAACTCGATCGACTCAATCTTACGCTTGACAGCCCTCTCGCGTTCCTGTTCGAGTTCCTCGAGAGTCTTCTGTGGCTCGGTCTCGTCTTCTGCGTCGTCATCCCCATCCCCACCTGCTTCCGCGTTGGTGGCGGCTTCGTCACCAGCGGGAGCCTTTCCCTCATCTTCGTCTCCCGTTTTGACGGCGGCGGCCCATACTGCGGGTCTTGGCGGCGCTCCCCGCGGTTGCAGCCTGGCTAATGACCCGTTCCTGTGCTGCGCCCCCACTTGACGAGAGCGAAGGGAACCACGCCGGTGTCTCCTCGCGCGATCCCGATCAGATACGACAGCTGCCACTGGGAGTTGTTTTCTTCCAGGTAGTGCGTGCGTCGAGCACACTTGGTGCAACCACGTGCCACTCATCGCCGCCGAGTATTGGCAAGGTGAGCCGCCTGCTACGAGGAGGAATGAGGCGGGGCAGTACGAGAGAGAAAGGGGGGGAGAGGGGGAGGGGGAGGAGCACCTCGTGCCTGGGGGGAGGTGTCAGCACAACCTCCTAAAGGATAGGATTGCTGAGCCTCCAGGGGACACCTCATCAGTGCCTTCCTCGTACCTATCCCTCGTCCTCGTCGTTTGCCCGAACCCTAAGAATCAGGGCTAGTTAGGGGTTTAGGAGGGGTAAGTTCTTGAAATCGTATTGGGGTTTCGCATGACCCTCCGTCACATTCGTCTTTTTTTCCGGCGGCGGGTCCTGCTGCACGTCTTGAGGCGGGTCCATGCCGCACGTCGAGTCGCTGCAGACGCTCCTGCAGCAGTGGGGCGTGCCGAACGCAAACAGGGTGTCGCACAAGTGGAGGGCCACGCTCGCGCCGCACGTCCCGGAAACGACGACGGGAGAACTCGACGCGAACGTGCTCGCACACCACCTCACGTCGGGAACGCCGTGCATGCTGCCAACCAAGTATGCCGCGCGTCTGCACGCCGCAGCGGGCAGAGACGGACTTGCGCACGTCACTGCGAACGATAGGGGATTCAAAAAACAAAGGCTTGCCATGCTCGGAGGGTGGGGCGCGCCGGGAACGCCGCTCGTCGACGACGATAACGTCACGTTCTGCGAAAGCTTCACGGAGGCGCTCGCGTCGCCCGCGGGACGCGTCAACTTGCAGGCGTTCCACAGGGACGACGACGACGGCGACAAGCTGCTTCCCGCGCTGCTTGACTGGCCTCTTCCAGAGATGCTCTTCGGTGACGCGGCTGGTGCGAACGCCACGGCGACGCCGCTCGCAACGCGCGTCGACATGGCGACGCGGGTCAGCCAAGCGGGCGCTGTCACGTGGTGGCACCTCGACGACGGAGGTGAGGTGACTCTGCAGGTGGCCCTTCCTGTGGACGTGTCCGCGCGCGACAGCGCAAGGCCACTCGTCGAGCCTGTGATTCGAGACACAAGGCTGGAGGGTTCGCCAGTTGTCGTGAAGGTGTTCATCTTCGTGCCACGTGAGGCGTACACGATGATCTTCGACGACGTGGAGTGCAACAAGAGCGGGAGGTGGGCAAGCTTGGACATCTTCGATACACCCGACTGGGCATTGCCTGACGCGGACAAGCTTCCCATAATCATGGTCGCGCCGCTCGCGGCTGGTGGCGCGCCGTTGTTGAGTCCCCCGAACGCACCTCACTACGTCGTCACCGAGCAGGACTGCTGCATGTGCGAGCAGCGAGTCGTTCTGCACGCGCACATGGACGAGGCTTGGCATTTCCTCTCGAGAGCACGCACGTGGGCGGAGCCCCCCATCGTGTATCCGGTGTTGCGCGCAATATTTGGAGACAGCGAGGGCGGCGGCGGCGGCGGCGATGGCGAGGCGGCGCGGGGGCGTGAGGACGCGACATTCGCAGCTCCCGATGCAATTTGCGAAGCGCTCGTGGCGCAGCATCACGACGAAAATGTTCCACGTGCGTGGCGCGAGCGTGTCACAGCGTCACTCAGGTGCCTGAGGAAGAACGCTAAAATTGTGCTGCCCAGCGCGGCAGTTGTGGAGACTCCTCCAGATCGCATGGAATATTCACTGGAGCAGCAGGCTCTTCTCGAGGCTAGCTGTGAGGGGAAGCGTGGAGTCGTACGGTTGGGTTGGGCATGCAGCGGCGGCAGCAAAAGCAACACTAGCAGCAGCGTCGGCGTAGAACCTGGCGGGTGGTGTTCCGTCATTCACGAGTCTGGCAAGCCGCGCTACGGGCCGGAGCGAGCGAGCTTCGCCGATGCGGTCAAGGACAGGAAAAAATTCATCGCCGCTAGAAAGCAAGGCCGCGATGCGCTAAGAGAAGCGATGCTCTCGGCATGCAATGTAAAAGTCTGAGATCCCTCATACAGTAATGAAGTGTACTTTACTCTGTCCAACGGCCGGCCATTCACACCGTTCACTTTCACCATTCAGCACACGCGCAATCCCCCCCCTCGAAAACCCGAAACCCAAACCTCCCCGAATCTCCCCCCCCCCCCCCCCCCCTCTTCTTTTTCGCTCCTGTCACTTTACATGCGCCGCCGCATCGCCATACGCTCCGCCTCAAGCATACGTCTCCTGCTGTGCCTGTGCGCAGTCAACTTCGCGATCGCGAGCGTTCGTGCAACCGCGAACACGCACAGCGACAAACAACGAGAAGCCGTCGAGGCGCTCCCGGAAGCTGCTTCGACCAACTCAGCGGACTCTTCGGTGCACAAGCTCAAGCTCGGCGAACGAACGGCGTTCGCGGATATTGGACCTCTCGTCATACAGAAGGACGGCACGGCAAAGAGAATTGCAAACTGGGACACGCTCACGGACCACGAGAAAAAGGCAACACTGCGAATCGTGGGAAAGAGGAACAGAGAACGCATCGCGGAGCTACAAAACCAAGGACTCGACGGCGTCGAAGGGCCCAACGGGCGCGTCAACTTCGTGGGAAACGACGAACTCTGAATGGACGTGTACGCGCTCACCGCCGCCGACTTTGTACTGCTTGTACTTCTCGCGTACGTGCTGCTGTGGATCATACCGCAACGAATCCTCAACTGGCTGGCGGTGTTAAGGGCGCGCGCCAATCTTCAAGTTCACCGCAACTGATGGAAAAACACATGAACGTGCAGACGCGAACGGCGGCGACTGCGCTCGCGCGGGAAGTGGAGGCTGTGCAAGCTTGTGTCGTGGACGCCACGCATATGATCATGAGCCTGCGTATCGCCGTCGACGCTGCCTGCTCGGTGCCACCAGCTTCTCGCGACGACGCGTGGGCCAAAGAAGTGTCCCGTCATCTGCAACGGACGATGCAGCACGCACACCCATGTCTTCAACAAGGCGTTGCAGCTGCCGCATGCGTCGGCTGCGTGCTTGAGGCATGGACGGCGGCAATGCGAGATTCTGATGATGATGATGATGATGATGATGTGCTTGCGCATCGCGCCATGCCACTGGATGACGATGATATTCCTAGGATGCTTGCTCAGCTCGACGATATTGCCAGTCTTCCCATGTGGCTCGTATGCGTCGATTCTACCCATGCGGAATCGTTCGCTCGCAGGATTGCATTAAGCACGACATCGCAACACCTGTCACCAGTCGATGCTGAACATGCTGCACAGGATGCTGGAGTTCCGCCTGGCACATGGCATGCGCTTCGAACTGCTGCAGGAAAGCGCCGCATACCTGTGTCAACGATCCTTGCGGTGCTGGTTCGTCGATGTCTTGGTGGTGAAGCACACCTGCTACGTTTGCTGCATCTTCCCGCTTGGCTCGGTGCACCTCTCCCGTGCGGCCAGGTGGCGCCTTGGTGTGCGGCAGCGCCTTTGCCGCCACCGCCACCTGCTCGTGATTCTGCAAGTCAAACAAAACGTGCCGCAGCCACAGATGCAGCGGCGCGCGCCACTGTCGAGAATATCAAGCGTAAACGTGCCGAGGCTGTGATTTCAGCGCTTGCCGCGGAGATGGTATCTCTGACATCAGCGAATGGTGATGACGATATTATAGAGCGCACCATCTCCACGCTAGCAGCTGTATTTGGCGAACAAGGCACAGCATCTGCAGCAGCATTGCTGACCGCAGACAAGCGCAGTCACCTTATTTCTTCGTTGCAGATAAATGTCGGTGACGCCGTACGCACTGCGATGGTTGCCTATCTCAATGGTGTTGGTAAGCGTGGCGCAGTCGAGGTCGTGGCGGGATCGCTTCTGTGTCCGTCGACGGTGGCTGAGACTTTGGTGGAAACCTCGTGTGTCTGTTTTGATGATAGCGGCGGCAGCAATCCTCCTTCGCTTGTTCTTGGCGCTTTTCAGACGTGCCCCGTTTTGGTCTCACGCATTTATGCCGCTTGGATTGCGCGTTGTGGTGGTGGCCAAGAGGAAAACGACGAGATTGAAGAGGAGGAAGAGGAGATGGAGGAGGAGGAGATGGAGGAGGAGGAGGGTGTGGCTGAATTGGTGCGCAAGAAAGACATCGCAGCTCTGGGTCAGCTTGTTCGCGCGTTGGTTCTTAGCGACTTGCTGACACCGATGGGTGCATACGAGCAAATTGCTTTGCCTCTGCTGCTGCATGGTCCGGAGGTTGTTCATCATCGACATGCTGGCCTCGAGGTGCTTAAGGTGTCACTGGATGCGGGACTTGGGTGGTGGCAAAAGTCCGACAGCACAGGAGAGGTCGTTGCACCAGGTGTCGCTTGCTTACGTGCGATGGCTGTTGGGTCGGCGGATGTGCACGACGGTGGCGTGAAATTGCTGACCAGGGTGAGAACGCGCTCACGTGCCGCGGAGGGTGACGATGAAGATGCTCATTCTCAAGTTTCAGAACTACCATGGGCTGTTCAGCTAGCTGTCCCTCCGTCGTTATATCCTCCTGGTGCTTTCATTCTGCCACAACCTTTGCTTCCTTTTCACGAAGGGAAACTGATGCCGCCCGTTCCGCCCCCGCCCTCGGTGCAGAAGACAAAGGGTGACCATCCTGCGGCCCGTGCAGCTCGGAAAAGGTATGCATCTTGTTTGGACGACGTACTTTTGTGGGTGCTATCGTATGCAGCAAGCGGCGATCGTGCAGCCGAGAGACTGCTCGGAAGTGATGATGTGGAGGAGTGGCCAGGCGACGCTTGTTTGGAAGTTCTATTGGAGGCATTGCGTGATGTTCCAAACACGCTCTTGTGGGCAAGTGCAGTTCGCGTCTTAGCAGCATGGCTACCACGGCAGAGTATTGATCGGAGTCGTAGAGTGCTAAGTGTGGCATTGCCTAAAGTGTTGCGTTGCTCGGAGGCGTGTGTTGCAGATTTAAGTTTACGAGTCGCTGCGTGTTTGGGTGACGGTGGGAAAGTGGCTATGAGATATGCGAGACGCGCTGCAGCAGCGGTGGAAGCAGGCGCTGAATTTTGTGGAATGGACTTTGTCATGTAACAAAAATTCTTTACCTCGACTGTTCCCTTGCAGAACAGACTTGAATCGCCGCATCTCTACGATAGAGGAGCGTGGAGGTGTCTCTAGAGGCGAAGTGCGCTATGGACGTTACCTTATGGGCGGGGAGTGAGTGCGTGACTATTTTTTTCTTGGAAGGGACCTCAGCACGACCTCGTTGTTTTGCACCACTTGTTTTTACAACCCCTATTATTCCGAACCCTGCTGCATTATCCGGTCGGAATTATCCAGGTCCCAGGCTCATCCCATTTCTCCCTTTTTCCGCCCCGTCAGCACGTGCGATTAGAGGTTGCGATATGTCCGCCGCCTGCCACCTCCCACAAGCGACACACGTGCGAACACGCACGCACGCCGCACGGGTACGCAAGCGCGCCCCTCCGCCTCTGCGCGTTTCCTTGGGAGAAGGAACGGGAACAAGTAACGAAGATGCGCCAACCAACGCAAAGACAACAACAGCTTCTGCAGCAGCGGCTGACATTCTGAGCAATAAGACTCGGCCGTTCGCGTTTTACTGGCCCGAGACGCCAGCGTCCTTTGCAAAAGCGCTAGAACTTGGGCTCACGAACGTCGCCATCGTTGATGCAGACGAGCCAAAATCGGCGAAGGCTGAGGCAAACGCTAGCGCGATGCGCGCACTCGCGGCGGGCGTGCGCATCCTAAAAAGCAAGCACGGCAAGCTCATTGACGAAAACAAAGTCATCGTCGGAACGTTTTTCGACGTCTCGAACGGAGAAAAGGCGCGGAGTGCGGAGAAGGCTGTCGGCAGCGCAAGTGCCCACAACATTTTCATACTGGACCCAGGTGCCACAGGTTGGGCGAGCATCGTCAGCGAGAACATCGTCGCGGCGGCGCAACAAAACAGCAGCTGCCGCCCAACGCTCGTGGGAGTTGCGTACGACCGCGCATCCGCAACCGCGATGCTTGACGCGCTTGAAATGGGACTTGACGGCATCATCGTGAAAACGGAAAACATTAGCGACCTCGCAGCCATTGCGGCGGACGTTGCCGCACGTTGCGATGGACAAGTAAACAACAAACAGCGCGCAAGTGACCAAGGTGCCTTGGCAGCCGCGCGGGTGACGGCCATCACACCGCTCGGCATGGGCCATCGCGTGTGCGCTGACTTGTGTACCGAAATGCGTGACGGCGAAGGATTGCTCGTGGGAAATCACAATGGCTCGTATCTGCTCGTTCACAGTGAGTGCGCAGAAAATGTACGTCAACCTCTGAGCAGCCAAGGCGCATATGATAAGCAACGCACTAACATTCTAACGCACTAACAAATTAGGACTTCGTCGCATCGCGTCCCTTTCGTGTCAACGCGGGGTCCACTCACATGTATGTGTACGATCCCGTCGACGATAAGACGAGATACCTCTCAGAATTGAGAACTGGTGGCATCGTTCGGGTTGTCAACGCAACACGAGGTACCACATCTCGTGCATTTGTGGGTCGTGCGAAAGTTGAGCGACGCCCGCTGGTGTTGGTCGAGGCGTCATTCGAGTCATCGGGAAGGCCCGTCAGCATTGTCTTGCAAAACGCCGAGACTGTCCGACTCATGAGGTGCAATAATGCGAAAGAAGGAACGACGTACCAAGGTGCGGTTTCCGTTGCGGCGCTGCGTGTCGGCGACGCGCTACTGGGTTGGGAGGACGCAACGGATAGCGGTGGGAAATTACTCGGGGGCAGGCACGTCGGTGTGCGCATCGACGAGTTTCTCGAAGAGAGGTGAACAAGGTAAGTCTATAAACCATGAAAATACAACGTTACTGTAATAGTTTTTTTTTCTCAAACAAGCCTGTCCAAAAGCGCGTACGTACCCCCGGTCACGAGGAGCGCGCCGCTGATTGGCGTCACGGCGGCGGTGACTCCTCGTGAAGCCATGATTTGGCCCAGCGTGCCAGTCGCGTACGCCGCGGCGAGCAGCGGCGCGGTGTAGCCCAAGGCATAACAAAAAAGTAAGATGCCGCCTCCGTCGTTGGTTGCAGCATACGCGAGGAGGGTGGCGAGCACCGGCGTGCTGCAGGGCGACGCGGCGAGGGCAAACAGTGCCCCCGCCAGGTACGCCCGCAGCCAAGCTGGGAGCGCGGTTAATCCGCGCACGTCGAAGTTGGCGGCACGCTGGACAGCACTCGGCACAAGACGCGACGCGTCGATGACTCCCAGTAGACTCAGACCCATCGCAATGGCTACCAAGCTGGCACCAGCCGTAAGCGTCACGTTCGCTCCCGTACCACCCGCCGTTCCGTACACGCGTCCTACGGCAGACGCCGACACTCCGAGCAGAGCAAGCGTCGTTGCCAATCCTGCCGCAAAGCTCGTCGCTCGTCTGAAGACGCGGCTCTCGCTCCTCTGCACGACAGTCTTCTCCTCCTCCCCATCACCATCCTCCCCTTCGTCAGCGTCCGTTTTGGTCGCTCCTTCTGATGAGCCTCGAGCTTTCGCGTCCATTGCGTCGTCGAAGCCTATGTACCCGATGGTCAGCGGCAGAACAGAGAGCGTGCACGGCGATAAGCTCGTTGCGAGTCCAGCGGCGAGCACAACGACGCACGTCAGCGGGTTGACCGCCCCATCGCCCGATGCGGATAGCGTCGTTCCCACTGCAGCGTCTGCGCTCTGCGAGAGGCGGTACAGCGCGTCGTCGAGCGAGAGCGCGCGCGTCACCCCGGAGTTTTGTCGAGACGGAGGACGAGACAAGAGACCCGGCGGGAGGCGTCGTGGAGCCGGCGACGTCGACGCCGACGCAGTCAGGCGCCGGCACACGTGTACCCTGTGCGCGCCCTTGGAAGCCACGAGCATGCGGCTAGGTATCGTTATCTGATGGCGAAAGGGAAAGGAGCACAACAACGAGGACAAGCGGCAGGGTTTGAGTATTCGTACTAAGGTGTATCCCCCCCAAAGAGCCAACCTCCCCCAATCTCCCCTATTTTGTCCCTGCGCCGCGGTTTGTTTTCCCACGACCAGTCACGGCCGTTTTAGCGCAAGGCTTTGTATTTTACGATTTTCCTTCGCCATCGAAGTTGTTTCGTCCAATGGCGACGGAGTGGGGCTGATGAACACCGCCCTCGTCATCGCTCCGAGCGGTGATCCTTCCATGTCACACGCGCAGGCAGCCTCCGCGCTCCTGGCCGAATGGCTCGGCGACGACCAGCAGGCCAACGCCACGTCGTCCTTCTCGGCGCGGGCTCGAGCCGCGCAGAAAGTTGTTGGGGCTCTACGAGAGACTACAGCCAAACTCAGGGAGCAGCAGCAGCAGCAGCAGCAGCAGCAGCAGCAGAACCGCGAAGATGCTGCCACAACCACAATACTAAAAATTTTCATAAAAAATATAAAAACTTGTACACCGACGGCACCTCTCACACCGCTGCAGGACGTCGTCATGAACCAAGTCGCGATCCTCGTCAAAACGCTACTGCTGGAGCAGGCGGACTACTCGGCATCAGAAGAGGTGCTGCACGAGTTCCTTGAGGCGACGTTCAAATACGCGTCAAGTCGAATCACACGTGCCAGTACCATCGAAGCCTTCGGTGCATTCCCCACCGATGAACGATCAGCCAAACGCATAGCGCAATCCTCACTCACAGACGTGGAGGCGTGCGTTCGCTCAGCCGCCGCGGCAGTCACACAAACAACGACGAATACTTCGGCATGCATGTTGGCTGGCAACGGCGTCGTGGAAAATATGCAACGCGCATTTGCGTCAGCGCTATGCCTTGAGGCACCGCGCCTGCCTAAACGAACGCAGGGGGACGATACTACAGCTGGCTCTTCTTCTTCTTCTTCTTCTACAAACGTTCTCCTCAGCACAGCTTTTGCAGGAAGGTTTCTTGACACGCTGTTTCCTCCTCCTGAGGACACCTCCAGTTACCCAAGTGCCATGATCAAATCGCTGCGCAGGCTATCAGCAAGCACGTACTACGACGCCATTGACGCTCCAATCCAAAACAGGGACCCAAACTCTGCCATAACAGCAGCCGCTCGCGGAGTGGGCATTTCGTTGGCCAAGCGACGACTGCAAAGCAACTGGGGACATGCGGGACAGACGCTCACAACGCTGGAAACGCGCATTCGAGCCGTTATCGTTAAATCAATAAAAGACGAGCATTCCGCCAGTGGCCTATCCAACAGCCACGTCTCGCGTTCACAAATGATCCACATGCTGGCTTGCACCGAGCTGCTTGACAGCCTCGAGCGCGCGGCTGCGCTGGCACTCGGCGGCCGACTCCCAGATCGTGCAAATGCACGTGCTTGCCACTTTTTCCGTGCTAACGACGCGGCGTTCCAAGCGTTTCTCTCGCGCACGCGAAAGGCGCGAGCAACTCTTGCGTCAGCCGCAGGAGCCGCGCCTGCAGCCGCACGACATAATCTGATTCGCCTGCACCAAGCTCAGAAAGCAGCCGCGGCGGAGGCGGAGGCTTCGCAAAAGCTGATGAGCAGTCAGAAGCAGCAAAGTCGGTCAAAGTCTGCGCATAGAAGTGGGCGTGGGAAGCAAGGCTCGCCAATGACAACAACGCCGTCGGTGCTCAGCCGACCCGCGGTGCTCCTGCGAAGGGCGGACACGTCGTCAGACAAGCTCGCGGACACGTCTTCCATGATCATTGCGCCATCGCCGTCGCCATCTTCGGCAAACGTCGATTCCGTCACATC
Organism: Pycnococcus provasolii; assembly: GCA_938743325.2. Classification (NCBI taxonomy): domain Eukaryota; kingdom Viridiplantae; phylum Chlorophyta; class Pseudoscourfieldiophyceae; order Pseudoscourfieldiales; family Pycnococcaceae; genus Pycnococcus; species Pycnococcus provasolii. The sequence continues at coordinate 957,785 of OW568869.1, read as the reverse complement.
GTCAACCACACTCTCCAACGACGATTCTTCGTCAACCTCTCCCGCATCAGCAAGCCCGGAATCCATTTGGGCATCTGCGGCATCAGCGCTTGCCGAAGCTGGAGATTTTGATGGGCTCGACGGTCTCGCAAGATATACCGAAGATTCATCGATGGCTTTTGGGAAGTGCACATCCTCCCTAGCGTCGTTGGCGCGTGCTGGAAGTCGCATCGCGTCGAGCGGTGCGTGTGCGGTTGCCGACCTTACCACGTGCGCGCGTGATCTCAGTGATATCGCCCCGGCATCCGCGGCACTCGCGGACAGGCTCGCACATGTAGCAAGAGCCGTGTCTGACGGTTGGCCTGGTGAGGGCAACGACGATCCTGCAGCTCTCGCTACCGCGTGGCATGCCGCGCCGCTGGATCATGGGATGAGCCGTACCACGGCTGCCAGCGTATGCGCTTGGAGATGTGCATTGCAACTTTCTTCTGACAACACTAGTGCTGCCGCCGCCAAGGCGCTCATCACCACAGCCGACGACGACAACTTTGCTGCCGCAGGTGTCGAGCCGCTGGCAAGCTCCCTTCGCGTCCTTCTCGCCGCCACGCCGCCATCCCGGGGGGAGGAGGCGTGCGTGCGCCTACTCAACGTCCCCACACTTGGGGATGCGTGTCTTTGCCTCGCGCGCGCTGCCAGGCGTGTCCGTGATGTGCACCTCGCTCGAGCCGCGCTGGATGCAGCCGCGGCACGGGCTGCGCATCTCGCTCCCGCCATTTCATACGAACGTGCCAAGCTCCGCCAGGTGGAGGTTCCGCTTGCTGGCCGGCAGACGATCACGGCACTGGCGGCAGGCGCGCACATCGACAAAACGATCATGGCAATGCCACTCGAGCAGCTTGCCGTAGAAAGTGCTGTTTCCACCGATCGCCACGTCGGCGCAGGCGACAACGTCGCGGGAGTCGCCGCGCGCGCCTGGCTGCGCCTCAGCCGATGGTCCGCGCACGACAGCACCGCGGCGGCGATGACCCCAAGCGCAGAAAGTCCTCTCGACGTTGCCTCGCGCGCGTGTCGCACGTGCCCCTCTCTTGCCAAGGCTTGGCGTGCGCACGCTCGCCTCAGCTTCGATGCGTCGTTGGAGATGGAGGACACGCCAGCCGCCGGAGCACACCGCCGAGCAGCTGCCGTGAGCTATGCGGCATACCTCGCGCTCGCGCCGACCCAGGGTGGCGGGGCATCCGCCGATGCCTCCGCCGCAGAGGCGTGCCTTCGTCTCCTCGAGCTGATCGTGGGCACGAGCGGCGACGCGAGCGCGGCAGAGGCGGCTGCGGAGCACGTTCTTCGCCTGCCACTGCCTCCAGCTCCCTGGAGCCGTGTCGTGCCGCAGCTTTTTGCGCGCGCGCGCCACGTGACGCCGGATGGCGCGTCGATGGATGCCCTGCGCCGTGTGTTTCGCATCGTTGCGGAGCACAATGTTTCAGCGGCTGTCTACGGCGTCGTGCGCGCCACGGCTGCGGACATTCCAGCATCGTCATCACCATCTCCGGAGAATGGTGGCGCGGCATCAGCAACAAGCACGCCCGACGCATTTGCGCAATGGGCCGCGTCAGATCTCGCCGCCACGCCATCGGGGAAGGCGTCGCTGGAAGCTGCGCGCCGCTTTGCGGAATCGCTGCACTCTATCGTGAGTTTCGTCGACGAGCGTGCGCGCGTGGCGTTGAAGCGCGTGCTGGCGGAGTCTGAGCGCCGCTGCGAAGAGGGTGGCGACGACGGCGTTGTTGTCGCGCGAACGGCCGGACTTGCCAACCGTTTGCGTTCTCTCGTGCCGAAAAGTCCGGCGTGCGAGCGCGAGAAGCGGTTCGTCGCCGTCTACGGCGATGCAATCAATGCGGCCGCGGCGGCACTTGAGGATGGCGGATTGGACACCGGCTCGCGACTCTCACCGCTTCGGGCGGTTGCCAAATCTCTTGGCATTCGCTCGAGCACCAGACACGCGGCTGCCACGGACGACGCGCCGAGCACGGCACAGCAGCAGCCAACGATTCTGAGGCGCACGCCAAGCGCGGCAAAGTCGCTCGATGATGCTACCACCGACCAGACGGCGTCCGCCCCCTCTGACGAAGATGCTGACAACCGGGCTTACTTCGAGCGAAATCGCGTGACGTTGGCGGACGTGAGCCCGTCGCTCGTCGACTGGGAGAGCAGCGTGGGAATCGCCGCGCCGATGCCCGCCTCGCGAGGGGTGTGCGATGCAACGACAACGGTAGTTGGCATGGCGCCAGAGCTTACGATTTTAGCTCATGCAAAGACGCGGCCGCGCAAGCTGCAGCTCCTGGGAAGCGATGGCGTAACACGCACGTTCCTGCTAAAGGGCAGTGAAGATCTCCGCCTGGACGAGCGCGTGAGCCACTTCTTCGAGGTGGCGCAGACGGCGCTCGACGGCGATCGCGAAGCGCGGCGCCGAGGCCTCGCGGTGCGCAGGTATGGCGTCGTGCCTTTGGGGTGGAAGGTGGGCGTGCTGGAGTGGGCTGGCGACCGTGCCGAGCCGCTTTACCAGCTCTTCCAGGCGTGGCAGTCTCGGCGGCGCGAGCTCGCGCGCTACGAGGGCGCTAGCATCCCGCCAGTCGCGTCGGCAAGGCCTAACGAGCGATTCTTCCAGGTGGTTGCACCGCTGATGCAGCGCCATCTTAAGAGCGCTTCGGCGCAACCTCCCCCGCGGCACGAGTGGCCTGCGGAGATGCTCGACGCCGCTTACCGAACGCTCGCTTCCGAGGCCCCGCACAGCCTTCTTGAGCATGCCGTTGCCGAGGATGCGTCGAGCGCGGCAGATTGGTGCCTGCGCGCGTCAACGCTCGCGCGGAGCATGGGCGGAAGCGCAGCCCTGAGCTACGCGATTGGTCTCGGCGACAGGCACCTCAGCAATATCCTGTACGATCGCCGCACAAGCGAGCTCGTTCAAATCGACTACAACGTCTGCTTCGACAAGGGCTGGGGTCTCGCAGTTCCGGAGACGGTGCCATTTCGCCTCACGCCCGTGTTTGTGCGTGCGCTCGGTCCCCTCGGCGCTTCGAATGGCACGTTCCGCGCCGCGCTCGCGCACGCACTTCGCACGAGCCGTGCACGTGCGGGGCTGCTCGGAGACACGCTGCGAGGTTGCTTTGAGTCTGACCCGCTGCCGAGCTTTGGCCGGAACGGCGACTCCTCCTCCGCCGGCGGAGGCTACTCGTCCCCTGACGCTTCCACGATGCTCTCACGCGCGGCGGCAAAGCTTGCGGGGCTGGCGCCGCCGCCATGGGACTGTAAATCTCATGGCGAAATCCCTCGTGCCGACGATGACTTTGCCCGCGCGTCGTGGCTCATCAGCCTTGCAACGGACGAGCGCCGCCTTGCGGCTATGTTCGAAGGGTGGAGTGCTTGGGTATGAACGAGGTTCGTTGTGTCAAGTCAGGATCAAAACCAGGTTTACAAATGGCATAAAATCTTTTTTTTTGAATCTCCAACCAGCGGCTTCCTCAAGCCTCCACCACTGAACGACACACGACAAATCGACGACGCTGTGGTGAACAACCCAGCTACGTGACCGTTTAAGCTTCTTTGCACCTGTCGATGATCACCTCGTAGTCGATCTCGTCCGCGTCGGTCGCCTGCAGCTCATAGTTGATGCCGTCGAGCATTGTTCGGAAGTTATCCTTCGAGCTCGCGTACAGCATTTTCGAGCGCACCTTTGCCGTGTCCGGTACCCACAAAATGAAGAAGATCTTCGACATTGGCCTGCCCTCCTTATTCGTGAAGTCGTGATCCCAGACGGCGTAGCGGCACTCGTGCTCTGGCAACTGCTCCGTCAATTGCTCCCATTTGCCATCTCTATCACCCCGTGCGTCCACAACGATCTCCTTGCCGTCGTCGTTCACCTTGAATATCAGGAACTTGTACGTGCGCTTCGTCTTCAGGGACATGAACTCCTGCACGCACGTTTGGTCCACCGCAACTCCAGATGCCGAGTTCGCCTGTTTGAGGTTTGGTTTGGTTTGGTTTGGTTAGTCGGCGTCGTGTTTGACACTTTTTGATCGTGCCCATCCCGTCGTCTCGTTCCCACTTTCTGCCAACACCACCCACCACCTGCGGGGTGTGTCGTCCCTTCGTTGCGAAACGTACGGGTTACGTTTCGGAAGTTACCCACAATCCTCTCTTTGGATCCCGTGCATGGCCCCGCCACACCTTCCCACCCCCTGAGCAGGCGTGCAATACTGTCGTGCAAGGCCGGTATTACGCGTCCAAGCACGGCCAAGCTCGTCAAGCTCATGCCGCTGGGCGCAACAAGCCACAGCACCGAGCCGCACCGCGAGGACACTTCACCAAAGGGCCAAAGGGCCGTGCAAGGCCCCGTTGGCGGTTGATCAACACACGCAAGACCACACTCACAAGACACCCTTAAGACCACCACACACACACGCAACACACGCAACACAGACACACAGACACACAGACACACAGACACAGGCCGAGCTCCTCACGACGACGAGACGAGACGAGACGACGCACCATGGTTCAGGCGAGCTTCCGATTGCGAAAGACGAAGGGCCTCGTTTGGAGAGAGAAGGCGGGAGGGAGAGAGGAGAGGCCGAGAGGATACCTTAAAAACCTTACCGGGCTTGCGGAGGGAGAACACCTGGTTGGTGTTTGAGCGGACGGGAGGGGAGGGGAACTCCCAAGGGGCGCCTTCCGAGGGCAGACCCCTGGGGCAAAACCCTCGCTTCCGGCCTCTTCTTCCTGCCTTCCTGGATCACAAACAACGGAAGGACCTGGAGGATCAGCCTCTTTAGAACTTACATAACGGACATGATGGCGCGCGCTCTTCTTTTCTGCTCTCTTTTTTGCCGGCCTTCCGCGCTTCTTCGGTCCCTGGTCACAAACGCATGCTTCATGCTCCATACCATTTAGTAGGAGCACGCCATTGTCCATGGGCCATGTGTGGGCCATGTGTGAGGTTCTCATTCAGGAAGATTCGCGAATTTACTGCCTTCAGACCATTCAGAGTTCAGGCCAGGCATTTCAGCCAAGAGAGAGAAAGAGAGAGAGAGAGGGCAACGGATACCTTTAGGAACTGCAGGCTTGCACTATGGCAGGAAGAAGTGGGGTTCCTCTCGTAGAACGGAAAAAGAACGTCCATGGCCAGAAAAAAAAACTCGCTAACTCGCTCAGCAGAGCGAGTTTCCCAAGAGAGCGCCCACGCTTCTTTCTTTCGTTTTGTCTTTGACCTTTGCAGTTTGCAGTCTTTGCTACCGGTACGGTAGGTTGCACGGGCAGGGCGGATGGGCCGAGACCGTCTGACCGTCGACCGAGGCCTCCACAGTCCACCACAGTTCTCCATAGTCCATAGTGCATGGCCTCATCGAGGGGATGAGAGCGAGGGGGAACGGGCAACGGGCAAACCGGCTGAATTGCAGGCGACGAGGGGAAGACGCTTCTGAGCTTCTCTCTCCCTCGCGCAGCGTTGAGGTTAGGCGTGGAACTTCACAGTTAGGGAGGGACGAGAGAAGCCCACCCAACCCCACCGAACCGAACCAGGTCGTCGTCGTCCTTCTGTCGTCCTTCTGCGTCGTTGTTCTTGCCCACCCCACCTCAGAGGCTCAGACCTCACCTCCCCTGCACCTGTGCCCCTGGTCCCTGTGCTCGTTCAACCTCGTCTCGCCCCTTACCTTACTCCCCTCCCCTCCCAAGTCCAAGTCCCAAAGTCCCCTGGAGTCCCGCTGCTCCCTCGCCACCTCGCTCCCACCCTCCGGCCCGTGCCAAGTGGGTACGCAACTCCTCGAACGCCGGCCGCAGCCATGGCGACGCGAACAGCCTCGCGAACAGGCTCGGGAGGGTACCGAACGATATCCAAGACGTCGCAGGTGGACGAGACGCTCTTCGGCAACCCAAAGCCGGGCGCGAACGCAACAAAAACCGGCCGCAATGCAAAGGTGGAGGTGGTCACCAAGTCGACAGCCTCCATAACCAAGGCGAGCGCGGGCAAGACCGTCGTCTCAGCCTCGGACATCCAGCGCATGAAGGGACCGTCCACCATCCTCAGCCCGGAGGAGGTGCGAACCATCAAGGCGCAGAACTCCGCCAGGCTCGAGGAGGAGCGTAAGTTTGCCACGCAGAAGAAGCAGAACATGCTCTTGGCGGAGGAGGAGCGCAAGCGCAACGACCCGCCCACGGAGACGGAGCAGAAGAAGCAGGAGAGTGACGCCAACACGAAGAGCCGCGCGACGCTGCTGCTTGAAGAGGAGCTCGACGACGTGAAGCGGATGAACCAGATGATGCTCTACTCAAAGTGCGTGACGATCCGAGACGCGCAGCTGGAGGAGAAGAAGAACATGATCGCAGAGCAGCTGGAGGAGGATGCTCGGCTCGACCTGCTCATGGAGGTTGAACGCATCAAGGCTATGGAGGCTTACGAGCTGCGCGAGAAGCGCCGCGCAGAGGAGCGAAAGGCTGGCGCGCTCGTGCTTAAGAAGCAGATTGAGGAGCGTGCCGCGGAGAGGTTGCGCCAGGAGGAGTTGAAGGAGCAGGAGGCGGCACAGGTGATAAAGGAGGTGGAGCGCATAAAGGAGGAGGAGATCCAGCAGATCATTGAGAAGAGGGAGGCTGGGCGTCGGCTGCTCGCGGAGGTTGCGCTGACAAACAAGGAGCAGATTGAGCGAAAGCACCAGATTGCTCTGCTCGAGAAGGAGGAGGACGACCGCATCGCCGCGTACATTCGCCAGCGAGACCTTAGGGAGCAGGCGGCGGTGGAGGAGAAGGAGCGCATTGCAAAGGAGAAGGAGCTCGAGGTGGCGCGCATGCGCGCTCAGCAGGAGAAGGCTGCTGATAAGCAGGCGGAGCTTGACGAAATCCGCGCCATGAGGGCGCAGGAGCAGTACGAGCGGGAGTGGCGCGCTCGTGAGCGTGCGGAGGTGGAGCGCCAGGCGGCGATCAACAGGGACCTCAAGCAGGCACGCGAGCAGCAGAAGAATGTGAAGATGAAGCAGCTTGCCGACGTGGCGGCTCAGGAGGAGGAGGAGTTCAGGCGTATCATCGACGCTCAGCGCCAGCGCGAGGAGGAGGAGGCGATGATCAAGGAGCAGCAGATGGCGGTGCGTCGCCGCCACAAGGAGGAAATTCTCAGCCAGATTCGTGCGAACGAGGAGCGCTCTGCTGCCGAGCGCAAGGAGCACCTCGAGGAGGGTGCTCGCATGCGAGAGGAGTACGCGAAGCAGAGGGGCCGCCTCGACCTGATCAAGTCACGAAAGCTTGGCGAGCTCGAGATCCAGGGCGTGCCGCCAAAGTACCGGGCGGAGCTCGCGAGGGCGAAGCCAATGACTTGAGCATGACGCAAAAAAGAAAAAGAAAAGAAAAAAACCGGTGTTGTTGGGATGTAACTGCCGCGTATTTATTACTACAAATTAGTTGAGGTCAAATGACTCAACCCTGATGGAGTCATACAACCTTCGAAAACACCTCGTCAGATGCATGGCACCGGTGAATGGTCTGAATGGTGTGATTGGCCGACCGCTGGATAGAGAGTTAAGTACACTTCATTACTGTATGAGCGATCTTAGCGCTAAACACCACCCTCTGCCACCTCTTCGGTGCCGCCGTCGGGTAACAGCCCACCCGTGACGAGTGTCTGGTTCACCAGACTGGGCTTACCAAGCCTGACATTTTGCATCTGCTCGTCCCAAAGAGACTGGCACTGAAGGTTGAATGTGAGGTTGCCAAAGAGAAACCCGAGCGTCTGCCGTTCCAGAGCTTCCATGTCGCGCAGCTCACTCGCCATGGTTCCCGTTGCCGTCTGCGGGTCAAACAGACGAGCTAGGAAGTGGTACACCTCAACAAAATTTGGCGTCGCGGCTGTCGTTGGTATGAGCTGGTCTCCATGTGGTGTGACGCGACCATCCTCCTCCATTCCCTCCGAGCGAGCACCACTCGCGCCACTGCGCTTCGGCGTCTTGGCTTTTTGAGGATACGGCTGCGCAGATTTTCGCTTCGGACGAGGAGGAGGGACGTGCTCTCCCGTTCCGTTCTTGTGCACCTTCAAAAAGTACTTCTGTGCATGGCTTCTTATTTGTATCACCGTTTTTGTGTTCACGTGCAGCGCGATTTTCTTCCAGTCTCGGTCGTACATGCGAAGAGCCTCGAGGAACTTGTCGTGCTCCTCGATCGTCCAGCTCTCACGCTGCTTTGTGATGGTGTAAGGCTTTCGCACCTTTATTTTGGGGTCATTGGGGTCCTCGCTTTCGTTGTTCGTGAGCGTGTCGAAAGCAGGGTTGGTTGTTGTTGTTGTTTGAGGAGCAGCAGCACCTGCGGCGTTCTGATTATTTTGAATGTCGATGTCAGCAGCTAACCCAAGGTCGGCAGCAGCTTGGTGATGTTGTTGCTGCTGCTGCTGCTGTGACATGATACCAGCAGCAGCAGCACCACCACCACCACCACCACCACCAGCAGCGAAATGTTGTTGTTGTTGTTGTTGCTGCTGCTGCTGCTGGTGATGATGGTGTTGTGTAGTTGGCTGTTGGTGGTATGGGTGGGACAGCTGCTGCTGCTGCTGCTGCTGTTGGAGGTGGTGGAGGTGCTGCATATGCTGCATATGCTGCATATGCTGCTGCTGCTGCTGCTGCTGCGCGGAGCCGTGCATGAGAGCAACGTCCACCCCTCCTCCCGCACTCGCGGAACTTCCCAAGCCCGGAGCGGCATTGGGGGACGGTGCTAGTGCACCCGAGTTGGCCAAGTTGCTGTGTGAAGCTGACGGGATCATGGGTACGTCGTCTTGCATCTTCACGTCAGCCGTGGCTGTTTGTTGTTCCATTTTTGCTTAGCGAAGTTGCTAATTTCTGCGCAAAAAAACCGCGACAGAGCCACAATGTTCGGAACGAAACGAAAGGAAAGAAGACAAGGTGGTAGAAAGCACCAACCCACCAGAGAAAGAGTAAATGCAATGCTGTTGCCAAAGCTGCTGCCAAAGCTGTAGATAGTGACGCCAGTTACTCGAGTGCCCAGAGCAGGGAGGGAGGAAGAAGCGTGTGCCCGTGTGCGCGGAGACGGAGACGGAGACGTTCGCGAGCACCAAAAACCCAAGCAGAGCAGACAGTCGGGGGGGGCGAAATATCAGGAAATATCGGGGGGCTTCTCTCTCTTCCAACGCAACTGATTCGACTCCGAGGGCGCGGCAGGGGGAAGGTCGTTTTGTGCCAACTGTTTCCAGGGTCAGGAGCTCCTTCGTTCAGAAACAGTTTCATTGTCCCCGTGGACTTGGTTAGGGTTTTAAAACTTAGGGTTCGTCCTCTTTCCTTTCCATAGTAGGGTTCCGCCGCCTGGAGTTGACTTGTTGGATTTCTGCATCTGCGGGAAAGGTTTCTACGATAGTGCGTGTTGTCATTCCGTGTCGGCTGCTCCTGTTGCCGTCTCTCCTCGAGCAGCAGCGTCATCTCAAGCCGTCTCTCTGCTGCACATAGATACACAGACTTGGGTGGTTTCTTCTCAACCATATCATGTGGTTCGTCAAGGAGATTGAGCGAACCATCGTCATGCGCCCGCGCACGTTCGGGCCGAAGCTGCACGAGGCCATGTCCGCACAGCTGTGCGAGGAAGTCGAAGGCACGTGCGACAGAAACCTGGGGTGGATCATCGCCGTCGTGAAGATCGACGAGGGAGGACAGGGCACAATCATGGACGGAACGGGGGCTGCACAGTTTCAAGTCAAGTTCTCGGCAATCGTCTACAGGCCATTCCCTGGAGAGGTGGTGGACGCCGTCGTCACGTCTGTCAACAAGCTGGGGTTCTTTGCGGAGGCTGGCCCACTTCTGATTTTCGTGTCGTCGAAAACGTTCCCAGCCACGGAGACGTTCACATTCCAAAGCGTGGGTGAGCCGTGCTGGGTGAGCGAGGAGACGGAGAACTACCGCATCAAGGTGAACTCCGAAGTGCGAGTGCGCATCGTCGGCCTGAAGTGGGAACCTGGAAGTACAAACTGCATCGGAAGCATGCGAGAAGACTTCTTAGGTGCCTTTGAGTGAGAGGTTGCTGTAACACTCATCACCTCCCATTCCTCTTGTAATAAAATTTCTTCTTTCTTTAAATACTTGATTGTTTTGCCAGCCTTTTAGTTTGTCACCACGCACACTGTAGACTCCAATACAAGGGAGGGAGAACGAGAAAGACGTACAAACACAAACGTCAGTTTTCAACGGCTGGCTGTTCGTCAATTTCTCGGCACACCCACACGTGACGCGGAGAGAGACAGCGAGTTGGGTGACGTTTCCTTCGTCATCTCGCGGCTTCGACGCCATTCTTTTTGCTGTGGTGTTTGCTGCTGCTGGTTGGCACGCGAGCTCGTTCGTAGAGGCGTGCTGCTTCCACTTCCGGCCGCCGCCGCCGCCGCCGCCGCCGTCGAAGGCTTGCTTGCAAGCTCAATGCGTCGAAGGCGCTCGGTGATGGCATCCAACCGCGATGCAAGTTCCTGGTGCCTTTTTTCGTGCGTCTCGTCGTCGTATGGCAAAGAAGGTGGTGGTCCTGCGGCGGCTGCGGCACGCGCAACTTGTCCCATGTCCGAGGGCAGAACGAGCGAAGCTCGCATAACTTTCTCCGCACCACCCCCTTGCACCCACCGGTTCACTTCCGATTCCACCGTCGACATCGCCTCGGATGTTAGAAGACGTACGGTCCGTCTCAGCAGCCATCGTGCTCCGTAGGCAAGCACAAACAACTCTGAGCGAGCTCGTGAAATCTCGTCGTACCTCGCCTCCTCCAGCAGGTTGTGCATATTATCGAGCAGCGACGCGTTTCTTCTCCTTGCGGTGGTACCACCACCTTGCTCACTTGGTTGTTTCGCCGCCGCCGCCGCCGCCGCCGATGACGACGACGACGACGACGACGACACCTGCTGTTGGTGCTGTGCTCTCTTCTCCGCGGCGGCGGGCAAGGCGCGTGCGCTTAACGACCGCAGCGACTGGCGGACGGATGATAGAGCACTGCCGACGACGTTGCTCGTTTTTGTTTGCGCGTGTGATGTCTTAGCTTGCATGTTATGCTCGTCTTGGTTCAATCCCCCCTGAGGTCGAAGCGTTCTCTTCCCAGACGGCCTTGGCCGAGGAGGCGACGCTGACTGCAGCGGTGGTTCCATGAGCTTTATCGGAGCCTCAAGGAAGCGAGTACAAGCGCAGCTTAAGCCCAAACCAAGGGAAGGCTGCAAGGCAGAGGGGAAGAGGGCGTGTCGGAGAGCTCCGGAACGTACCCGGGAGGGGAAGGGGGAAGGGGAAATTAACAATCCCTCATGAGGGTTATTAGGGTTAGGGTTACTGGGTTAGGGTACGGCATGAATGAGCCCCCCCCTCCCCTCCCTCCATAGCAGCTGCTGGTTACAGCCTACAGGGTTGTTGTTGGTGTGCCATCCCATCCCATCCCGCCACTTCCCTCTTCATTCTTCGCTCACTCGCTCAACGTCAACGTCCCCTGCAGGAAGGAGGTACATTGTAATCATAATATGGCGTCGTCCGCCAACCCATCACCGTGCGACCTACCTGCGAACACGCATGGCCTGCACGCGACTCTCAACAAGACGATATCGAAGACGAACAAGCAGTCGAAGCAGTGGGTGAGAGGACAAACGGGACCCACGCCTGAGCAAATCGCCGCGCAGAAACTACTGATTGAACAAAAGGAGGCGGAACTGCAAAAACGACGCGAGGAACTCGCCAAGAAAAAGCAGGAGAAGCAGGAGGAACTCGCCAAGAAGAAGGAGGAAGTTGCCAAGAAAAAGGAAGCGAAGACGTGGAAGCGTGTTGACGACACCGCCGAACGACTCAAAAAGAAGGAGCAGGAGCGTGCCGCGCTCGTCGAAAGAATCAAAATGGAGCAGGCGCGCATCAGTGCAGAGCAAACGGCGGCGGCGGAAAGAAAAAGAGCCGCGGAAGAGGCGGAGGAAGCGAAGAGAAAGGCGAGAGCAAGTAGCCTTGTCAAAGGATTCGTTGAGGCGGGTGCCACGGACACGGCGGCGGAACGACTGCAGCGTTGGGAACGACTCGCCGCGGAGCAGAAGGATGCCACCGCGAAAGAGGAGGCGGCGGTGGAAGTGCGACGCATTCTCGCGACGAACGAGGCGCACGCCGTGCTCGGACTTGGAAAACTCGAGGCGGCGGAGATGTCGCTCGTCAAGAGAAACTACAGGCTGCTCGCACGTGCCGTGCACCCGGACAAGTGCAACCACCCGCAGGCGAAGGAGGCGTTCCAGAAGGTGAACAAGGCTTACGAAACGCTTCGATCACAAAACTAACTTTATACACAACTTTGTAAACAACCAAAACCCACAAAACCAGAAGTACGTTACAAATCAAAGTCGAACGTGAAGTCGTCCGAAAATGTCATCGCCGCCGTGCCAACCGCCACCGCTGCTCCGATGATGGCCCAGCCAGCTGCCGCCCACCTCTTCGACGCGGCCGCTCCACCGCCGCCGCCACTGTCAACGCGTGAAGGCACCACGAGCCACACACCTAGGGCGGCAGCACCCGTCAGTGCAAGCGGTGCACCAGGTTTTCGCGCGGCAGAAGCGAGCCAGGTCAGCCAGCGTGGCTCCAAACCATTCCAGTGTCCCGTCTTCTGCCGTCGGGCACGTAGCGCAGCATACCGCCGCTGCTCAGCCACGGGCGTCGCGTCACGCCAGCGGCCCTCAAACGGAAACAGGCGCGCAGCTGCGAGCGGGCCGATGAATGTTCGGTATCCGTCGAGCTTCTCCGGCGGGTGACGTTTGTACAGCGCGAATGCCAGCCTCGCGAGCGTGTCCGCGCCAGTACTTCCCGGGATGGCGAGGCTCGTTAGGGCCTTGTGCATGTGTGCCATTGCCTGACTCTGCCAGAAATCCGGGTCGTCTGCCTGAGCGGATGCCTTGCACTCCAACAGGCGACGCCGGCAAGCAGGCTGCGACATCGCCACGACGCCGACGTACAGCGGCATGAGCGGATGCCCTCCGAGAAGCAGGTCAAACAACCGCGCAGCCTCGGCAAGCGTTGCACACCCGTGGCTGAACCACGTCAGCAGCCAGCTGAGTGCAAAGTGCGGTGGTACCTCGGCATCCGCAAGAGCTTCGGCAAGCTGAGGGTCGTGCCGTCGCAGAAGAGCGGGAACGAGCTGCAGTGCGTCGAGCACGTCGTCGAGCGCCGGGCGCGTGCAGTCGCGAAGGTGGTGCAGACACAGGCGCGTCAGCAGGCGCTTCGCGAGCTTAGCATCCTCGACGACAAGCAGGAGCACGCCCGCAATGTCGTGCAGCCCTTGGTAGTAGTACACGTCGTCGACGTGCTCCTCGCAGCAGCTGTCGAGTATCCAAGTGAGCTGCCTTCTTCTCTCGGCGAGTTCCTCGTCACCTGAATACGCGACGTCAGAGAAGTGAACGAGCGAGCGCGCGACGTCGCACTCGACAACACGGCTGTCTCTGTGGGGCTGTCTGTCTTTGGGCGGTGTTTGTGAAGGTGCCGTTGATGCTGCGGAGGAGGACGGCGTGTCGAAGGACGTGGTGCAACCGAGCAGCACGGGCCACGCGCGACGTCTGATGGCTTGTGTGGCGAGACCACGCACGGCGGAGATGCGTCGCAGGTCACGCAACGCGATTCTCCTCGACTCCGCTTCCGCAGCCGCGTCGACGTGGTCCAGTATGGCGTTGACGGCGCGCGCGGTGTCCTGCGCCGTTTTCGTCGTCGCCATGAGAGGAAGTGAAACCGCGTGATGTTGGGAGGGGGTGGCAGACGCGCCGCAGGTGAAGGTTCGGGTAGAGTGCCTGCTCCTAACCCTAGCCCTAACCCTAACCCTAACAGGAATGATAAAACCCTATCGTAACCCGTCCCCTCCCCTCTCTCGGTGTGGGATAAGGGTCAAATCAATCGCCTCAGGCTGTCAGGGCCACAAATCAATCGCCTCAGGGTGGAATCTCACCCCCACGGGCAGACGGGCGACCCCCTTCCCCTTCCCTCCGCTCGCCCAGCTGGGAAGGTGACCAGAACCACAACCGAAGCACAAACACAAACACACACACTGTAGCACAGAAAAATGCTCGCAGCACCTCGATCAGCAGCTCTCAAGGCACGCGTGCTCCGCGTGGCGGTGCCGCGACGCGCCGCCGTGTCCGCGCGGGCAGTTCGCGCCGTCGCGGAAGCTTCGCCTGACTGCTCGATGCAGTTCATCCAGGGCGTCAACGAGACGATCGTTCCGGACGTACGCCTGACGGCGAGCCGCGACGGGAACTCGGGAACAGCCTTCTTCAGCTTCGACGGCCCAGACGTCTTCGACGCGGCGGGCGACCTCGGGGAAATCACCGGGCTGTACATGCTGGACGAGGAGGGCGAAATCAAAACCATCGACGTGAACGCCAAGTTCGTGAACGGCAAGCCGAGTCGGATCGAGTGCAAGTACACGTGGCGCAGTTCGTTCGAGCGCGAGCGCTTCCTTCGGTTCATGGCACGCTACGCGGATGCGAACGGCATGACTGCGAGCGGCGCGGTGGCTGACAACCCGAGCTAAGGAGTGCCGCATATTCATAGATAGTAAGTGGTAATACGAGTATACACCTTTGAAACTAGGGACCCGGGATGGACCCCCAACCCAAGGGAGAACAAGACCGGGTTAGGGTTAGGGTTGGTTCCCTCCCTCCCCCCTGCCACGTTGGTAATCATTACAAGGGGTAACCGTTTTCGCTGCCCCTCCCTACGTCCCGTCAGCCGCAAAGACGTCGTCTTTCGCGCATGTCAAGCTCCACGATGGCGGTCACGGCGCGCCTCCTGCTCCTCCTTCTGTCTGCCCTGGCGCACGTCAGCGCCTCGACCTTGAACGTTCACGTCGTGCCGCACACGCACGACGACGTCGGATGGCTCAAGACCGTGGACCAGTATTACAAGGGACTGCGCAACGACATACAGAACTGCCGTGTGGAACTCATACTCGACACCGTCGTGCGCGAACTCTCCCTAGACGCGAACAAAACCTTCGTCTATGTGGAAATGGCATTTTTCACCATGTGGTGGCGCGACCAGTCGGATGCCACGAAGCAGCTCGTCAAGCAGCTCGTGCAAAACAAACAGCTCGCTTTCGCAAACGGAGGGTACTGCATGCACGACGAGGCGGCGCCAGACTACGTCGCCATGCTCGACCAAACGGCTGTCGGGCACAGGTTCCTCAGACAGGAGTTCGACTACACACCAAGCGTGGGCTGGCAGGTTGACCCGTTCGGGCACTCGCACACGCAGGCGACGCTGCTCACGCGTGGGGTCGGATTCGACGCGTGGTATTTTGGGAGGGAGGACTACGGCGACCTGCTGCGACGCAAACTCGCGCAGGAACTGGAATTCGGGTGGTTTCGAGGACAGCCCTCGACGGAGCAGGATCCAGGTCTCGCGGGACTCATGGAGTCGGGCAACTACGGACCACCTCCTGGGTTTGACTGGGACCCGACGCGCAGCGCGTCCGACTTCATCCAGGACGACCCTTGGCTCGAGGACTACAACCTTGATGGCGTTGTCGACGATTTCGTCGCAAAGGCTCACGCCATTGCTACGCTATACAGAGGCAAATCCGACGCGACGTGCCGGCTCTGTGGAACGTGTGGCGGTGACGATGCCAATCAGCCGCCTCGATGGTGCACTCGCCTTCCCGACAGCGCACCGGCAACTAAGACGCACGCAAGCAACGTTATGATCAAGATGGGTAGCGACTTCAACTACGCCAACGCGTATGGCTATTTCAAGGAAATGGATAAGCTCATCCACCACGTCAACGAGCGCTACGGTGATCAAGTGAATGTATTTTACTCCACGCCGGACAGGTACACCGCGGCGAGGCACGCCGAATCGCTCACGTGGCCTTGCCTTGGGTCAGACAAGCCGAACGACCTGTTCCCTTACGAACACCGTGGCAACTCTTATTGGACGGGATACTTTACCTCGCGTCCTGCGCTCAAATTTTACGTGTACGAAATGCAGCGTCTCATGTACTCCGCTCGCATTCTCGAAGTGGCAACTCGCGCCACCATGTCGTGGAATGTGCAAAAGCTCAACGCGGGCTTGCCCACGGCGCGGCTCGCGCTTGCTCTCGGCCTGGTTCAGCACCACGACGGCGTGTCGGGCACCGAAAAGCAGCACGTTGCCGATGACTACGCGCGACAGCTTGCCAAGGGATACGACGGCACCATGGCTTTCGTCGCCGAGCATGTGCCGCAGCTTCATGGCACCGTGCCATCCGCCTTGAAATTCGCGCCGTGCGCGTTTGCGAATGCCAGCATATGCACCGCCAGCGAAAGCCTGCGCGGTGGTGCAGATACGAAGCGCGTTGTGGCACTGTACTTCAACGCCGACACAACTGAGAGGAAAGAATACGTCCGCGTGCCCGTTGCGGAGACGGCTGGGCTCGTCGTACGTGAGCTAGATGCAAATTACCAGCCAAAGGGAGATCCGATCGAATCGCAGGTGGTGCCTCTTAACGACGCGCAGCGACGATTCCGAGCTCGGTACCTGTACAGCGCAACATCCGGGAAAGCATCTGCCGCAACTACCACCAACGGTGCGGTGGCACAGCTCGTCTTTGCAATTTCCGTGCAGCCTCGTTCCACTGCGGCATATTCCATTGAGATTGACAAGATGGCAACGACAAATGCACGAACACGTCCGTCAACGGTCTTTTCGACGTCGGCGGTCATGAATCAGCGCGTTGCAGTGCGTCCCACCGCCTTGGGCGAGGACCTGCGAGCTCCTGGTCGTTCTTCCAAGGAACAGCACTCGAGCGGCACGGCGGTGGTGCTCGAATCTGGTGTGCCCGTGGCTGTCAGCACACAAGATGGCGACGTTCCATTCAAGGTGAGCATCGCACTTTACAACAGCTCGTCGGGGAATGCGCCGTTCGTCGACGACTCGGACAATCAGTGGCCAATCGGACGCGCGGGATCCACGCTTCCTGTTCCTGGTCTAGATCAGTACCCTGGCCCTAATTCAGGCGCCTACATTTTCCGCCCCAATAGCTCGGATCCAGTGCGACTGCATCCGTCGTCGACAAATGCCGTGGTAACCGCCGGGCCAATCGTATCGGAGGTGTACATGTCATTCGATGCGACGTTGTCGGCGACCCTTCGCGTGTACCCCGACTCAGACGAGGTGGAGGTGAATTACCACGTCGGGCCACTTATGGAGGAGGGAAGTGCTGATGCAAAATTCGCCGGCAGCGAGCCGTCAATCACATACGACACCGCGGGTGCAGTGAAGTCGGAAGGTCGCATGATTACGGACTCGAACGGATATCGTGCCATGCCGCGCGAGCGTGGAACAAAGCCCGGATATGAGCCCATCTCGGAGCCTGCGGCTGGAAATTACTATCCTATCACCGCATTCGCAAGCATTGCATCTGACATCACGGCACTCGGCGTTGCGGTGGATCGCCCATGCGGGGCGGCCAGTCTCACCGATGGCGCGGTCGAGGTGATGGTACACCGCCGCTTACAATTCGACGACTCTCTTGGCGTGGGTGAGGCGCTGGCGGAGGACGAGTGCCTGCCAGAAGAGGCGGGTGGTGATCTCGTGTGCCGTGGCTTGATGGTATCTGGCACACATCGCGTCGTGCTCGGCAGTGCAGGTGGCATGCCCGCGGCAATGCGTGCAGCGCAGCGCCACAATCGCCACCCGCTCGTTGCTCTCTTCGCCGCAGACACCGGCAGTCTAGATAGCGAGAAGGCGTCGACGTCGTCGACGTCGTCGTTAGCTGCTCACAGCGAACGTGCTGAGCCTGCGGTGCCACCCTTAGCGTACGTGGCATCTGTGGAGCTGCTCGAGGCACCCGTTGTGCTCCGCAAACGCAGCAGCGGAGGGCAGATTCACGCGCTCGTGAGGGTGTCTCACATGTTCGGGCCTGGTGAGGACGCAACGCATATGACTCCGGTCAGTGTCGACTTGTCGAATGCTGTGGGATATGGACAAGTGACAGACATGGTGGAGGTGACACTTAGCGGCAATCAGGCACTTGCTGAATACGACGCCAAGAAACTAGTTTGGGATACCTCGTGCCACAGTAGCTCGAGCGGCGGTGATCGCCAAGCCATCCGCCACGATGACAAAGGCACGGAGGTGGAACTTCATCCGGGGGACATTCGAGCATTCGAGGTGACCATTGAGGTCAGCGATAACATTGAAGCACTCCGTTAGTAACAACTTGTTTCTCACGTGAGAGTCGCGACAACGAGTTGGTACATGTCCGCCCAGCCTCGTCCCCACCAGCTGCTGTTGATCCCATATTCGAGTCTCGTGACGTAGTCTCTCACGAGCACAACGTGCTCGTCGTCTTTCGGGCGGTCACGAAGTGGGCTGTGCATTAGCGAGTCGTAGAACAACAGGAGCTCCGCAGATCTGAAATACCCATTCGCGACGCTTGCACGTATGCCTTCGCTCCATTGCTGGAACGTGATTTTTGTCTTGATTGCCGAGTTCCACAGGTCGGTGTTCAACATTATGAGAGCGTACAGCATGACGTGCACGGCGTCTTGCAGTCGTGACATTTCTGATGCGCTCCTCTCCACCACCCCAAATCGCGACTGGTTTACGCGCACGTATTCGCAGCTAATTTCCTTAATCACCGCATTGGCACCACGGCCTGCATCCATCGGCAGGAAAGGAAGCTGATAGAGCACAGCTCGTAGAGCGTCGAGTACGTTCATTCCCTTAAGCGAGCGTAGCCGTTGCAAGACGTAAGGCAGAGCTCGGTTGCGAAAGTTCTTTCGGTCCATGCCAATTACCCACGCTGCCGCTGCACGTCCCGTTCTTGCACCTTTGGCAACTGCGATGCGAAGCAAGGGTGTGACAGCGCGTGCCCACCTTTGTTCGCAAGGTTCCACTTGGTCGGACACGGCGCAAGCGTTCACGCGTGTCAGCGCGTCGTCGAATCTGAGCTTTCCGACGAGTTTCGTGACGTTCTCCTCCAGCGCAACGGCCGCTTCTCGCGGCGTCGGCCCGCAGTCGCCATCGTCAGTGGCATCTTTTCCGTGGTTTCTCCATCGCTCCGCGCCCCACCTTCTCGCCGCCGCGCTCGCCACCGCGTGCCTGCACATGTCGTCGTCGATTCCAATGCGCAGCGTCTTGCACGTGCCTGCGAGTGCGATGACGCTGGCAAGGTCGAGCTGACCTTCACGCACGACGGTTGCGAGGAGGTGCGGCGGGAGGTCGTCGATGTCCACCATCGCAGTCAAACTCAGACGGAGAGGAGGGGGGTATGACGTGGAGAGGCGGCCCGGTATCGACGAGTCCCCGAACAAAGCGAGGAAAACAACGGGAGATTACAGTGGGAATCTGAGCTGTCGTTTTCCCTTCCGAGAACAAGGCTGCGCAGATTCGTGCGATCGCTTTCAATCCATCGAGCATCGATCATCCATCGCCTTCGGACAAGCAAGCAATGTGACGATGCGTAACTACGATGCGCCACTACGCGCGCTTCCACCGGCCACCGCCGGCGACGACGCCATGACGCCGGCATGGCAGGTTATTAGGTCGTACCACCTTCCTGGTCGAGACAAACGGTCGAGACAGAGGTGACCCGTGACCTTCTCAGGCACGGGCTGGGGAGGTCGACCTTCCCAGGCACGGGCTGAGGTGATGGTGAGACTGAGAGCACCCGAGGTGGTCTGAGACCGTTTAGATAGGAGCCCGATACAAATGTAAGAAGGTCCGCCGACGAACAGTTAAGTTGATCAGTTCTTATTGCGTTCACCACCAACGGCCTGCTGCCCATCACTGGTCACCGCCTCAGCTGCAAGACATGCTATCCGTCACCGGCGCCGCACTGCCTGTGGCCACGGGCACGCTCAACACCATGGAGTTCGCAGAAGACGACCTGCTCGCCGCACAGACGTCGCTCGAAGTGTCGCACGAGGGAAGGGCCGCGTGCAGCAACGCGGTCGAGGTGGTGTACAGACAAAAGTACCTAAAGACCTTGCACAACTTCGCACCCGGCGATAACTCGCAGGCGTCGCTCATGCCGCGATACATGTCCATCGCATCCGTCCTTGACGCCATCGAAGCGCAACTCGAGCAAAATGTACCAAAGTTTCCCGCGACGTTCGCAAACATTGCGCTGCAAAGATTTCCAAGACTCGCGCCCAGGGAAACGACGGTGCTCAGTGCGGACGAAACGGAGCAAAACCGAAAGGCGGCGCACGCTTTCATGCAGCGCCTCACCGAAGAGCTTCTCGACGTGAAGCCGGACAACCCCATGTCTTTCCTCGTTCAGCGGTCATTTCACCTGGCCGAGGAGGAGGAGCTAAAGGAGGAGCAGCCTGCGACGGCTGTGGATGTGCCACTCTGGCTGATGGAGCCTGCCGAGCTGCGAGAAGCCATCACGAAGGTATTCGTCGAGTACGACGTCGACAAAAACGGCGTGCTCGACAGGAAAGAGCTTAAGACGCTGCTCAAGGGGAGCGAAATGAACCTGTCTGATAACCTCGTGCGCGAGATTCTAGCAGAGGCTGACGAGAATGACGACGGGCTCGTCAGCTACGACGAGTTCGTTCCTTTGATGGTCGACCTTATCTCCATGCAACAGGCAAAGGAGTCTGCGCGCCAGGCACGCGAGGAAGCGGCTGAGGAAAGGCGACGTGAGGCGGTGGGTGACCTCATCAAGGGCATGCAACGCGGCGAGCTCGAGGAGAAGATGTTGCGCGTCTTCCAGCACTTCGACAAGGACGGCAACGGCGTGCTGAGCAGGAAGGAGTTCAAAAAGTGCCTGCAGGCGAGCCAGCTCGGCTTCTCGCGCAAGGAGGTGAACCTGCTGATGAGCTCGATCGACGCGAACGATGACGGAAAGATCTCGTACGATGAGTTCATCCCCATGTGCTTCCTCGTGCTCGTCGAGCGCAAGGTTGCGAAAATGGAGGAGGAGGAGGCGCTGAGCTCGGACGACGCGATGCAGCAGATATTGCTCGACTACTTTGCCGCCATGGACGTGGACCAGACTGGCCAGCTTTCAAGGCGCAACTTGAACGAGGCGATCATCATGTTCAGCGACGACTACGGCATGTGTCTGTCCAAGGCCCAGGTGGCTGCGATTGCGGGCGAGGCGGATGCGAAGGCGGATGGCATGATTAGCTACGCCGCATTCGTTCCCGTGGCTGCACACATCATGTATGAACTCGAGGCGGCGGACAAAAAATACATCGAGCTGGATGCCGCCATGACGGTGGCGGACAGCGCCGGAGCACGTGCGATCCACGGCCTTCCGTACGAGGAGGTGGTTGACATCCTGCGAACAGCGTTTGTGATGGTGGATGCTGACCAGAACGGCGTTCTCACGATGGACGAGCTGGAGCAGATGCTGAAGATGATGACAACCGCGGACGGAACGAAGGTGGAGCTCAGCGAGTGGGAGGTGGAGGCTGTTATGAGCGCGGTTGACACAACCGAGGATGGAATTGTGGAATACTGGGAACTCGAGAACTTCATCTTCGACGTCCTTCATCAGCTAGAAACGAAAAAGAATTTGGAGTGGCGCGAGAAGATGAACCAGGCTGCTGAGGTTGTTGTCGAGAACAATGCAGGCACATGAGGAAGAACAGTTATCATAAAATTTTACAGTGAGAGTTACAGCATCCTCTGAGGTTTTTGTGATCCTAACTTGTTTGCCTCGGTGCGCTAGCCACCGCCGTTCTGGCGGTTTTGTATTTTTGGTCGTATCTATGCCAACGCACGTCACGGGCACAAGCTTTGCTACCTCAGCTCGTCGTCCGCCGCCTTTCCACCCGCGTTCCTTGTGCGTATGGGCCACACGCCGTTGAACTCGAGTTCCTCCTCGAGGGTGCGTACGGTATAGTCGCTGACATCGACGATGGACCGTATGCCTTCGCCTCCATGGCTCGTGTATATTAGGCGAGGCCCTTTCCCAGACGTGCGCACTTCCAGCGTGGGGTAATTATGCGCGCGTCGGTCGACAAACGCGAGGAGATGCGGGAACCTTTTGAGCTGTCACTGCGTGGGCAGTTCGAGGATCGCCTTTGGGCGGTACACGCGCGGCGGGGCGGGGGGTGCTGCCAGGTCATCACCGGTTGGTTGCGCTGCCAGGACACCGGTTGGTTGTGCCGATGAAGTCGCGGAACCCACTAACCCCAGCAGGAGCACGAGCACGTGGCCGGCCATAAGAGTGAGTGCGCCTTACAGTGCAGCGCGGAGTGCGCAACTGGGCTACAGCCAGCGAAAGCGGGCGGTGCAGCCACAACTCCAGCGCAGCGAGAAAGGCGGCAATGGCGGAGAGAAAAGGGAGACCCCTTAACCCCGAACCTGACCTCGCCTTTTCTTCCCGCTTGCAACCCCGAAACCGAACGTTCGCTCGCGTTCCACTCCTTTTCGGCGCCGCCATAGCCATAGCCATGGCGGGCAAGGTGAGCCTATCCTCGCGCGCGTACTCCGTGCTGGCACTGCACGCGCTCAAACACCCGAAGCTCGCAGTCTCGGGCGTGCTCCTCGGACGCTCGCACGCAGATATCACAAACGCCGTGCCTCTCACGCACGTCGCGCTCGCGCTCGCGCCGTGCATAGAGGTGGCGCTCACGCTCATCGCCAAGCACGCGGAGCAGAGTAAGGAGCAGATCGTCGGATTCTACTACGCTGACGCCAGGGGAGAGAAGCTAACAAGCGTCCCGCCGCTCGTCGCGAAGCTAGGCGAGGCGGCGGTGTCGGCGGCACAGGCGAGCGGTGGCGATGCGAGCGGCGTGAGCCTTCTGCTCCTCGACGCAGATCGCGCGGAAAGCGGGGCCGCGGCGCTCGGGCTTCAGCTTTTCGTAAAGGGGGGAGGGCAGTCGTGGACATGTGCTGGTGATCACAGCGCCAGTGGTGCATCGGGACGGCTGAGCGTCGGTGGAAATCCCACGAACCTCGTCGACAGCTACGTCGACGAAAACCGCCACGAGCGCGTCGTGGACTTTGACGACCACTTCGAGGATGTTGAGAAGGACTGGCGAAATGCTGCCCTCACCGACTGATACCGAAAATGGGTTGGCGAAGTTGCCCTTGTACGTAGTAATCGAGCTTTTTCGCACCTTCCATCACTTTACATGGTAATTACCTGTACCGTTCATTCTCGAGCGAAGCGCGACGCGAACGCTACTTGCCCATGACTTCGCCAAAGTGGCCTTCGCGATTGCGCAGAATGATTCCCTGCTTCCTTCGCTTGTAAAATGCAACCTCGTTGCTGTCGAGTGTTCTCTGTGTGCCATCCGGCTTGCTGACGTACGCCCGCATTCGCTGTTTTTTCTCATCTTCGCCTTCGAGGAAGGGACCCTTGTAGACGCCGATGCGCCGAATCTTGTCCTTCTGGTGCTTCCTCTTCTTGGCGAATCCACCTCTCTTGCCGTGGAGCGGCTGTACAAGGATGTCGTGGCCACCTGGCGGCTTCACGGGCCCGTTGCGCGTGCGACGTTGATTCCTTATCAAGCCTCCTCCCACGATGCCAATGTTATAGTCAACCTTCTCAACGAACTGGCGGTTGATGAGCTTCTCCTCGCGCAATATGATCTCCTCGTCCGTTTCGATCGGCTGGTTGTCCTCAGTCAGTGGCTTCTCGAGCTCCTCCTTCGTGCCAAAAATGAACATAGGGGCGGTCGGGAAGATGCGGCGGTGTCTCTCCGGATCAAGCCCGTGTGGCATGAAGCGATGATGCTTGCCGTCGTAGAACTTTTCAATCTTGGGCGCGAGCACCCTGTCCAAGCCGGGCAACTCGATTTCGCCTGACATCCACTTGTCTTCCACCTCCCATAGACGGATGATGCCGTAGCAGCGCTTAAATCCTATGTTGTACTCCTCCGCGAGCGCCTCCGGCGTGTTCTTCTTGGGGTTGTCCTTCCACTTCTGGTAGATTTCCCTACACGCGTCGGAGCTGAGCATGCCGTTCAACACCCGCCTCGGAATCTCCACCGGCTCGTCGTCGCCGGGGAGGTGCGCGTAGTCCTCCTCTAGTGGCGTGCCGTCAAGGTTCACAAAGTGCCACTGGTCGTGCCTGTCGATGATATCCGTCCACTCCGGGTTCGTGGCATCTTCGAGCCACTCATACACCCAGTCAGGGTCGTCGCGTCGCGGTATGCCAATATCGAAATACGGCGGCGGCGGTCGCTCCTTCGGGTGCAAGGACGTCCTGGGGTTCCATCCGTCAGGAATTTCCGACTTTTTCAAGCCCATCTTCTGCTCCCACGTCAGCTCAGGCAGTTCTTCGTCTTTGGAGGAGGAGGAGTCAGAGGAGGAGGACTCGGTGCCTTCCACTTGTGTAGGAGGAGGAGGTTCGTCTGCACCCGCGCACGAAGAGAAGCTGCGGCCCACCGAACCAACCGAGCCGAACCAAGACCGCA
Organism: Pycnococcus provasolii; assembly: GCA_938743325.2. Lineage (NCBI taxonomy): Eukaryota > Viridiplantae > Chlorophyta > Pseudoscourfieldiophyceae > Pseudoscourfieldiales > Pycnococcaceae > Pycnococcus > Pycnococcus provasolii. Next base: position 933,448 of record OW568869.1, on the reverse strand, counting down.
ACCCATTAACGCAGGCAGGCGCTGCGGAAGGATGCGCACGTGCTAGACCTGCGCCGTGCGTTTGGATCCCGCCTGTTGCCTTGACAACCAGAGGAGTGAGCAGACGGCGCACAGCCGCCAACCCAGCAGCCATGGTGACTGACGGACAATCTGCGACGACGGAGTGAGGGGGTCAGGGGGCCCGGGCCCGGGCCAGATGGGGATCCGTCGTAGATGAACTTCTTGCTAGCATGAGTTTTTTTGCCCCTGGGGATCCCGGTCGAGCCATTTGTTGTGTGTAATAAGAGTACTACGAAAGTTGCTGCGGAGATGGTGGTGACTTGAGTGAGGAGGGAGCATGGCGGTGGTGTCATGCGCAGCGTCGCCGCCGCCGCCATCGTCGAGCCTTGCTGCCGTGCGGGCGGGAGGGGGCGAGGGGCCGAGGCCGACCGAAAGTGTACTTTGGAGGGGCTGGCCGTTACGCGGAAACAGATATGGATGAACCGCCGCCGCCGCCGTCAATTCCGCCGCCGCCACCTGAAGTGCCATGGGAGTTACTCTATGGTCTCCCGCGTAGCTTCCAAAATTGGACGCCGGCGGACGCGCGTGACTTCGCTTGGAACGTGTCGTCACGTTACGACGCGGCGACGTTCCGCGCGTGGCTACGCGCGGCGATGTCGTTGTGCGATTGTAGGTTCGTGCCGTCCTTGTTTCTTAAACGCTTGAGGGATCGGGCCTGCAGTGCATCAACGTCATCGAGCAACGCATCGAGGAGTAGATAACTTCGGAGATAACTATGGTGGGCATCCAACATCAAGGACATCCCTCGCGCTCGCGATCAGTGTGGCCACAAACAGAGTCAAGAAGAGCAAGACAGGTGATCGCCTGGTACGGTGGTACCCATATTCGATGGACGAGTCCATTGGAAGGGCGGCAAAGGCTTCGCCTCCATGCTGCTTATCCTCTCCTGCCTCGGCGCCGAAGGCGAGTTGTTGACGGGGCAACATTTGAAGAAATCGCACAAGAGGCACGACTGGGAATTAAAAAGGATCTCTTCTTATGATACACAGTCTTCTTAGTCCAAGTCCAAGTCTCCTCCTCCTCCTCCTCCTCCTCCTCCTCCACCGCCACCGCCACTAATAAATCCTTCAGGCGGCGTATATGCGCTCACCCAACCGAAGGCTTTGCCGCCGAGGCCGCCGGAGGTGCCCTCCGCTTCTGGCAGCTCGCCCCACACCATCGCATTGCCAGTCGCGTCCGCGCGTGGCTTGACTGCGTTGGGATGAAAGCCCCTCTCATCTCGCGTAAGGCGACGCACCTCGCGGCGCATCTCCTTACGGATGCTTGCCAGCCTCTTGCGAACCGCGAGACTTGCCGCGGCGCGGCGATCAGCATCCTCCGAGGCTTTCTGGCGACGAGCCTCGGGATTCATTCCTCCCTCTCCCTCGGAAGATTCGTCCGAATCAGATGCCGCAGCAAGTGCGGCACGAGAGTCTGCCAGAAGCTGCTTGAGCGCCGCATCGGGAGAATCCGACGTAGACACGGGAGCACGCGGCCCGGCGAGACGTGCGGCAGCCGCGGAGCGCTCAGCCTTAAGAGCCTCTCGCGACGGGAGCAGCGTCGACCCTTCCACGCACCATGCAAGCAGCGCGCCATCGCGACCACCGGTGGAAAACAAAAAGCTGTCATCGCACGCGAAGCGCACGCTCGCAACGTGAGCGCTGTGATATCCCCTGTACGTGACGCATGCCGCCGACGCGGAGTCGCCCATTGCGTCCATGCTCGCGCAGCACGGGTAGTGGAAGACGCGGATCTGACCGTAGTCGTCGCCGGTGGCAACGATGCCGCCGCCGCTCGGCGATACCGTGACCGCACCGATGTCGCTCGGATCAAAGTCTGGTGCCCAGATACCCTGCACCTCGAATCCCAACAAACTCGTACTATCCGCCTGCCAAGGTACGTCGCGCACGTCACTGTGCAGTGGACACCCTCGACGAGCGTCCCAGTACAGAAGCTCCATCGCGGAATCACACGACTTCAAGCTTACCCCCGCGGCGTCCCAGTCGAGCGATCGTATGAGCGCGCTGTGTCCGCGGAGTGTGCAGGCGAGCCTCCATTCCTGCGGCACATCCACCGCACGGCGCCTCGCGCCGAACACATCGACATTTCCTGATCGATAGCCCGCGGCGAGTGCGTTGCCGTGTGGCGCAAATTTAAGAATCTCACAGCCCCGTCCAGCACCAGGCCGATCAAGGAGAATGGCGGGGTTCATCAGCGCCGCGCCGCGCGCAGACCACGCGCTGCGGCATGCGTACAGACGAACGGCGCCGTCCGAGAACCCAACAGCAAGCACGTCACCAGCCGAAGGACGCAGCGCACATGAGCGTGCACGCCGCGCGAGGTGATATGCTCCTGCATTCGCACCTGCGGCGGCGCGCACGCACGTGTCGTCGCCAAGGTATAGGCTCGCCGATCGTGTGCACAGCGTACCGTCCCAGAGAGCTGCATAGCTGTCGCCGTCGCCGACGCTGGCAAAGTACCTGCTGTCCCCGGGATGAGGTGCAACACCGGGTACGCGACAGCCAAAGACGTGAGGGTGCAGCACAATCTCTGCATCCATCGTGCCTTCGTCGCCGATGGGCCATAGTCGCCACAGCTCGCCGCTAGCGGTCGCGGCGAGCCACACGCCGTCGCCTCGTGCGCTAACATGCACCACCTGCTTCTGTAGCGTCGCGCGCTTGCGATCCATGCCGCGCACAGCCACGTCGTGGGGTTTCTGTGACGCGGCTGCGACCGTCCACGCATGCATGCGTGCGCCAGACTTCAGCAGAGGAAGGTCAGTCTTGCCGGACATGCCAAGGGATACGTCGAGTGCCACGGTGCCACCGAGGCAGCCAGCAACGAGCGAACCATCCTCGGTCAGCGTAAGACTACGCACTCCGAGCGCCGCGTCACGGTGACTCATCGGCTTTGCGGGTGTTGCCTTGGATTTTCCTGTGCCAGGGACGGATGTCGGCCTTGCCGCTACTGCATTGCCCGACGTCTGCGCATCGGCAGGGACACTGCCAGGCGTCTTCTCCGGCTGAATCGCAAGGATGAAGGAGATTTTGCGATTTCTCCAGAAGTACACCTCGCCGCTTGGATGGCCTGTGGCAAACCACTCCTTGTCCACAGTCGAAGAGGGCAACGCGCACGCGCTCAGCGTATCTTGCTTGCTCTTTGCGCCCCCGAACGTTGCCTCCTCGCATGCGTACGTCTCGCGGTCAAATCGCGTCTCCTGCTGAGGTTCCCAGAAGCGAAGGTGGCGCTTGCCGTACGTTACGAACACGTCAGCCGAGTCGGAATCCGGCAGGCCGAACGACACGCCGAAAACGGAAGGCGGCTGGCCGTTAATGCACGAGCCTTGGCACATGAGCTGCCATGTCAGCTGTGTCGCGCTGGGCGTGCGCCGTCGCTGCGGCGCGTGGTACACCATGCACGTGTGGTGGTTGTCGGCGCAGATGGCGACGAGTCGATCGTCGTGCTTGCCTCCGAACGACAGTGCGCAGACGAATCGCATGCCCTCTCCCAGCGTTAGCGCCGTGCCGGATAAGACGCCGTCCGCGGTCCTCCAAATGCAGACTCGCGGATTGTGCCCACACTGCCCCGTCGCGGCTAGCACGCCAGACTTGTCGACGGCGAGAGCGGTGACGTCGTCGTCGTGCCCCTCGAATATGATCTGCGACGGTCCCAGCTCGCTTTCGGTCAGCTCTTCCTGCTCGGCATCTGCCGCAGACGCCGCCCTTGGAAGTGTCATGACCACGCCGAGTGCGGCGGTGACAAACACGCAGCGTTCGCCATCCGGGAGCATAACGGCGGTGTTGCTCGCGAGAACGGACATGCCGTACGCGAATCCAAGCTTCAGCTTGACTTCCGGCATAGCGCGCGCGCGCTGCACGAGCCCCATCTTGAAGCCCGTGGGAGGGTACACAGCCCGACGGCATGGTGCGTATATGACTTTCATGCCAGCGAGCGTGCGTGACGATGCAGGTGCGTCCGTCAGTTCCTGCGAAGGGTCCTTGAATCCACCACCACCCGGTGCCCCGGTGGTCACCATCGCGCTCGTCTCCACTGGCATCTTCTTCTCCGCCGGCTCGCCAGCCATGGCTAGGAAAATGCGGCTACGATTGCTGAGGCGCTTGAGGTCACCACGAAGCACGGAATTCACGAAGCGAGATAGCGGAAGCATCAGTTTCTTTGGCGGCGACGCAAATCTCTGGAACACGGTGCGCACCTCCTCCTCCGTGATTGCGCCGCCCAGCTCTCCGCTGTCGCCGTCGAGCGCACGCCACGCCAACGCGAATTGCGCGCGTGTGAGGCTGATTGGCTGCTTACTGAGCGCCTGCCGCTCGCCAAGCTGATTCGCCAGCGTTTCAAACTTCTGCGTCTCCATGCTTCGGAATGCGCTCGGCGCAGACACGAACGTGCCGTCGGTCGTCACCTGCGGCGCAGCCTCCTCTCGGGCACGCCTCGCGTCGTCGCCGGGAAGGCGTCCGCACTCGTGCTCCGCCATATGCTTGACAAGCCGCTGGCGCAGCTCGCTGGGTATACCTGTGACATCGCGAGGTGCGTCGGCAGGCGCGCACTCCGGCACCGCGCGGTAGATGGCTGCCGCGAGTGTCATGCCCGCCGTCTCGTGCCTGAGTCTGTTGCGCTCGACCCAGTCGCGCAGCTTCGCCTCCAAAATTGGCAGACTTCGCGGCGGCGGCTCGTCCGCCTCATCCCACGGTGCCTGCGCGGACGGTGCACGGCTGTGCCTTCGTGTGGGCGAGCGGGGCGTTGGCGGTGGTTGTCTTGGCTTGCGCGGCATAGCCCCTCCCGTTGGCCTTCGTCGCGCGACGGCGAGGCTCGCGGTTGCGGGCCGTCCGCCCATCTTAGGCGTCGGCGAAAGCACATGTGCGGTCGCCGTTGCGTTGCTCGCCCTGAAAACAGCGGCACCTCCCCCTACACCTGAAGTTCTCAAGTCTCTGCTTTCCCTCGCCTTGTCCGCCTTGCGTTGCCTCGCGACGGCGCTTCCTCCTCTCGCTCGTTGTGCGTTCGCCGCCGGTGCACGACTTCCTATCACTGTTAAGCCTGCGTGGTCGATGTCGTCGTCGGAGTCCACCCACACGTCGTCGTCGTCTTCGTCGAAGTGCCTGACGCTGTTCTGTTTTCTTGTTGTTCTTGCCGTGGCGTTAGGCGCGGACGTCGGGCGCGGCCGCGACGTGGATGTTGGCGGCGGGTATATGCGTCCCGTGCGCGGCACGCCTCCTGCGGACACTTCGTACGCGACGACGCCGCCGGTGTAGACTGACCTATTCGAAGGCAAGGTTAAGGCACGCGTGGTTTCCATATTACCACCACCACCACCACCACCACCTGGTTTATTCCGTGCGGCCATGTTTGTTGACCCGGAAGGAAAAGGACGAGCCCCCAGGGGGAAGTCAAACAAACGGGACAAACGGGAGTGCGATTTCAATTCAATTCAGCCTTCAGGTAAAGGTTTACCACTATTGCATCGCCTTCCCCGAATTACTGTATGTAGTACTACTGCAAGGCCAGGCCGCGGATCTTCTGCTACCTAGTCTAATGGGTTCAACTTTCAAGGGAAACCTTTAAGGGTGCGAGGCCGTAATGGTGCGGTGGGTTCCCTTAACCCCGAACATGTTTTTTTTCTTTTTATTTAGGTTCGGTTCGGGGTTCAGTTTTTGTCGTTTTTTGCTTTGGATTTTCCGTCTTCTTTCCAGCCACATATTCATAGTTAGCTCCTTTTCTTCCCCCAACGTCACAAATTGTCATCCACCACAAACACGTGTCACAAACAAGTACGGTCAGGTAAACTTTAACTTAGGGTGCGATGCCCGCCACCATGCACTGGTTCCGCCGCGGCCTGCGCCTGCACGACCAGCCGGCGCTCGTCAAGTCCACCCAAATCGCGAAAGAAACGGGCGCGAAAGTGTACCCCGTCTACGTGCTCGACCCGGACTGCTACCAGCTCCTCCGATGCTCCGTCAACAGGGCAAACTTCCTGCTAGAAGCTCTGCGAGACCTTGACAGCCAACTGCGCGTGCGTTACTCGTCGAGGCTCTTTGTCGTCGCCGGAAAACCGCAGGATGTCCTCCCGCAGCTGTGGAAGAAGTGGGGCATCGCCGCGATCACCACCGACGCAGACCAGACGTCCGAGCCGTACGCCCTGTCGCGGGACGCTGCCGTACGAGAGCTCGCCAAGAAAAATAGCATACAAATGCTCGAGGTGGTCACCGAAACACTCAGGGACATGGCAAGCTATGGAGATCACGTGCCGGAAACGTACGGAGGATTCACCAAGCTGTGGGGTACCATGAAGACGCCTATTTCCAAGGAGGTGGACACGCCCACTCTGCCGCCCTTCGAAGACAAGCAGCTGCTCGCGGACAAAACCTTCGACATTCCTGCGGACGCGTGCGGCATCCCATGGCCCACCACGGTATCACGAGACCAGCTCACACCCATCTGGAATCGTGCGGATATGGAGGCGGCGAAGAAGAAAACCAGCAGGCATCCGGGAGGGGAGACCGAAGGCTTGGCACGTCTCAAGCAGCACGTCGTTGAGCGCAAACAGTGGGTGCGCGAATTCGAAAAGCCAAAGACATCGCCGAACAGTCTCGGGTTCTCCACCACCGCGCTTTCCATGTATATCGGACTCGGATGCGTCTCGCCGAGGCGCCTGTACTGGGAGGTTGACAAGATCTACAAGACGGGCGCTCACGCACAGCCTCCGGTGAGCCTGCACGGCCAGCTCATGTGGCGCGAGTTCAACATTTGTATGGCGCGACAGGCGAATCGAAAAGTTCCAGGCAGCTGGGGACAAATGGCAGGGAACTACCTGTGTCGTCCCATGCCCTGGAAGAGTCCGACGGACGATGCCGCCACCGCGGCGCAGTATGCCGCTTGGCGCGATGGCAAAACCGGCTATCCGTTCGTCGATGCCATCATGAGGCAGCTACGCCAGGAAGGCTTCATCCACCACCTCGGGCGGCACATGGTAGCCTGCTTTCTGACACGTGGCGACCTGTGGATCAGCTGGGAGGCTGGGGCGCGCGTCTTCGAGGAGGAGCTGCTCGATGCAGACTACGCGGTCAACAACTTCAACTGGCTGTGGCTCAGCTGCAGTGGCTTCTTCTACCAGTACTTCCGCTGCTACAGCCCGATCGCATTTGGCAAGAAGACTGACCCGAATGGCGACTACATCAGGAAGTACGTTCCTGAACTCAAGTCTTTCGACAAGAAGTACATCTACGAGCCGTGGCGTGCGCCCATAGTAGATCAAAAGAAGTGGGGTTGTGTGATTGGAAATGACTACCCCAAGCCTATCGTTGCGCACGACGTGGCGTCGAAAGCGAACATGTCGAAGGTGGCTAGCGCGTACGCCGCCTTCAAGGATGGTGGTGGTGGTGCCAAACGAGCTGCGGAAGCCGCAGACGGCGCCGGAGGGAAGAAGAAGGTGAAGCGGTAAGAAGATTGAATTCTTTTTTTGTACTACTACTAAATGAGCAATCGCAGACGAATACCAAGACAAAGAAACAAAATCGTGCTCATGTTCTTATCCGCAGCAACTCAAAGCAAAACAAAAAAAATCTGTTGCTTGTAAACGTTCGACCGCTTTCACCATCATTCCAAAATTCACCCGAGTCCTCACGATGCAGGTTCGTCCGTCTTGTTCTTTGCAGCGGTAACCTTGCTGTTCCATGCTTTCGTGCGCGCATCTTGCAAAACCCTGCGATGCACGCCCATCACGTTTGGGTATCCGTTCAGCAGCGCAGCGCCGGGTTCTTTCATCCATGCGATGAAGCCACTCAAGCACAAATCCACAAAGGCGTAGGTGCTTAAATCCGCGATTGACAGAACGCCACCGGGAAGCCACGTCGTCGTCGTTTCACAATTTTCTGCTGTTGTCGTTAGAGACGGTCCACCGTTCGACGATACAATGAGAGCATCGAGGCGACGCAAGGCTTCAGGCAGTTTCTTGTTGAGAACCTCTTGAATCATCTCTTGTTTCTTTGCTTCGTCCTTTTCTGCCATGATGGCTCGGAAACTTCCGGGGAATGTATCTTCCAGCGAGTCGAGTGCCTGGTCGACGATGAGGGACGCAATCGCGTCGTGCACCGGATACGTTGGCACCGCGTCGCCGCCTTTTTTGTTGCTTCTTTTCCTCGTCGCCGCGAGACGACCGACGTAGCGCAAGATGGACCTGGATTGACAGAACATGTGCTCCTTCCCGTCGAGTGTGAACTTGAGTATGGGCATCTGACCCATGGGTCCAGTCTGTTGGGTACCTAATTCAGTCTCATTCTTCTTCAGAACAGCCCACTCGTCGAACTGCAGGCGGACGTCCTCGAAATCGATGCCAGCCATGTAAAGGCACAAGCGAATCGCCTCTGCACGCGCAGATATGTCAAAGTAGTAGAGCCGAATGTTCTGCGGAATTTGTCGTTGTGACGACGACGAAAAGGATGCGCCCATGACGGTATCCTTTCGCGTTTTCGTAGTTGCTGCTGCTAATCTCCCTCCTCCTCCTTTTGAGCCACCGCGTACTTTCGTCCGCAGCAGCAGAAAGCGGCGACGACGAAAGTGACAGTCCCGATGAGCAGCGGCGGCAGCAGTACTACAAGTTGCGATGGTGACCGTGATGGTTGCACAAGTAAAGTAAAGTTTAGGCTTATAATAAATCACAAACTTGTGCTGAGAAAGTGCTGACGTGGACGGGCCGGGATCTACAATCCTAACCCTAACCCTAATCAAAACGCGGCCCGATGTACCAAATAAAAAAGTGGTTTGGCGTAATTTACAAGTTTACAAATTTTTAATTCTCGAGGCGAAGGTGGGGGCGTTACGCGCATAGCGCGACGTGCGCGGCGCGGTGCGCAACAATTATCAGAAGTCTCATCATTTTCCTCCTAGGAACATTCATCGTTTCGTCGTATCCTCGTGCAACGTACACCGCCCCTGGTCCTCGTCAATCTCAATTTGATTTGCAGTAATTTCAATTGCCGTCTTTTCTTGCACCATCCTCTCGTACGACTCAAGAGGCTCCGTGCCAGACATGACGTCCTGCGTCACCACGCGCACGAACTCCGTCCACCACGCGTCGCGCTCCTCCTTGATCAGCGCCATACATGCAAATTCACGGCCCTTCGCGGCAATTTTGCGCGCTTCGTCCTTGTTTCTCTCGAGCCATTCGATCGAAGCGATCACGTCGTCCTTCTTCTTCTCCCAAACAGGTACGAAGTGCACGCCCGGCTCGAGCGCGTCCACAAAGTACTGAATATGCTCGGTGCGAGGGATAAGCACCACCCCGCCAAGTGCGAGAAGTTTAGCCAACTTGCCAGGGAACGTCCACCCTTCCGTCGCAAGCACGTATTTGTATTCGTCCCAGCTTTCCAGCGGCACGCGAGGCTTTTTGTCGAATGTGCCAGGAGCGCCGTACTCCCTGCGTGGATTTGGCGGACTTGGCACGTAGTTCGTGGGACCCACATCCATGAGAGAAGGGTGCTGCTTCGCAAGCTGAGCAAAGTATGTTCGCTGACAGTCGCTGAACGCGTGCAGCTCCTCTGGCAGCTTGATTGGTTTCGGGTTATACTGGCAGAAGTGGGTGTAGCGGCCAAAGAGCACCGGCTTGCGTTCGTCGAAGGCGGTATTGTCGTAGTCCTTCTCGCATATGTGGTCAACGTTTGTAAACCAGTGTGGGCCGCGCACGTCGAGGAAACCTGGCGCGGAAGCCGGCGACACTACAAGAGCGAAATTACGATCGAAACTGTCCTGGTTGACCACCGGCCTATCTCCGACTTTCACAAACACCTCGAGGTTCGTTCCAAGTGGCGCACTAAACATCGCCTGCAATAGTTTGCACGACATGTACAAGTGCACACGAGATGCTTCTTGCGCGAGTATATCTAGTCGGTCAGTGAGCGACGTCATGAACACCCGCCCGTCGATGAGCGCGAACCCCGCGATGTTGTTATCTCCTGAAGCTCGTCGCGTTTCGACAAGCGACGTCGCGTTCACCTTGCGCCTCGTCCACGGCAGCAGATCGCTGTGCAAGGCGGAGAAGATCTTCCTACGGTAGTGCTTGGAGTGCCACGCGCAGCAGTGGGTCGCAGAGAGCAGCAGGAGCAGAGCGGGCACGGCGGCCGCACGTCGCCATGCACGTGACGGCATGTGAGTGTGGGAGTACGGGTTACCTCAAAGATGAGATTCCGAGGTCAGGTGACAGGGAAGGAAATACTCCATCCTACCTGTCAGCCTGCGGCATATGCAATAAAAACCCTTCTGTTTGAACGGGAAAGAAAGACGACGATGGGCGATGGGCGATGGCCGATGGACTTCATGACCCTCCATCGGTTGCATCTGAGTGAGTGGCATGTACCACCACCATAGTCTACTGTAGTTCTTACTTCTTACTGTAGTTAGTCTATGAAACATACAAATCTACGATAGTGTGCTACATACAGCAGTTGTACAGTACATACAGCACTGTGCAGTGCTGGTGAATACGTTTACAAGTCACGCAATCATGTCACGCAATCAGCCTCACGGGCAACGCTTCTGCCAACGACTGGACCGCGCGCTGCGTTGCCCCGAACGCGTGCGTCGACTGGAACGCCGTCGTGTTGTCGAAGTAGTGCATCGATGCGGAGGTGCCGTCGGAGAAGCCGTACACGTTCACGCGCTCGCAGATCGCGACGGCGAAGAGCGTTGCGTACCATCCGGAGAGCGGTCTCGCGCACGTCGTGCCTGCACGACCACGCGCGAAGCTTCCGTCGCGGTGCCTCGCGCACCGGCCGTCCGAACGTAGCGTCAGCATCACGTCGCCGTTATCTGTCGACGCAGACGCATCTTCCGCAGCGCCAAGATTTTCGTACCACAACTCGATCGCGCGAAGGCCGAAGCTTGGACTGAGTACTAGCGTGTCTGGCGGCGGCCGATGCTCGAAGAGCGGCGCGTACAGTCGCTCGTACGCGCGATACATGATACTCTCCACGAGCACGAGTGTTGCCCTGCCCTCTTCAAATGTCGGCGACGACTGCGGCTGCGCCGATGGTGATGGCGAGTCATCAGATGATAGCAAGCTGCCCGCGAACGTTTCCCACCCAATTCCAACCGCTGATCGTTTTTTCCGTCGCGGCTTCGTTGGCATTGTCGCGTCTTGCAAGTCGGCGGCGGTGTCTTGGCTGCTGGCAGGCCACGCGATTCGCGCGGCATGATGGTGATTGACAACGTCGTACGTGGTCTTCGTGCCGACGTCCACCTCGAATCCGTCTGTTGGCGCGCCATTGATTCGGATCACCGCGTCGTGCGCGTCGATCGCCTTGCCGTGTTGTTTCCCACTGAGGCTGGCGGAGTTGCCAACCACTGCGCACGAGCGGTGGTGCAGCGAAACGTCGTTTCGCGGCAGAAGTTCAGCAATCTCCCTTGGGATACGCGCTCGCACCGTGCACGCGTCACCGTGGAACTGGCCTACCGGTATATATGTGACTAGCTTTCCGTCAGAACCAGGCTCCTCCACGGCGCAGTCGGCACGCCTCAGAGCGTCGCGCATGCCCGGAGCAGACATGCGCGCGTTCACGGCGATGTAGCCCATGGATCTTTCGAAGAGACCTTGGTGTGCGCACAGCGATTCGTTGCTTGGCAGAAGGCTTTCCCTTCTTCGTGTGAGAACGTTGGACGCAGGTCGTGTTGTGCCGACTGCCTTCGTCGTCGGCGGCGTCGGCGTCGGCGTCGTCGTCGGCGGCGTCGGCGGGTTGGCCGACCTTGGCGACTTGGTCGACGACGGCTTCGTCGTCGGCATCGCCGCTCGCCGCTTTGCCTTTGCTCGTTCCCGTGTTAGCTGCGCTACCTGCTTTGCCCACGGCTTATACTGGTTGTTCGCTCTCGACGTGTACTCGCCGTTCCACGGCGGCATGCGCCGACTGGGCGTCACAGCGGGCGCGCGTGATAGTGACAGGAGCACGACGCATGCAAGGAGTGCTGCAAGGAGTGTGCGCACGACGGAAGGCCGCCTTAAGGGCGTCTTTAAAGACGTTGCGTGCTTGCGTGCTGGCGCGGCATCGAACGCCATGCCGAGCGTGTGACAAACCGCTGTCGAAAAGAGGAGGAGCAGAGGGGAGAGGGAAAGAGCGGAGGGCGCCAGTAATGGTAAGTTAACCTTACAGTAATGTAATGGTAATTCGTGATGTCATTTCAATCCCATGAAGGTTGATGCGTTGAAATCGCCTCTCGTCGCACACGATAGAATATACAGCACACGCCCGACCGACCCGCGTAAACCTTTACACCGTGGTGGGCGTGTCTCGCCTAACCTTACCACTTTCTCGCAGAACGAAGGCATGTGGAGTCCTCCGCCGCCCGAGCGCTCGAGCAGCGGCCGGCGCTCGGCAAGTAAGAGCGGCTCGCCGCTCTGGCCGTCGTCGCCACCCGCACGCTTAGACGGAAGTTCACCCGCGCGCTCGCCGTCCGCCGTGCGCTTCGGTGCGGTGGCGGAGCCTAAGCGACGCACGAGTGAAACGCACCCCATCACCATCAGCTGGGTGCTCAGCGCGGCTGATGGCGGGGAGTGCACGAACGGCGTGAGGCTTGGACACCACGCCGCACCACTCGGCCTGTGCTACTGTCCTGGCAAGCGGCGCGTCTTTCGTGACGGAGTCGTTCACGACAGAGACCTCAAGGCGGACCTTTGCAGGCTAAGGGACGATTTTGGCGTGCGCGTCATTGTCACACTGCTGTCCGAGTACGAAATGAGAAGTTTAGGCGTGAAGAACTACGAACAGGCTGTTCGTGACGCCGGGTTGGAGCTTTTGCGGTTCGAAATTGTGGAAATGGCTGCACCAGAGTCTGTCGAGTCCGTGCGTGCGCTGCTGTGCTCAGAGGGCGGTATCCTTTCGAGACTTTCCGTGGGAAAGCCCGTGGCTGTCCACTGCCGCGGTGGTGTCGGACGAGCAGGTACGATTGTAGCGTGCGCGTACCTTGAGCTTGGTATCTGCAGCTCCGCAGCTGCGGCAATATCGCTCGTACGTGAGAGGCGGTGTAAGACTGCTGTGGAAAGCTCGAGACAAGAGCGCTTTATTGCCGCATACGCGAAGGAAAAGCGCGCAAGGAGACAGCAGCAATAAACGTTTTGATTCTTTCAGGCTATACGACGTCGTCAATGCAACTGTGTAACGTATGCACATTTCTGACTAACTACCTGCGATAAGCGCGACACAGTACTGTAGTCTTGACTCACCGGCTACAGCAGTAGTACAGTACCTATACTTGCTTACGACAACTTCCACACGTCACTAAATGTCGCTTGTGCAAATAGCTACAATAATCTTTTTATAATCTTTTGCAACACCCACCCTTGGTCGAAGCCCAAAAACACACAAACACGCACCCCGGAACAACACCCGCTCTGAGATACTGATCTACAGGTACTTCTCAATGGCGTTCACGAGCGTCGACTTTGGCACCGCGCCGATGACGGTGTCGAGCTTCGCGCCGTCCTTGAAGATCATGACGGTGGGGATGGAGCGGATGCCGTATTCCGTGGCAACGCTTGGGCTCTCGTCGGTGTTGAGCTTAAGTGCGCGCAACTTATCGCCGTACTCGTTGGAGATCTCGTCAATGAGCGGCGCAATCATGCGGCACGGCCCACACCAGGGCGCCCAGAAGTCGACGAGCACGGGCACCGGGCTCTTCAACACCAGTTCCTCGAACGTTGCGTCCGTCACCACGTTCGCCGCTACGAATACCGTAAATAAGTAGGAGAGAGGAGAGAAGCAGAGGAGAGCAGAGGTGTGGATGTGTGTGTGTGTGTGTGTGTGTGTGTGTGTTGACGATAGATAACAATGGAAGGTGTGTGTGTGTGTGTGTGTGTGAGGAAAAAGGGTTGTCAGCTTGATTGTTGTTCTTGTTGCTGTTCTTTTGAGGGATGGACTTTGCAAGAGCGTGACGAAGAGCGAACGACAAACACAGCAGGACAAAGCCAAGAAGGAAGACAAAACAAAAACAAGAACAAGAACAAAACAAACACTAATTGTGCATAAAAAACAATAACGAATAAAACAACACATGATAACGAAAACGTACCCGACGTTTGCGTATCTTCCGCACGGCAGAGAAGGGAGCGTCGGTGTGTTTTTGAAGAAGAAGGGCGCGCATGCACTCTGTGCGTGGGTGCGCGCGCGTTACTGATGCTGGAGCGAGACGTCGCCATCATCGTACAAGACAGAATAAAGGCACCTAACCAAACGCTGCCGAGGCGGAGGGGGAAGGGGACAGGGACGGGGACAGGGTGGGGCAGAGGTGATAAAAGATATGCCACCCCATTCACCCGGAGGAGGACGGGGACACGTAGGTCAGAAATCAACGCACATGGAGTTCGGGGTTTGATGCAGCGACCCGTTCCGACTATTATCTTGAATGGGTGATCCTCTGTCGTTTGGGAAGGCCTGCGGGGGATTTCCCGCGGGGGATTTCCGCAGGGCGGGACCTGGGAGGGGAGGGGGGGGGGAACCTGTTGGGAAGCGCGCTCCCCATGAATACGGAGAGTTCGGGTTCTTTTTTTTTGGTTTGAATTTTTTGTTGGTTCGGGGTTGGTTGGGTTGGGTTTGGTCGTCAGGCGTGATGACGCGTAATGTACCATGGTAACTTACAAGGCAAGGCTCCACTCAGACACTCCCTTCCCTTCATGGCTCGCTTGGGCTGCTTTGAACAAAGCTCAATCATCAGCGAATGGCGAACATCATCAGGGCGACGGATTCACACGCGCACAAATTCCTTCCCCTGCATGTCGACAGACGCGAAGGCGAAGGCGAAGGCGGCCAGGGCGAGGCCATTGCGTCGACCAAGAGACGGCGAGACGGAGACGGAGACGTGCAAGGTGCGAGGTGCTTGCGAGGTGCGAGAACTGAGCAGGAGAAAGAAACGCAAACGCAAACGCAAACGCAAAGGCGGGAGGATCGCTCGCCAACGCCAAGAGGAACGGCAAGAAACAGCGGGAGAGAAGGGAGAGAAAGGGAGAGAAGGGAGGGAGGATCCGGGAGTGGCAACTCGTTAGACTAAGGAAAGGAAAGGGGGCCACCAGCGCTGCAGTGCCAAAGAGTGGCCTGAGTGAGAGCGCTCAGCAACACCAGGTGCCAGGGACAGGAGGAACTACTGTAGGGGAACTCAAACTCAAACGCAAACGCAACACCGACTTGCAGCAAGCAGTATTGCCTCTTAGGGTGAGCTCTGCTCAAAGAAGAAGGGAGGTTTTCGCCGCACGCGTGTTTTGTTTGGTTGCGCGCACACTCGCGGCACAGCACCCCTCTACATACTTCTTTGTGGCGCTTCTTGTTGTTTTGTTTTGTGTTGTGTCGTGTTGTGGCGTGTTGTGGCGTGCGTTTGTTTGTTTGTTTGACAACGCTTAAGGTTCGCTCACTTCGCTGCTGTAGCCCAGTGGCGTTAGCTCTTTTGGCGGCCACTTCCACTTCCACTTGACCTCATCATCGCGCCCGCCATGCTGTACTCGCGCAGCAAGCACACACTGCTGCTCACCCTTGGCAGCCTACTCCTAGCACTGCTATCACTCGCTCATACAGCAAACGCAGCAGAAACAGCAGCAGCAGCAGCAGCAGCAACAACAACATGCGATAAAACACAAGTTCCTCTAGATCCTTTCTGGAAGGACGTTCAAGCAAAGTACAGCAACCAAAAGTACAACCGAACCTTCACGTATAAGCGCGGTTTCGAATTGGCCGTCTACGACACGGAAGAAAGACTCGAGTGCAGCGACTCGTGGGTCAACATACCCGGCGTGCACCTGTGGTCGTATGAGATGCAAGGGCTCGTGTACCTTTGCGCGCTCTTCTACTGCTTCCTCGGCGTGCAAATCATCAGCGACGTCTTCATGAGCGCTGTCGAGGTTATCACCGCAAGCGAGAAAACCGTGCACTCAGGCGACGAAGAGTACAACGTGCGTGTCTGGAACCCAACCGTCGCAAACCTTACGCTGATGGCTCTCGGCTCGTCTGCGCCTGAAATCTTACTCAGCGTGATCGAAACGGGACAAACGCTGGGAAGTATGCCAGGTGAGCTCGGGCCGTCGACCATTGTCGGGTCCGCCGCTTTCAACCTGCTCGTCATCACAGCCGTCTGCATCGTCGGTCTGCCGACAAACGAGTCCAAGTCCGTCACGGAATTTGGCGTGTTCTGCGTTACCGCCGCCTGGAGCCTGTGGGCGTACGTGTGGTTGGTCATCGTGCTCGCAGCTTGGACGCCGGGTGAGGTGACACTCGCGGAGGCGATTCTGACGTGCATCTTCATGCCAGCGTTCGTCGCGCACTCGTATGCCGAGGACCAAAAGTGGTTCGGATTGTTCGGCAAATACGGCGACGACGACGACGACGACGACGAAGGCGACGATCTCGACTCGGAAGAAAATGGACGCTCGAATTCCGGGCTGAATCGCGTCGTGGGCGTGTACAAAAACGACAAGGGCGGACCAACGCAGCAGATGAGAGGCGTCAACAAGGGCGAGGTGCTCGGCATCATCAACATGCTCAAGCGCGACGAGGACAGCGCGAACGCGTCGAAGCTCATGCACAGCTCCTCGTTCATCGCGCGGCACTTAAACTCGCTGTCCAACTTCAGGGATTCGATGAAGAAGCGACTTAAGGCGGTTGCGCCGTCGGCACTCTTCTTCAAGATGAACGTGCGCCGCCGCATGGCTGGCAAGACGCATCACATGCACCACGACACGCACACCGCCGACATCGACAAAATCGTGGGCAAGCAAGTTGCCGCGGCTGATTCGGGTAAGGGTGGCTCGAACAAGTCAATCACATCACCTGGCTCGGCGGCGCGACGAAGGTCGTCCGCCGCCTCCATGTCGATCACAAGTGGCGACAACAAGAAATTCAGCGCGAAGTGGAACGGCTCCGAATCAGCCACGTCACCTGATTCGGTGCAGGTTGAAATCGACGAATCTGAGCGCCAAACAGCCTTGATCGAATTCACCACGGAAGACTTCGTCGTTGTGGAGTCGGGTGGCGCAATTCTTCTGCCCGTGTCGTGCTCATGCGTTCCGTTCGAGGACGTGCACGTGACGTACGAAACGATTGATGGAATGGCCAAGGCGGGAGAGAAATATGAGAAAACGGAAGGCGAGCTTCTGTTCCGCAAGGGAAGCAAGCAACTCATCCAGTCCATCAAGGTTCCTATCATCGACAATGATACGCCAGAGCCGAACATGCACTTCCACGTTCAGCTGACACTTCAAAGCAAGGACAGAAAGTCGGTAGATGCGCCTGATGGTGCGAAGGAGGGGACGGAGGAAAATGCGAAAACACCATCATCGCCTGCATCGCCTGCATCTCCTCTCGAGGGCGGCGGGGCGGTGGGTGTCACCGCTACTATTCTTCCGTCGGATAAGAAACCAGCGAAGATGGCGGTGGCAGAACTTGGCGTGCTGTCAATGGCAAATGTGGAGATTCTCGACGACGACGATCCTGGCATGTTCGAGTTCAACGATCGACTGACGCAAGTCCTGGACACGGACAACAAGCTATTCTTGAAGGTGCACCGTGTGCAGGGTAACGCGGGCGAGTGCACGGTGGACTACTTCACCACGGATGGCAGCGCACGTGCGGGTATCGACTACGAGGCGGCGTCGGGCACACTGAAGTTCGAGGCTGGTGAGACGGAGGCGGATATTGTGGTTCGAATCATACTCCGAAAGGAGATGATCATGTCAGAGGAGAGAAATTTCCATGTGCTGCTGCGCAAGCCGACGGGCATGGCCACGCTCGGCCGCATCAGCACCACGATTGTGAAGATCGTGGAAGATGAGGAGCTAGCTAATCTGACGGATCGCGTAAACGAGAGCCTCGTTGCGGCGGCGGAGCGCTACTCGCTGCCGAAAAGCGCGGAGTGGATCGACCAATTCAAAGAGGCGGTGGTGCTCGGTGCCGCCATTGGCGACGACGGTCAGGCGGAGCCGCTTGAATTCAGCGACTACATTATGCACTTCCTCTCCATCTTCTGGAAAGTGCTGTTCGCTTTCGTGCCACCCACGGGCATTGGAAGGGGATGGCCTACATTCGTGGTAAGCCTGATGATGATTGGCGCGGTCACCGCGATTGTGAAAGAGTTTGCCAGCCTGTTTGGCTGCGCTGTTGGCCTGAAGGACTCCGTGACGGCCATCACATTCGTCGCGCTTGGCACGAGCTTGCCCGACACATTCGCAAGCAAGCAGGCGGCTTGCGAGGCAGATGATGCCGACGCGGCGATCGGCAACGTCACCGGCTCCAACTCGGTGAATGTGTTCCTTGGCCTTGGTATCCCGTGGATGATGGGAACGCTTTACTTCTTAGCCACGAACGAGGCTGGTGGCCACTACTGCGTTCCCGCCGCAGGTCTCGTCTTCTCCGTCGTCGTGTTCGCCGTTGCGGCATTGTCGTGCCTTGCGCTTCTGTACGTCCGTCGCATATATTTTGGTGGAGAGCTCGGCGGCGAGACCGTCTCAAAGTGGTGCTCAGGCATTTTCCTGTGCTTTATGTGGTTTTTCTACGTTCTTCTTAGTTCGCTGAAGGAGTACGACCACATCGACGGCTTGCTGTCCGCGAAGACGTACGACTCGTTTGGCTGCAGCTGCGACATGTCATGGTCAAAATGCTAGTAACTTTCCAACTGAAAAGATTCGTCAATCAGATAGCAAAAGTATATTCCTACCCCTACGCCTACCCCTAAACCCCTAACGAGGTCCCCCACCGAGGAGGAGGAGTTGAGATGCCTCAAGATCGTGCTCAAAAGGAGCACGATGTGATCCGTCCTGATCGGCAACCCATCCTGATGGCGAATTCGCGGTGGATCATGGAGCCTGGAGGGAGCGCGAGCGTGTGCACTGCACTGCACTGCACATCGACAAATGCAAATGCCTTCCTTCCTTTCGAATCAGGTCAGACTATTGACAGATTGAGTGGGTGGTTCGCAATCACCCAGACCAGATGCCCTTCCATTCAACTTCAACTTCCACTTCAGCTTCAACTTCAACTTCAGGCTTGCACTATCCGATAATAAACGGGGGGGCCCCGGCCACGCTCACGACGCCGGCCCCTAAGGTTAGGTCGGCACCTCCCATCCAAGCACGGCGGTCGGACGGACGTCGTCGCCTGGGTGATGTTCTCCGCCGACTCGCCGTCGGGCAGCGGCCTCTCGACCGAAGCGGGCATGTCGCTCGACGCGGACATGCCGACGTGGGGGTCGCTGCCGGAGGCGGGAGCACTGCCGCCGGCGGGAGCGTACGGTGTGACGAACGCGGGGGCAGGATCAACTCACCCCATGCCAAACTCGCCGCCTTTGCGATTTTCGTCGTCGCCGTCGCCACCACCCACGTCGCCACCGCCACCGCCGCACCACCACCGCCAGAAGCCACCGCCGCCGCCTCCTCCCCCTCCCTCTCAGCACGGTGCGGCTCCACCACCTCCGCCGCCACCTTCGCTTGCAGCACACGGGCCGCCCGAACCTCCTGAACTGACGGGTATGACGGACCGACCTCGACGAGGAGGTCACCGGAGAAGCGTGTCAGATAGTGTCTTCAGCTTCGCGCCTGAGCTGATGAACTGGGACGCAGCAGGGGAACCAAGGGACCCGAACGCCATGGGAGACGAGCACGGCGAACACGACGTTGACCTCTTCAACCTGTTCATCAACTCAGACGCCCTTGCGTCCGAGGATGGCAACTTCGCCGTCGACGGAACATCACCTCACCAAGAGGATAGCCTCGGCGCGGCGCCAAACGGCCTTCCTCACGTCGCAAGCGACGGCAACATCGACGCTCTCGGAAATGTGAGCCCTCACCAAGGTTTACAGGATCCAGACGAAATTGACCCGAAGAAGGCGAAGCGCATTCTTGCAAATAGGCAGAGTGCGCAGCGCAGCCGTATGCGCAAGTTGCAGTACGTTTCGGACCTTGAGACGACCGTGAAACGACTGCAGGAGCAGGTGAGTGCGCTGACGCCGCACATACAGGACTTGAGGGACCGGAAAACCCAGCTTAACGCTCAAAACGGCGAGCTGCGCGCGCGCGTTGGCCAGCTTGTCTGTGATAGCGCACAGCGCGATAGCCTCAACAACGCCTTGCGCCAGGAGGTGGCGCGCCTGCAGATGACGCACCATCACGCAGTCGCGGGAACGGGCTACTAAGGTTAATTTGTTTCGCTTATTTGAAATTTCAGTTACTAACGTTTTATACGAAATATTTTCACGAACGGAATGGCGAGTCCCTTACTCTTTTTTCGGACTGACGCTTCTTGGCGAGCTTCTTGGCGAACTGCCCGCCTCGTCGTCGTCCTCATCGTACTCGTCGTCCTCCTCCTCGTCCGAATCTTCCAACGTTACGCGCACTACGATGCGATCGTCATCTTCTTGAGTCATAGACATAAGCCGGATCCCCGGCGCCAATTCCCTATCCGGCGAAGCTGTCTTGTCAGAAGCAGGCGACTCGAACTGTAGTACGCGTTTCGTCGGCGATAATGGGACGTCTTCCCCACTCTCCTCGTACCCATTTGTTTGAGCCCCATTAGTTTCAACTGCTTCCTTTTCACTGAAGTTGTACTTGGTTGCACTCATTGTGAGTTTCTTCTGCGCATCGACAAGCTGTTTCACGGCATCGCGAGGTCGAGGCTTGAGCAGAAACGGCACGATGATGGCACCTTCGCTGAGGATGCTCGACACGACCGCCATCGTGTGCCAACTACATCCCACCGGCGTGTCGTCTCCGCTTGATTTGCCAAAGTGTGCAACGAGTCCCCAATAGCCGTTCGCGAGGCAGAAAGATACCCAGACATTAAGCATGTTTGTCAAAAGCGCCGAATAGGGTCGCACAACAAACACAACAATGGCATCGATGCCTAGAAGGAATGCTGCAAGAGACGCTGAAGACGAGCGGCCTCTGCCCGCTGCACCCGCAGTTGCACATGACATTACGGCAAGTCCACGTATGACCGTTCGCACGAAATCTATGTACGCGGGCGTTCTCTCAGTCAGGGCGAAGAACAGACTTCCTGATCCGTTCCTAACAGGCTGTATGAAGGCGCCGAAACGCTCAACAAGAAATATGAACGGTTTTGACTGCCAGTGACCCATGTCGCGGAGTCCAAGGTGTTCGCCAATCCTACGCAACACAATCTGCGGCGGAGTTAGCACAGTGCGAATGAAAAGCCTGAAGGCTGTATCGCTCTCCTCCACGTGCACTTCCGGTGAGGGCGGCACAAATTCAGCCTTCGTCTTCATTGTCAGCGCGACGTACAGCTGGATAGTGAGAAGGATACCCACGAAGCTGTACGCAAAGAGTGCCTGCGGAACGCCAACCGTGTTCTCCGAAGGCAGGTGATCCGACTCCCGCCCAATGAATGTCTCGCCGAGATAAGCGGTTGCGCACAACATGCACGGAACCATCAAGAATCGAAGCGCCAGCGCCTGCACGCGCGGGAAGACGACTTTGAAGAGGGTAGTCACCGCCAACTTCTCTTTCGTAGTGCCCTCCGATGCCCTCATGAGCCGATGCGTCAGGGCTCTGCGACAGAGGTACATGACCGTGTCGATAGAGCATGCGAACAACATTGCTAATGTCACCCACCAAACGGTGCGATCCAGCAGCATGCCCGTGTCAAACTCCTTGTACCTTGCTCCATTCCACGGCTGCGCGGCGTGAAGATTCAGCGTGCCCATGCTCTGGTAAATATCCACAACCACGGGGTGTATTCCCTTTTCTGTATACCCGCGGAAAAGCCACAGTGCGCTTCCCACGATCTGAAGATCCACAACCATGCGCGCAAACGCAGCGTTGGCGGAGTACAAGCCGGCATCGTAGTGTGGGTAAGCGTTGTACGACCCGAACCCGAAGAGCGCCGCCGCCCCACCGTACATTGCAATGATAAAGTACGATACGATTTGCGCAGCATATGTAGTCTCTGACACCGCGATATTCGGGATGCGCGGAGGAGGCGGGCTCGGAGGCGGGCTGGGTGGTGGTGGTGGTGGACTCGGTGGCGGCGGAGGCGGTCGAGGAGGAGGTGGTGATGGCGGGGGCGGATTCGGTGGGAACGGGGGGAGCGGTGGCGGGCTCGGCGGCGGCGGGCTCGGCGGCGGCGGGCTCGGCGGCGGGAGCGGCGGCGGGCTCGGTGGCGGAGGGGGAGGAGGGGGAGAAGGCGGCGGGGGCGAGCAGCTGTTGTCTGCAATGCACGGGTTCGGCGGTGGAGTTGGCGGTGGAGGTAACGGTGGCGGGAACTTGCGCGGCGGCGGTGGCCTGACGAAGTAGATGATCTTGAGCTGGGAGAACCCGATGTTGGCAACACGGCCAGGTGCCTGGCGTCGCATCGCCGGAGACGTGGGTATGCTGTCCGGGTAACGTACCAACACAAGCTTGATGAAGTTCGTGATCACTGGAAGGTCCATTGACGCCTGGAAGGTGTCTTTCTTGCACGCTCGATTCGACCCTGTGTGATTCACGGGTGATCCGATGGGCCTGTACGACGCGCCATCCCACCACTCAACGCGAATGTAGTCGTACCGGAATCCCATCTCGTATTTCTCCGGGTCCTGTGACTGGCCCACCTCCACGAGCCCAATGTCACGCGTCTGCTCGAACTCGTACACAATCTCAACGTCCTGGTAAGCGAGACCCGAGTCGTCGTCGTCGTTGAGATTGGAGTATCGCCAGTCGCGTTTTGTATCCCAAGTGCACAGCGGCGCAACTCCAGGCGGCGACACGTCACCCACCACGCTCGGGTCGGCAAACTCATCCTTGCTCAGCGCAGACGCGAGATCCGTCATGACCACACCCAAGCCAAGGGCCAGGGAAGTGTACATGATGTCGCCGAGGCTGCTATCGGAAACCGTCTTTAGATGTTTTCGCGGGTTCGGGTACCCAGCCGGCGGCGAAGGAGGCTCACTCCAGACGGTCGGACTTGCCCAGTACATCGGCGCACCTGTACCCCCAAGCGGAGGCGGCGACGGCGGTGGTGGCGAGGCTGGTGGCGTGGCAGGGATCAGCGGCGGTGTCGGCGGCGGTGATGCGGGTGTGGGAGGCCAACTCAAGATCCCTGGTGGCGTGGGCGGTGGAGGAGGCCTAGGCGAAGGAGGTGGAGGTGGGGAAGGTGGTGGTGGGGAAGGGTAGGCAGGAGGCTGAGGTGGTGGAGGAGAGCACTTGTTGGCAGAGTCCAACGTCCCATCTTCCAAGTACACGAAATAGCACGGCGGCGGAGGCGGCGATGGTGGAGGCGGTGGGGACGGCGGAGGTGGCGGTGATGGCGGAGGAGGTGGAATTGGAGGAAATGGAGGTCTCGGTGCTGGCGGCGGAAAGGGTGGAGGCGGTGGGCTGGGTGGAGGAGGCGGTGATGGCGGTGGGCTGGGTGGAGGAGGCGGTGATGGCGGAGGAGGGGGAGGAGGGGGTGGAGAAGGCGGTGGCGGCGGTGACGGCGGAGGAGGAGGCGGTGAAGGAGGAGGGGGAGGGGGAGAAGGTGGTGGAGGTGGTGGTGGCGGCGGAGGTGGCGACGGCGGAGGAGGTGGTGGTGGAGGTGGCGGCGGAGGTGGCGGCGGTGGAGAAGGTGGCGGAGGAGGAGGGGGTGGAGAAGGTGGTGGAGGTGACGGATAAGGTGGCGGAGGTGGCGGAGGAGGAGGGGGTGGAGAAGGTGGTGGAGGTGGTGGAGGTGGTGGAGGTGGCGGCGAAGGTGGCGGCGGTGGAGGAGGTGGTGGAGGTGGCGGCGAAGGTGGCGGCGGTGGAGGAGGTGGAGGAGGTGGACTAGGCGGCGGTGGCGGTGACGGCGGTGGCGGCGGTGGACTAGGCGGCGGTGGCGGTGACGGCGGTGGAGGAGGTGGTGGTGGCGGTGACGGCGGTGGAGGAGGTGGAGGAGGTGGACTAGGCGGCGGTGGCGGTGACGGCGGTGGCGGCGGTGGACTAGGCGGCGGTGGCGGTGACGGCGGTGGCGGCGGTGGACTAGGCGGCGGTGGCGGTGACGGCGGTGGCGGTGGCGGTGGTGGCGAGCAGTTGGCCGTGTTCACGTCGTAGCACGGATCAGGCGGCGGTGGAGAAGGGTTCAACGGCGGAGGTGGTTGCTGAGCGCGCACCGTGATCGCGTTGAACGCGCATAGAGCAAGCGCGAGGACGAGCGTGGCGGCCGCGCAGCACGAGGAGAGACGAGAGCGTTGTTTGCGTTTCATGGTCGCCACGTCTGAAGTCGTCGAGAAGTCGCAAGCGGAGACAAGCCTGCGCGTAGTGAGTCAGGTCACGGGTGATGGCGCGACGGGTGATGGTAATTTCTTTCCGTGAAATCTTCGGTGAACAATTGTCTTTCCTTCAGGCGAAGAAACGCCGAGACACCGAGAAAGTGCACGTACTGTACGTAAGAACGCGAGAAACGAAAGAAGAAGTGAGTGAGCGAGTGAGTACTGTTGTGAGGAAGTACACCCAAGGCGCCTTAGTAAGCCAGATATTATGACCGATAGAACAGACAGACTCACTCACAGGTGCCAGCCAGGGAGCCTTGAAAGTAAGGTAAGAAACAGAAAACGTAAGAAACAGTGAACAGTAAACGCCGTTAATTAACGTTTAACACGACACACCAGTGACAAGCAAGTGGTTTCCAGTGGAAAACAGAACAACAAAATGCAAGCAAGCTGGATGGCGTGAGGTGATGGCGCGAGGGGTCAGGGGCAGCCCACCCGCCTGTTTCCTTTGAGGGAAGGGGAAGACGGGGAAGAGGAAAGAGGAAAGGCGCTTGGATTTCGAACGGCGCCCGGTTCGGATGGTGGAAGTTTGCGTGTGATGATGAAGTGATCACCGGAATGGGCTTCGTTATGACAGAGTGTGTGAGGCTGGCTGGCTGGTCCACCAGAGCCACGGCGGGATGCCAGGGTTGCAAGGTGATCCAGCGCCTTGGTTAAAGCTTAGTGGTACCTTCAGGGTATGGGGGTTTGCCGGCCGCAATCTTGCTCGCACCAACTTGTGGCGGCAACTTGCAAGACATGTGTTATCGTAGTGTAAACTGTACACTCCATTTGATGAAACGAGCAACGTTACACATATAAGTACACATATAAGTACATAATGTCGCCGTCACGCAGCGGATCGCGCCCGCAGCGCGGTTAGCAACGCATGCCCGAGCTCCGCAGACGGAGGCTCGCCCGTCGCAGCGGCGAAACCTACGAGCTTATCCATCGTGTGGTAGCGCAAACGCTTCCCTTTTGACGTGCGAGGAACCTCGTCTCCGCGTGCGTCCGTACGCCGCTTCTTCGCGCGCGCCAGCTTAGCACCTTTCTTAGCTAGTAGGGTGCCTAGGTCGTCGTCGCCCGCCGCGGCACCAAGCTGCGCCAGCGTGTCGAGCTGGTAAGCATACAGCGCGCTATCGGAGTAAGATGCAGAAGTCAAGTCGTCATCGGATCGCCTCGCATCGTCAAGCATCGGAGCGCCAGATGCAGAGCAAATGGACAGCATGCGTGAGCAGTGGGCAACGACAGCATCCGTCGCTCGCGAGAGCGCGCGCCAAAGCTTTGCCGGACGCTCAGCCTCCGCCGCTATTAGAGCATCAGCCTCTTTGACATGACCTGCGGCAGATGCAGCAGCCGCGCCAAAGGCGGACGTGGCTGCGGCGGTGGCGACGAAAGCATCTGCCGCGCAGTTGGCGAGTTCCTTGTCACTCATCTTCCGCCGTGCCTTTATGCCACTGAGCTTCTGCGCCGCCACCAGCGCTGGTTGCAAGAGAACCCGCCCTCCGAGCAAGGTGCGGTAGCGTTTCATCAGCGCGCGCACTAGCTGCCCACGTTCCTGCAGCTGACGCGCGTGCTCTTGCATGCGGGCACTAGCCGCACGCTCTTCTGCAGCTAGCCTATTTTCTGTGTCGTTCACCCACGCCGCGTCTGCATCGTCAACCGGCGCCATAGTTCGTTCCTGGTAGCGAGGTTCTTCTTCTTCTTCTTCTTCTTCTCCTTCGTCGTCGTCAACATCATCATCGTCGTTGTCGTCGTCGTCCTCATCATCATCATCCACAAAGTCAAACGCTCTTCTGCGTGTCGTCTTCACTGTCCTATATTCATCTCCTAACTCCGTCTCCGCACCAAACTTACGCCGACCTAAGTTTCCTAGATCTGCTCCAAACGTCGCACCAAGCTTTCCGTCGCGCGCATCTATAAGACGCGCATCAAGGCCGTCGTCACCAAGGTCAAGGTCGTCGCCAAGGTCATCCCCCCCATCATCGTCCAAGAGGGAGCCAGAGCCACCAAGACCAAGGCCAAGACCAAGACCGGACGAAGCACCCCCACCTAATCCTTCAGCGGCAGCTGCTGACCCCCACGGCGACGACGTGGTGAGCGAGCCGAGCGACCGAGCGAAGGCAGAAGCGCCACCACGGCTGGTGAGCTTGCCAGCGCCGCCCATGAGCGACAAAAAGCAAGGGGATGACGAGAAGGGAAGGAAGGAAGGAAACTGGCGGCGCGATTGAAGTCAGTTTCTCCCCTCCCCTCCCCCGGGCCCGCCAGTCCGGGGCACCCCCTTTGTTCGTTTTCCCCCGATATCCGGAGGCTCTAGGGGGTAACCCTACGACCTAATCGTTACCATACGGAAGGTTATCGGTCGACCCCTTGGTCCAGGGGTTCCCCCTGGGCGACACACTTATCAGTGCGTCCCGTGGTGAGCGGCAGCGGCGATAAAACCCTAACCCTAACCCTAACCCTATCCCCTACGGCGGGCAGATTTCCTCTTGTATCCGCCCGCGGCCCGCCATACCAACTATGACAAGGGAGTCAATCGTCGCCGATTTCCTCTCGCATCGGGCCTCTCAAAGTCCGTTGTTCGACATGTTCGAAGGCGACAAGGCTACTTTTCACAAAGCCTCCTCCTCTCATACCTCCGCGTGCATCAAATTCGTCGTACCGGCGTCAATACCACTCAGAACCATGAAGGAACTAGTGAAGAACACGGTTCGTTATGTCTCTTTTGATGAGTCCCTTTTAGAACGTGTCGTCCAGGCAGTTCTATTAGGGCGCAAATGCGAGAAATCGTTCGCGTACAACGCGCGGCAGGGCTTGCGCGACACCGTCTACCTTCGCATCAAATTCACGACGGGAGGAACCTTGCGGTTTTCGATGGACGGTTCCCTCTACTCCACGGACCCCCTCCTCGCCTCTTCGCCGACCACGCCGTACGTCTACAACTTGAGCATGGGCTCGTTCAACTACGTCGGACTGAAAAAAAAAGCTGGCAAGCCAGGTGCAAACTGCTATATTGGCTCGTCGATACTCCTTTTTTTTTGGATTCTGGCGGAGGGACTCGACGGCATAAAAAAAACAATAACTGGAGAGTTTTGCACAGAGGCGGAGGCGCAGGCGCAGGAAACCAGAAACTTGGCAGCTATCCCAGTCTGGGAACGAAATAGGTTCCTCAACCTGCGGTACTCAGGAGGAGCCGTTGGAGCCCCCCCTCCCCCCCCCCCCTCCCCCAGCCGAGCAGCTCCCTCATTTTTTCGGTGCGCCAGTGCCGGGTCCTGCGCCGCCACCACCACCACCACCACCACCACCACTCGGAAAGCGGAAAGCGGAAAGCAGCGGAAGGCATGGCGTATTTCAGGATAAAGGTAAGTATGCTGCTAAAATATATGACGGAAACGGCAAACTTCAGTATCTTGGCATCTTCGTCGAGGAGGTGGACGCAGCTCGCGCGTACGATTTTGCGTACCTCAAGCTCAAGGCAATGTCGATCGAGTTCTGGCGCAGCGTCGCTTCCTATGCGTTTGCAATCTCACCGACTCGTACCGACACACCGACAGAAGAAACTTCGTCACCCACAGCCGCCCACGCCGATGTGTCGCAGCACGTTAGCAAGGATGTTAAGCAGAGCATTGACGAGGCGGACAGACTCGTGCACAACTTTCCGCTCAACGCGATACCTAGCACGCACGCGAAGAATCCCGCCACGGCGAAGTTCATGCGCCAGCTCCTTGAAGCGAGACCGCAGAGGACCGGAGGAAACGACGAAAATGCGCGTGCAGGCGATGAGGCGCGGCAGCTTGCGCACGAGGTCATGAACCTATCACAAGCCGAATTCGCGCTGGCGTTGCGCCGCACGAGTGGGTGCTTTGCACAAGGCGCGAGCGAGCTGCGCGGCGTCTGGTACAAGTCATCCACGAGTCATTACCAGGCAAATATTGGAGGATTTGCTGGCAAAAAAAACGCATACCTCGGCACGTTTCTGGAAAAAAAGGAGGCTGCGCGCGCATACGATAGAGCCGCTGTCGTGAAAAGTGGGAAGGATGCGGTCACGAATTTCCCTCTGCACCAGTACTCTGATCTCCTCACCCGTGTACAAGTTGCAACCGACGACCAGCTCCGTGTCATGGAGCAGGAAATGGTCGTCAACCATGCGTCGGCTCCGCGGCTCCCCCTGCCGCCTAATCCTGCTGGGGCCTTCGAGCGTCTCGCGAAAGAGCGCGCGCGTCTCCTAACCCTTGATAAATCTTGATACGACGCACGCACTGGCGCCGCTGGATGTAGTCGCGCTGCATTTTTGTTTGAACGGTACAATTTTAGGGATGGTGGATGGTAACAGAAACTTTTATCAACTATTCAAAGCCTTGTAGATGCGCTGGTCACAACTATGAAAGTAGTGAGCGCACGATAACGCACTGCCAGTTGAAGTAATTACTACTTAACCATAACAGATTGTGTCATGGTAGTTGTCTATGGTAGTGTAAGGTGTCTGCTCCGTGCGCGCCGATTGATTCTAACCCAACCCAACTGGGGGTTCCACAAAGGTTGTTCCACAGGACGGGGGATGATGTGTTACACGTTAGTTAAGTGCTAAGCGCCGTACACCCACCGCCCGGACTGGTCGCGCACGACGCTGTCCGGACAACCCGTGCCCTGCAGCGCACCAGAACGAACGAGCTCCTGCTGCATGCCGTTGTACGTGCGTGGATAGTCCTCGCCCGGAAAGAAGCCGTCGTGGAACTGATGGTACACCTCCGCCTGGTGGAACGGGTGGCTGTTCGTGTCGTACACCCACACGGCGCGCTTGCCGAGCGTGTCCGCGTCACTTCCCTTCCCGGCAAGCAGCTGAATCTTCCCGCCCTTGTTCATCTCCTTCTCGGAGGCTGCGCGCGCCACCGCCTGGAAGAGCGGGCCGTTCACGCCGCCGGGTATGCCAATCAGGCTCCGGTACTCCGGTCCACGGTCCGCCTTGTCAGGCCTGTCGCCGTTCCCGTCGAGCAGCTTGAAGTACTCGGCGGCGAAGTCGTACACCTTCGACTCTGGTATGGTCATGCCAACCACCTCACCGTGTCCGAGCCTTCCGTAGTCGGCGCGGCTTGCGTCGCTTCCGGGAAAGCTGACGGAGTGGTAGCACGTCGTGTCCATGCCATCGACGCGCACGGTTCCCTCTCCTCCCGCGTATCCCGCCCTCGCGGTGATGGCGAGCTTTTCTCTCGCGAGCAGGCTCTGCTCGGCGACGACGAATTCGTGCTGCACGTGCCAGAAGCACCCCGAGCCGAAGTACACGGACACCTGCTTGTCAGCTGTTGCCGTCTGTTCCTCCGCCGCGAGTGCGGCGAGCGGCCTCGCCGCTTCCGAGCCTGTGATGACGAGCGTGGATCCCGCGAGCAGCAGCCCGCCAGCGAGCAGAGACCGCCGCATCGTCGCACCACTACCACATTTCGCTTGCGAAGCACTGCCATTCGTGCCCTTGGAGGGGGAGGTACCCGCCGACGCCGATGCCGACGCCGAGATGAGCGTAGAAGTGCGCCCAGCACTTCCGGCGCCCTTCCAGCCAGGAGCAGGAGCACTGTTGTGTGAAGATAACAAATAAGAGGGGCGAGCGATCATTATGACCAAGAGTACAGTATGATGAGCCTGGGCACGGAAATCACGGAATGGAAATTAAGACGACGCAATCTGACGAAGACAGGAAGAGGGAGGCCGACGCCAACAACAAAACAAGCCGAGTACTAAAACCCCGAAGCAAGCGACACGCACAAGCTGACAAGAAAAGAAAAGATCCCAAGGCTGTGGTGCAGGGAAGGGAGGGAGGGACATGGTGGATCCATCCCCGTAAGTCGTAACCCATTGTTCCCGAGGGTTCTGGAATGACTCACTCAGGCTGTCCCTGAGGGGATACCCCTACGGTCCCCCTTCCCTTTGAGGTTCATCTCAGGTCATTGTCGTTGATATCTCTTATCGCCACACACTGTTCCTAAGAAGCTCCTCCATTTCCTTTTTTGGATCAGTCTCGTCATGGCGCCAGCATGTTCCCTGCGAGTCACGTCACACTCGCGGGCTCATCACGTTGTGCGCCGGTCAGCGTTTCATCCTCGTCGGCACCCTCGTCGTTCTCCTCACCTATCTCAGCGTTTTGTCGCCGCGCGCATATTCTCGAACCTCTTCGGAGGAGGAAAGAACGACAAGAAGAACGACAACGACGACTCCTCCGACTCCAAAAAGCTAGAGGAGAATAACGAGCTTGCTGAAGAAGGAACGACGACGACAGAACAAACCAAAGCGGAAGCCACGGCAGACGCAACCACACCACCGCCACCGCCGCCGACACCGCCGAAGCCGCCGAGACCGCAGCTCACGCCCGAAGAACAGGAAGCAAAGACGCGACGCACGCTCTCCGACCTAGACGCTATCCTGGGCATAGATGAGGAGGAGGAGAGGAAAAAGGAGGAGGAGAAAGAGGCACGCGAGGAGGCGAGATTAGCCTCGAAAAGGCCATCCTCCGACACAGCGACGACGACGACGACGTCCGAAAAGGGTGCCGCGGAGGCTGGAGACGGCGACGACGTGCAGGCTGTGCTGAATCGCATCGCGGAAAGGGCGCGCGAAATTGGAAGCGAGGACAGCGAGCTTTCGGACACGGAGCGGAAAGAGGGCAAGGAACGGCTGCGCGAGGAGTTTGACACCGTCCTGAACATGATCCGCGACGACGCCAAGGTGTCCACGCAGGACGTACGCGTCTTCCGCGACAAGGTGTTCAACCAGAGCACGTTCTGGATCACAGGAAGTGAGGCGAACGAGGACATCGAGGGCGGCCACGTCTTCCGCGGCAATCTGCGTGGCGACCGAAAGGAGGTGTTCGCCTCCGTCTCCGCCAAGACGAAGGAAATCTTCGACGACAAGTTTGCCGTCTTCCTCGTCGAGCAGCGCGACATCGACGACGCCTTCTCGCCGCGCGGGCCGGAGGAAGAGCCTCGCGTCGCCTTCCTCGTCGTGCCTCGCGAGCGCGCCGTGCCGCCACCAACACAAGGGTGGCAGTACGTCGCCTCCGTCTTCCTGCTTGGGCTCGCCAGCGTCTCAGCCATACAACTCGGCGTGGTTGCGCAGTCCGCCAAGGTGCCTCGCGAGGTGCTTGTGTTCTTTTCTAACCCGGACAACTTCGCCAGCGACGTTCCTCTGCCCGACGTTGTGGCAAACTTCGATCCCATCAGCCTTATCGCCGGCGCGCTTCCCATCGCCGGCGGCGTGCTCGCCGCGCAGATTACGGGTGACATTACGCGCCGTGTCGTTGGATCAAGCAAGGGCGTCGCAATCGGCGCGCCATTCACGCTGCCCAACGCGCAGCTGGGAACGTTCGGCATTCTCACGCGAACAAAGACGCTTGTGGACAATCGCGCGGACTACTTTGACATTCATGCAGCCGCCTGGGTCGCGAGCTTCGGCGTGAGCCTCGGGCTGTTCATCTACGGCCTGCTCGTCTCAGTCGGTGCCGACCCATCAGACATCGAATCGTACATTCCCACGCCAGCAGTGCTGTTCCGCTCGAGCCTGCTTCTCGGCACGATCAGCTCCGCGCTTCTACCCGCCACCGCCACCGCCTCGGCCGCCTCCGCCTCGGCTGGCGCCTCACTCGTTTTCGTGCATCCCGCCTTCATCGCAGGCTGGTGCGGACTGACGACGTGCGCGCTGACGGGCCTGCCCGTGGGAAGCCTCGATGGTGGAAAGGCTGTTGGCGCGGCGTGGGGCCAGGCGGCTCTCGCGGCAACCTCGCTCTTCTCGTATCTCGGCTTAGGCTTGGGATTCCTCGGAAGCAGCCTGTCTCTCCCGTACGGTCTCCTGGTCATCTTCACTAGCAGAACACCCGAGCGTGTGATTCGGGACACGGTGAGCCCGCCAGATGGAGATTCGCGATCGACATTGACAGGTTTCATCGTCGTGTTTAGCATCCTCACGCTCCTTCCCGCGGCACTTAGTGGCTCAGGAGGCGACTTTGGGCTGTAACTGTTTGTGGGAACCTTTTCGTAGTACAGACACTTTACAGCTCGTTATCGTTGTCGTTGTCGTCGCCGCCGCCTCTGTCGAAGAGGTAGGGGAACGACAGTTTACCGGCATCGGAGGGTTCCCAACTTTGGTACGTCGTCGCCTTCATTGGTGGATTGTTGAACGTGACAACAAACAGAAGTGGCGGCGCCGCTGACGTTCCCACTATTTGGTGCCTGACTTTTGGCGGCACACTCCAAGTCATGTCTTTTCCCACGGATACTTCCACAACGCGCCGTTTATCGTCGTGCCAGTACTTGAGCACACCCTTCCCGTCGAGTCCGACGAACACCTCCTCGCTGTCGTGGCTGTGTATCGGCGTGGACGTGTTTTTTTCGAACGACTGCCTCCACACTTCAATGTGTTTCGCCTTGTGTAGTACGGCGCCGTACAGCGTCGCGTGCTTGAGTCCCGGCCGGCCGAAGGTGCGTGGCTGCGGGAACGGGATGACCAGAGGCGAGGCATTCACGTGACAAAAAGTGGCCACCACCAGGATCCATGTGAGTAACACGCCAAAGATCACTGGAGCCGTCATCGGCCCCATAACCACCGCTGCCTCTGACAGGGGTGAAAAAGTCGGTCGCAGAGTATTTCCTTCCACCGTGGCAGCTTGGTTGAAGCGAACCAGAGGGGGTTCGGGTTCGGGTTAGGGTTTGAACTAACCTTAGTCTAGGGTTAGCTCCCGTCCCGGACGCCGCCGCCTTGCACTCCATCACAGCATCCCCTAGCTATGACATTTCCCCGAAAACATGACCGCCAAAGTTTTTCCCCAAAGTTTGATTTTGCGACCAATTCGCCCCCTATGAGGTTAGGGCCCTCAAAAGTTTGATTTTGCGACCATTTCGCTGGTTACGGCCCAGCGCAAACTTTTTCAACTTTTTTTTTGGTCGCGTCCGCAGGTCGAGAAATCAAACTTTGGAACTTTTGGCGGTCATGTTTTAGGGGAAATGTCATAGTACTTAGTTGTGAGAAATGGCGCACTCAGCAGAAGATGTGGATATGTGCCGCTACGTGCCGTTCGCTCGGTTCCACGCGGCGCACTCTAAGAAGAGGCACTCAAGGCGGTACACGCGCACGGCGCGCACGCCCGTCACGTGGCTCTCGCCATCCGTCGCGACAGCCGTGCGACGCCGATCATTCAAACGGATCAGCAGAGGAACGAACGCGCGAAAGATTCGGAAAGCCACAGAGCGCATCGCGCTCAAGCTCGCGCAGAGAACAAGAACACGCGCTCAGGCGTGCGCGAACGATATCCTGCGTAAACTTGGGTACGAATGGCGTCTCGCAAGGAGCGTTCTCGCGTACCAGGTGATGAACAAGCAACAAGCACGACGAAGGACTTGTCAGGAAAAAAGCAGGGCGCAAAAGGAGGCGGCGCCTTACGTGCACATTCTCGACGACGCTGTACCGGTGTGGGCGCTGGCGCGACTCACCAGTGCATTCGCAAGAACGTCGCAGTTCTGGGACGTGCACGGCTACGACGTCGACGGACCGCCGATTCCGTTCTTCTCCTACGTTCACAGCCTCAAAGCTTACGGCGAAATGCCACCAGTCACAGCTGATCCTATGGACGCATGCGTTCACGCGATTCGTGACGTTGCTGCACGTCTCTTCCCCGCCGTGCAAAAGGCACGATTCGTCGAGTGGTGGGTTCACTGCAGAAGGCACGGCAGAGGACACCAGCTTCACTTTGACAGCGACGCGGAGGGTGACGGCGCCGACGGACCGAGACATCCGATTGCCAGCGCCGTTCTCTCCCTTGGCGCAGAAGGCGTTGGCGGACCTACTCTCGTCACGACACAAACTCGCGATAATGCCAACGCGTGCGGACGAGGTTGGTTAGTCATGCCCGCGTTTGGCAGACTCACCGTGTTCGACGGCCGTCTGCTTCACGGCGTGATCCCGGGTCGTGGACCCGCGCCGACGGACGACAACGCGTGTAGGATCACTTGGATGTGCGCGTTCTGGGATACCATCGACGCGAAAGGTGCCGCAAAGCCAGCACCCGCCGCAGGACTAGGCCACATTCGTGCATTACGTAAAGACGAACTAGTGAGGCTCGTTCGTGGTAAACTGACGGATGTGTCGTCGGACGCCGAGCCGCGCGTCGTCACGCCCCAAGCTGTGTTTCCCGTTTGGGAGCGCACGCAAGACGGCGGCACGGCTGTGCTGGACGGTGAACCGCTCGTGGCCTACGACGCGTGCTTCGTGCCGTCTGTGTGATGACAAGATAGAGCTAAGCTGAGATCCCTCATTCAGTAATGAAGTGTACTTTACTCCGTCCAGCGGTCGTCCATTCACAACATTCACTTGCACCATTCAGCCCCATTCACCGGTGCCATTCACTGCGCGTTTTTGTACATTGCGCAGGTGATTTCGAAGGTTGTATCACTCTATAACCCCAACCCTGACGAATACAGTAAAGGTTTAGTCCGGTAGAATGCGGCCGGTGTTGCATCAACGTCATTAAGGCGGTCAAGAGGAGCCCTCCCAAGTCCCATCCCGGCCGCAAACTGGCAATTGGACTCGGGGTCATTCCTTTTCCAAACACAGGTGGTATTTGGGACAGCAGACGAGCGTCGTGGTACTCATAGTTGGCACCTATGGCACCTATGTCTCGCCTGTCCTCCTACGCGTCTGTGGCGTACTGGGACGCGCGGTACCAGCAGTGCGCGCTCGGCGCGCGAGATGAAGACGGAGATCACGACCCGAGACGGGAACTCACGTTCGACTGGCTCGCCATGGCGGACGACGTCTTGCCGTACATGCAGACGACACCGGCGGACCTTGCCGACGGAAACGGGCGCATACTTGAGGTGGGATGTGGAAACTCGACGCTCGCGCAGACGCTCAGTGACGCGGGATTCAGAGACATCCTGGCAGTGGACTTCTCCGAGACTGTCGTTCAGATGATGGACGAGAGCAAGCCGCCAGGGTCTACGGTGCGGTACGCCGTCGCGGACTGTCGTGATATGCGTGGCGTGGTGGGTGAAGACAGCTGCGTAGCCGTGGTTGACAAGGGGCTCTTGGACGCCGTGCTGAACGACTTTGACCAAGCTGTCTGGTGGGAAAAGTCCGCGTCGCGAAGAATCACGCGCGACAATCCGGAAGGAAGCCGTGATCGAGGCTGTCCCTACGACGGCGAGACGAGTCGCGCGGAAGCGTTGAAGGTGGTTGCTGAGTTTGCGCGAGTGCTTCACGACGGTGCTGAGTTGCTTGTCGTGTCGTACGAGCCGCCGAGCGGCAGGACTTGGCTTTTCGAAGAGGATGGCAAGGTGTGGCAGCAGACCTTCGAACCTGAGGAGGATGACGCCGGCAACTTCGTGTATCGCTATCGAAGAAAAGCCAGGACTGCTGTACCAACAGGATTGTATGAGATGGATTAGACTGTAAACAACTGTGCACTGACTGTATACAAGACAACCATCCTATGTATCAAAAATCACAAAACCACAAA
Source organism: Pycnococcus provasolii (assembly GCA_938743325.2). NCBI lineage: Eukaryota > Viridiplantae > Chlorophyta > Pseudoscourfieldiophyceae > Pseudoscourfieldiales > Pycnococcaceae > Pycnococcus > Pycnococcus provasolii. The sequence goes on along the minus strand of OW568869.1, from coordinate 897,696 downwards.
CTACACACCTCTACTCATTGTCTCCCACGCGTCAATCGCCCTTTTGACAAACTCGCCAGCTTGTTTCGCTTGTTCGTTTAGGTGCTCCTCGCGAGCAGCAAGCACTCGCAATCTCGCGTGTGCTCGCTCAACGCGTTCGTGCAGCTCGTCATTAGCAAGACCAATAATGCTGAACACTTCGTCGGCAGCGCTGCAGAATGCGGCTGCACTTTCGCCGCGCGTCGCATTCAGCGCCTCCTCCAGTGTGGTGATCGATTCCTCCGCTTCGATGTCCGTTGCTGATTTCACGCCCACCAGATCGACAGCTCCCCCCTCCTGCTGCTCTTCCTTCCTGTCCTTTTTGTCGCGCACGCGTGCGACGGCACGTCCGGCAGAATCCGCGCCAGTCAAAGCCGCGCTTCGCGTGATTGCGCGCGTAGCTTTCTTCTTCGCAGACAACGCGGCGGCGATGGCCAGCGCACTCGTCGCCACCTCCTTGGCGAGCCCAGCTCCAACCTGCTCAACGAGCGTGCACGTGTCCGCATTTTGGCCAGCCACGTCATCGCGCGCGCAAGCTTTGCGAGGTACCACGCCGGAGGTGGGTATGCTCTGATTCATCGTCCCGACGCCAAGGATGTCCCGCAGAAAGTCCTGCACGTCTGCTACCGACGTGTACACGCCTGGATAGCTTGCCTGTCCACATCCGCCGCCCCACGACGTGATGCCAACTTGCAGCCAACCTGAGCGAACGTGCGGTGCACGGATCAGAAGCGGGCCGCCGCTGTCTCCTTGGCAAGCATCCTTGCCGCCAAAGTACAGGTCGCCCGCACAGATCATCGTGTGGATGTTCCGCACCTCCGATGGCGGATTTTTGGTAACGTTCTGCTTTTTCTCGCCGTCTTTGCAATTGTACAACTGCGGTGCGCAGTAGTTTGGCAGTCCATAGCCAACCCGTTCGCACGGATACAGCAAGGCTGTTTTGTAGCTTTCATTCACGTCGATCGGCTTGCCAAAATCCCATGCTGGAGTCATCGCCTTTGGGTAGTACCCAGTCTTGCCCTGCCCGCCGAGCAGTCCTCCGTACATCCCACGCCACGTCAGCTTGCTGCCGGGATACGATCCGTACGGGTACAGGCTAGAATGCACGCACTCTCCGTCGACTTTCACTTTGCAGCCTTTTGTGTTGTTGTAGCTGTACTTGTCGTATCCGTATTTGTAGTTGTTCTTGTAGTCGACGTTGTAGTACTTGTTGTAGCCATAGTTGTAGTTGTCCTTGTCGTCACCCTTGTAGCCGTAGTCATACGAATACGGATCCTTGTACCCGTAGCTAGGCTCTTTGTAGCTGTAGAACGACAGATGACGTCGGCTTTGCCGGCGATGACGTCCACCAGCCGTCCAAGGAAACTCGGCAATTTGTGGCGCGCTGGGGTACAAACCAGAGCTCATCGACCCTCCGCTCGTTTTTGATTTTTGGAGTGCCCAGTAGCGGTCAGCCTGCTGCCTCTGTCCCACCTCACTGTTGTCGTCAAATCCTGGAAGCGACTTGACAGTCCCACTCACTTTCTTGCCCACCGCGCATGGCACTCTCGATCCGGCGCCAAACTCTGGGAAGCACTTCTTGCGCCCCACGATGGGTATGTCCGCCCTAAGCAAACCCTGGCTGCGCCGCTGGAATTTGCTTATGGAGGTGGTCTCATTTTGGTTCAGCTTTGCAAATTGGTTCGTGTTGCCGTATCCCACGACGGTTGCAATCTTCCCCTCGAACGGCTTTTTGATGTCAAAATTCAAGCTGACGGGTGTGTGGCTGGAGCTGTTTTTGAGTTGGATCACGGCGGCGTCGAATCCTCTGAGAAATCCGTTTGGGACATTTCTGCTGAACCGGCTGGCGCAGAAGATGCTCTTGATGTCAATCTGCTCGACTCGCGTCGAGTAGTCGGAGCCGAATTGTCCAGGTGTCACGACGCACGGCCCGTTGCCGTTGCATCCCGATCCCGTGTTGGTGACGTCGCCAAGGTAGAGGGGCAGCGGGTTGCTTAAATAGTTGTACGCTCCGATGAGCACGCGGTAGTCGTTCCCGTCGGTGGACCCTCCTAGGCCGCAGAAGCAGTGTGCTGCAGACAAGATGAACTTGGGTGCGACGAGTGATCCCCCGCAGTGCAGGTCCCACACGAGCGCCTTATCGTTTGTTTGTTTTGTTTTTTTGAGTATGGCGACGGAGAATTCCACGATGGAGTCCGGCGCCGCCCAGTTGACGGGAACTCCCATCGAGACTTCCGCCGCAACTTCCTGCTGTTCTTGTTCCATGGAAACCGAAGACGTTTGTTTAGGTGTTGAGAAGGTGGTCGCGTCATCACCGTATCCCTTATTATAAGCTTGCGCCAAAGCATTTGAAGAACAAAGGAGCAGACACGAAAAGAGCAGAAGCAGAAGTAGCGGCGGCATGACGAAAAAAAGAGAACAACAACAGAGAGAGCAAAGACCTTATTATACCGGGTAGAGAGATTCCAAATTAAAACAAGAAACCAAAAAAACCAGCCGTCATCATGTGAATGACCCGTCAGTCACGGATCTACGAACGAACGAACGCTCACTTCACTCACTTACTCGTGCAAGAACTATGTTACATCATGGGGAACAGAAAACATAACATGGCGCAGCCAAGCCGGAGAAAAGTGAGAAAAGTGAGAAAAGTGACACGAAAACCAACCCGGGAAAACCCACAGCGGCGAAGACGAAGCAGGCCGGGCAGGGCAGGGCGGGGCAGCGAAGAAGCAAATCGGAAGAATCGAGGGGAGGGAGGGGATCCACCACGGAACTAAAATTTCTTTTTTTAGGGGGATCCTTCTGCGAATCTCATGTTTCAGGTTTTCTTCCTCGTTCTTTCTACCCGGTACTCTAGTGGGATCTCAGCCGCAAACACCCACGTCCCTGTATTTGTCAATATTCGTTTCAGCCTCATCACACACGCCGGAGTGAGTCATCACGCCCACGGGTTCCCACTGCCACTGCTCTCTCCCCTTGCAGCTGTTTCTTGTGCTCTTCAAGAGCAAGGACTCTAGTCTTATGGTCAACCACGTCTCAGCTTCCACACACTCGGACCACACGCCTTTACACTTAGCTTCTTCCTTAGGTCCCGCGCGGGACCCTGGGCATGATGATGGGCAGGGGGGGAATCATGACAGCAATAACGGTGTTACACTGCACGAGTACATCAGCGAGAAAAACTGGAATAACGTACTCCACCTCCTGCAAACGCAACCCAACCTAGTCAGCAGAAAGGGAGACTCCGGCGCACTGCCCATACACCTCGCCGCGGGAAACGGAGCGCCGCTCGACATCATAGATAAACTACTCGACGTGTACCCCGACGGAGCGACCGTCAAGAACAACTACGGGTCGCTGCCGCTGCACAGAGCCGCCGCGAGCGGGGCGACACTTGAGGTGGTCGCCAGGCTCATAGAGGCGTTCCCTGACGGCGTGAAAGAAACGACGAACGGGTGGTCGCTGCCACTGCACTTCGCCGTCACGTGCAGGGCACCCGTCAACGTCGTCAAGAGACTGCTAGACTCGTACCCTGACGCCGTGCGGCAGAAAGACAGGAGCGGGAACCTGCCCGTGCACACCGCCGCGGCAAACAAAGCGACCGTGCAGGTCGTCTCCATGCTTGTTGACCTTTATCCAGGAGGTGTGCAGGAGAAAAACAACGTGCACGACCTGCCGCTGCACCTCGCCGCCGCGTTCGGGTCGGATGTCGACGTCATCTCGCGACTCATCGGCACACATCCGGCGAGCGTGAGAGATAAGGGCGAGCACGGCAACCTCGCGCTGCACTTAGCCGCCGCGGGCGGGCAGTCCCACGACGTAATCACGCGGCTTGTGACGGAGTACCCAGACGGCGTGCATAAGATTAACAACAACGGGAAGACGCCTCTGGAGATGTGCACGGGAAGGCGTAGGTCGAGTGAGGTGGCGCGCATTCTCAGCGAGGCGACGATGCGATTGGACGGTAGCGACCTTGAGGGAGAAGCGGTCGATGCGAAGAGGCGCAAGGTGGGGGCGCAGAAGGCTGAGGCTGCCCACCGCGGCAACGAAGACGGCGACGATCGGCAGATTCCGCTCTTCGAGCGCGTCGTGACCGTCATCTTGAAGGGCTTGGATGAAGCGAAGACGGAGGAGGATCGTAAGAGCATTCGCGTTGCGCTGACGTCCGTCTCACAGGACAACGTCGCTGACATTGCGAATCACGTCGTGATTCCCGACGATCCGTCGAGCGTGAGCTCCGAGGCGCTGTACCATAAGGCTTACGCCATTAGCATACTTTTCCGAAAACGATCAGAGGAGGCTGCATGATTGCTCCTTCACAGTAATGGAATGTACTTTACATTTTTTTGTCCAACTGTCGTCTATCTAGTTCGACCATTCACGTTCAGCCCACTCAGCCCACTCAGCGTTGCCATTTCGTCGCGCGTTTTGCGAGGGTATACCGTGTGGTGACGGGCTGTGTGACTCAGCCTGCACGTTGTGGGTGATGTGGATTAGGGTTAGGGCTCGGGGGAGTCCGCGATGACCGTTGTTCGTTTGAGCCGGAGAGGCGAAGAAGGTCTGCCCACTGGCAACTGGGAGGTTGCGCCTGCCTGCCCTCCCCGCCCCCCTGTAGAAAGGAGAACGACGTAAACCTTTACATAGACTGATAGAGCACCGTTCAATGAGCCTTTCAAGGTGTGCAAGGTCACTCAGTAGTACTAGGAAGTAGGAAGGGCCACCATGGGTTGCACCTTTCAAGTTCCAAGGCTCTTCCTTCCAGTCCAGGCCATTCAAGGGTTTCAAGTCAGGCATCAGGGAGGCCGGCCGGATGGAGGAGAAGAAACAGGGAGGCTCACAGGTAGTACAAAGAAGGAAGGGTTCGCAGTTCCTCTCCCTCTGCGCGGCCACCCCCACTTCCAAGTCCCCAGGCCCCCACCAAACAGCCTCGTTCGGAAGAAGAATGGCGCGCACCTTGAGCCTTCTCAGAAGATGGCTGGCCATGGTCGCACTGCTGGCACTGCTGAGAAGAGTGGCCGACGCGCAGTCGCCCATCGAGCCGGGCAACCCGCCGCCACCGCCGTTCCCGCCGCCGACGCCACCGCCACCGCCGAACCCGCCACCGCTCGTGGGGACGTGCGTCGGAAGCGAGCGAGGGTGGCTCACGCAGGGCGTCGACCTGGGCTTCCACCCTATAGGCATGTTTGGGCCGCTTGGCATACACGGAACGCACGCGCTCAAGCCGCTCGCTGGCGTCAGCGTGGTCATCGACTGGATTCCCATCGCGCCGTCGCCACCCGTCAAGGCTGAGGACCAAACGCCGCTTGCGCTGAGGCAGGTGCACGAGAACATTTACTACCCAGGAAGGGAGTACAGAGTCAAGCTCGTGTGCCCCGCAACGTGCGCGTTCCTGCTCACCGTTGAGGAGGGTGCCGCGACGGGCAAGCAGGACGCGTACCTGCAGCAGCGAGGCAGCTTCGACCTCAGCCGCGGCGACCCGCGCGTCGTCACGTTCCGGCACGTGGACCAGCGACCTTACATCGCGGCCATATCCAACCCGGACTTCCTTGCCAAGGAGTACTCCATCTACTGGCGAGCGGACAGCAACCTCACGTACGCTGACTACCAAGTGAGGGTCACAGCCGTCGTCGACAACACGACAACCTGCCTCGGCGGGTACTACACGCTGCCCGTGCACTCCGAGGTGGTCTGCGGCGACGGATTCAAGGATAATATCGAGGCTTGCGATGACGGCAACCTCATCGACGGCGACGGGTGCTCGAGCACGTGCAAGATTGAGCTAGGGTGGACGTGCGCCGAGCTCGTCAAGCAGAACGTGACGGGATACCGCATGTCCAAGTGCACCAAAGCTGTCGTCGTCGTGAGCAAGTCGCAGATTCTTGTCACCGAGGGGAAGCCGTTTCAGTTTGACATCAGCTTGAGCACGTTCCTCGTGCCAGGGACGCAGGCTTTTGTCGCACTCGCGCCGTTCCACCCCGAAATCTCAGCCATCTCCTCCACGGCGTACCAGTTCAACCCGGAGGGCGAGAATATGTGGAACAAGCCGCGACCCATCACCATGCAGATATCGCCAAACAGCATCGTCGATGGGCAGCGGAGGCACAACTTGACGTTCTCCGTGTCATCGACGGACCCAAACTTCCAGGGCGTGGAGTCTCCGAACGTTGAGATCATCGTGCTCGACGACGACGGCGTGGGCGTCGTGAGCTCGACAAAGAACATAACTGTTCAGGAGAATGGCGGTGGCACGTTCTACGAGCTGACGCTCACGTCCGAGCCGAAGCAGCTCGTCGCGATCGAAATCAAGGCGAGCGGAGGCGCCCAGATCGCCTTCACGCCCACCATACCGTTCGATTTCCAGAACTGGAATGTGCCGCAGCGCGTTTTCGTGCAGGCTGTTGACGACGACGTGGCGGAGCCCACGAAGGAGATTGTGCTGTCGCACACCATCTCCTCGAACGATCCGGAATACGCCTCGCTGGACATCGGCCACCTGAACGTGACGGTCACCGTCGTAGACAACGACGACGTGGGACTGGAGGTGGTTCCTGGCTCGATCGTGGCGACGGAGGGTGAAGCGTGTACGCTCTACACGGTCAAGCTGCAGTCGAAGCCAAACTTCGACGTGAACATATCGCTCGTCGTTTCGGACGACGAGTTGGTCAATGCCACGGGCGTGACGGCAGATGAGGCTCTGAACGGCAAGCCGTACATTGTGCTGACTGACGTCTCGTGGTCGCAGCCGTACACGGTGTGCGTGCAGGCGGTGGATAACTACGTGTCGGATGGCCGTCGAACCGCCACGGTGACGCACATCATCACGAGCGAGGATGAGAGGTACAATAATCTGAACGCGACGAGCCCGATGTACCCGTACCCCGTCACCGTCGCACTGCAGGACAACGACAACGCGGGCATCAAGCACGCGGACACCGTTGTGGTGACAGAGGGCAGCAGCGACGGCATCCTTGCGCTGTCGCTGCTGTCGGAGCCAACAGCCCCGGTGACTGTGACTGGCACTCTCGCGGACACGTCCGTGCTGTTCGCCGACCTGCTCGAGGTCAGCTGGCAGCCGAGCGAGTGGCGCGAGGTGCGCGAAATGAAGATGAGCGTCAAGGAGGATGACAATGTGGACTCCGGCGCGCGCACGTCGACGATGTCGCTCACGTCGAGGTCAAACGACCCGCTGTACAACGATATTCTAAAGCGAAATGTGACGGTTACCATAAGGGAGGACGACACCGCGCGTGTGATCTTCGATCTGACTGGCTTCGAGGCGAGCACGGTCGTGGTCAATGAGGGCGACTCCAAGGGTGCGCGCATTCCCGTTTATCTGAACTCGAAGCCCAACTTTAACGCCACAGTCACTGTGACAGCGTCAACGAACCGGCAAGTGTCGGTGACTCCTGACAGCTTCACCTTCACGACTGATACGTGGTCTTCGCCGCAGTTCATGAAGGTGGTGGGAACCGAGGATTCGAACGTGGAGGCTGAGCACGAGGGTATCCTGAGCTTTCAGGTGGCATCCTCGGACCCCGAGTACGCGGCGCTTGTGCTGTCGGATGTTCGCGTGCAGGTGCTCGACAACGATCGAACGCTGGTGCAGACGACTTTGGACCAGTGGGGCGGCATCGTCGCACCAACCATCCCATACGGCGGTTTCGTCTTGACAGTGCCGCCTGGCGTGATCGCGGTGAATCAAACGGCTGGCTTCCAAATTTCCGCGATCGAGCAGCCGCTGCCTGCGGGCGTCGCTGGACCTGGCCCGGAAGGCACGAGCACCCTTCGCATCAGCGGCATGTACGATGTCAAGGTGATCCGCGGCGCGATTACGGGCCCTGTGATGATCTCCATCTCGTACGACGAGGTCGCAGCCACCACCGGTACAACGGGCCAACGCGCGGGTGACGTGATTAATTTCTACACGAAGCCAAGTGGAGACAACGCCACGGTGTGGCGCGAACTTGCGAACCCTAAATTTCTCAACGGTTTGGCAATCGCGGAGGTTCAGGAATTCAGCGTCTTCTACGTTGGCACTGGCCCACCTCCAATCACGCCGGCGCCGAGTCCTCCGCCACCTCCACCCCCGGTGTCGTGCCCAAAGGTTACGACGTACGAGAACGAGCTGTACGGCGTTGCGGCGGCTGCCGCAGTGCTCCTGATCACGCTCGTGGTGCAGAATATTGTTTTGTGCGTGCAACGAGCACGCGTGCGTGCCATGGCGCCGGAGGAGGAGGAGGAGGAGGATGACCTGCTCGCGCTACCTCCGCCTGAGGCGGACCCAGCGAGCTTGCAAGGTCCGTACGATGGCGCCATTGCCATTCTCGAGTTTCCTGGCGGTGACAGGAGTTTGCACGGCATTGGCGGCGCCATTAGCGCAAAGGACGTTGCCCTCCAAAAAGGGAAGGAGCTTGTATAGTGGTCTTTTAAAAAAAATGAATTTGCAACATTGTTATAAAAAAACATTCCAAAAATTTATCTTTACATCTGTTGTACCGTGATGTGTGCGTGCCATCATCACCTGTTGACCTTGACGCCTCGTCCACCACCTTTTCCACGCCCACGACCTCCTCCGCGTCCACCTTTTGGCGCAGCCGGCGACGCGCGCTTTTTCTTCGGTTTTTCCCCGTCAGCTGCCGCGTCCGCCTTACGTTTGGTCGTCTTTTTCGGCGACTTGGCGTTGGCGGCGCCACCTGCACCGTGGTCAGGCTCGTCGTCGCTGTCTCCTCCGAGCACGCCGAACGCAAGTGCCGCCGTATCGTTTTCGTCAGCCATGAATGCCGCGTCTTCCTCGAGCCTCACGTAGTCGTTTGCCACCGCTTCTACTTTGGCGTCTGACCCTTTGGGGTCTACGGATACGACGAGGAGCGTGGTAGCGAGTGGGAATACGGATGCGTTGTAGACGACTCCCTTGAGGTCGACGCGCACGCCGTTTTTGTCGGCGTCGACGCGTCCAACAACTCCGGTGTCAGCAAGAATGTCGTGTTTCGCGGCGTCCACCGCGTCCGCAAACCCGGGAACTTCGACGAAGCACCTCGTCTGTTGCGTTTGCTGCTGTGTAAGTTTCTCCGTGTCAATGACGAGCGGCAGTGCTCCGCTCAGCACGGACGACGCAGCCCCTGGCGTGGCTGCTGCTAACGAAGTTCCTGCTGCCTTGGGCTCAAGCTTTGTGTCTTTGGTTGTCGTCGTCTTCGTCGTCGTCGTCGTCTTTTTCTTCTTCTTATTTAAGGGTTCGGAGTCGGAGTCGTCGTCGGAGTCGTCGTCGGAGTCGTATTGAAATTTGACTGTTTTCTTCACACCTCCCGAGTCTCGAAGAGGCTTTAACTTGACTTGCTGCGTCGCCATGATACCTAAATCTTCGTCAAAATCCTCGTCATCATCATCATCATCATCATCATCGGAGGAAGGGAATTTACCCTTCCCACCACCGTCGTTGTCGTCGTCGTCATCTTCCGAAGAAGAGGACGCTAACAAAGAAGACTTTGACTTTTTCTTACTCTTCGACGCACTTTGCTCAAGCACCCAGTCAGGTTCCTCATCGTTCTTGTCATCGTTCTTATCATGATCCTCCTCATCGGAGTCTTCCACGAGGTTGACCACATCATCATCCTTGGACAAGGACTTGGACAAACCCCGAGGAGAAGGCGTGCTCTTATTAGCAGCACTACGAGGAGGAGGCGCCATTGAAGAGAATACAGGAGAGTAGTGCTCCGGAGGAACAAGACGGCAAGAATGAAATGAAAGGGGCAATGAGCAGGCCGAACCTGGTATGCAACAACCCTACCCGTACAGTACCAGACCAGACCGGACGAACAACCCTAGTTCTAACCCTAACTAGCTAACCCTAACCCTAACTGAAAAGGAATCCCACCCAAACTGAAACCCAAACTGAAACCAAGGGGAAATAAGTCAAATAACACAATAACAAGGGGATAATTCTGCCACGTCGTGGAAGCTCCCAGAAGTGCCATTATTTGAGGACCCGCCAGTTTTCATCGACGAAAACGGGTTTGCGGCGAAGCCAAGACAGCAGGAACCCAGCCCATCTTCATTTGTGACTTTGCCAGAGACTCCTGTGGCTCCCAAAATGTCTCAGCCGCGTTCGTCATCAATGTACAAGCGCGTGGACGAAAGAGCTATGATCCTGGATGCCAACTTCCCGATCACGCCTGATGAACTTATCGAGCGAACGAACGAGATTCTGAAGCGCGGTGTCGGTGAGATGGCAGACGATCTTGCGCTTGACTTCCAGTTCGTTGGACCTGTGGTTGGACCCCTCGCCAAGGAGGAATTTCTCAAGGCGATTGGCACCTTTGACGTTACGACGGGATTTCCTGATATGCAGAGCAATTACTACCACTTCCGTGTTGATCCGTTCGAGCCAGATCGTGTGTGGTTCACGAGCCGACCCGTGGGAAGACACACGGGAACTTTCGCCGGTAGTATCGAGCCTACTGGAATCAGAGTTGTGTGCCCTCCGCAGGCGATGAGCATGACATTCAATCGCCAAGGTGAGGTGAAAAAGTTCACCGTGGGAGCTGTTATGGATCGCACGGCTGAGAACAACACCGGTGGCCTTGGTGGTATGTTTGCCTTCTTCTACGCGGTCGGTTCTCCGCTCCCCTTCCCAGAGGCGAAGCCATGGAAGATGTCGAAAAGATATCGCTTCTTCACGGGCCTTGGGCGTATTTTCGGCGGCGGCGGCAGCAAGTAAGCTTTTATTTGATTTTAATGTAATGATCTTTTTTTTAATTCATATCTTTGAAGAATTTCCGTCGTCGCTCGTCGTTCATCCAAGCATATCTCGAAAGGTTTACTACGGGCAGAGCTACGCGACACCACCTAGATTTCTTCCAACCGGTTTGCAAGTTGCAACATACGTTTGATACCTAGGTTCGCTCATTTAGTAATGGAACGTAGTTTACTTTGTCCAGCGGGGGTCGCCCATATCTCTAAGTGCACTACTACTACTACCCGCTGTACGATAAACTGAACTCGCTTCGTGTTGTTTATGTATGTTGTTTGAAAATTCCAAAAATGTGAATGAAAGGTAACACCAACAACTTGGACTTCAAAGAAAACACCTTCTTCATTCATTGTCATCAAATCATCAAAAACGTATTTGGTCTATGGGCCGTAAGGCGTCGCCACGCATGTCCAACATGAAAATATCGGACTTCGATTTTGGAGGGAGCATCCGATCTCGAGGCGTGTGCGTAAACTGCAACCCATCCCGCAAGGCATTTTCGGCACGATCAGCACGCAACTTCTCTTTGTGTAATAGCTCGTGTACCGATTTATTAATACCCCAGTCCCTGCATCGCACCAAGTTTTGCAGCAAGTGAAAAGTCGTGAGAATGAGACTCGTGAAGCCTGTCACCTTGTCGATTGGTTCTCCTCCAACATTCCAATGGAAAAGGAATGCCAAAGTGATGACAGCCTGAGCAAGATCCTCCAAAATACTCATACCCATGCCCCATCTGCGCATCCACGAAGTTGGGGGTATGTCGTCACGGCCGTCGATAGGCTTAAACCATGGTAGAAGGTCAATCAACTCAATCTCCAGAGGAACCAAAAACACAGTCTCGAATACCATCACGGATGTGTTCAGATAGTAGAGCAAACCACATGGGCATTTGGAACGACGAGTATCCTTCATCCACTGGTGCATCTGCTTGCGTCGACGGTTGAGTACGACCGACCACGGAATGAATGTCATCACGTAGCTGAAGATGAGGAAGAATGCATTCGCGACAGCCAGGTGGTATACCACACATTTAGCTGGACGGTCATGATTCATGAACCACGTGCACGACCCGTTACGATACGTCACATGATCAGGACGCTCGAGCACCTCGTTTTCCAGCCACGTCCTCGTTCATGTGTCTCCTATTCGTCCAACGCCACCCGCCGCAGCCTGCCATTCGGCAATGTGACTCTGAATGTTCGAATCACCGCTCCCGAATCATTCTCGGAGGCGCTAGTTGATTCCATCAACACTGGCAACGTACTGGGAGGTTTCGACAACCGCATTTCGTCAACGCTGGCTGAGATGGGCTTGACGGGTCTGCAAGCTATCATTGGGAAAGCTGCGGCAATCGATAAGGTAAGTCCACCACCACCTCCCTCACCACTACCACCGCCGCCAATGCCGCCACCGCCGCCGCCTCCTTCGCCACCGTTGCCCCCCAGTCCCCCACCGCCAAGCCCAGCACCCCCACCACCTCCACCACCTCCACCACCTCCACCACCTCCTTCTCCCCCCATACCGCCTGTTTCAACTAGTAAAAACATGAACCAGGCGCATGTCGCCATGATTCTCTCGAGCGCGATTCCATTAAGTGTCATGGCTTTGGCTGTTAGCGCATACATGGGATACAGGATATTTGTTGACTGGAAAGGACGCAAGAAAATCAAAGGGGTAGGCCAGCTTGGTCGGGCTTCCTCACTCAGTTTCATGAATTTGTTTAGCACGAGCATGAGGAACGCTGCCTACGACACCGAAGATTCGTCATACTCTTCTTCGCATGTGCAAGACACGAATGACGTGGAGTCCAAAGGAGAGTAAGCCTAACAAGGCACAGGGACGCGACACGAGTGAAATGCAGGACTTGCTCAAGGAAATTTCAATTCTTTACTCTTTTGTTACATCATTATATATTAAAGCATTTGTATTACATCATAGAATATCTCAGACTTCGTCTTTATCTGGATTAAAAAACGAGCTAGCCGTGACCTTGCCTTTAAGAAACTGCGTAAGGCGTTTCTCGCCAGGACTCGGCGTGTCGGATGGGCTCGGTTCTTCAGAATCAGCCACGGCGAGCGGGTTGTTGGTAGTGCGCGTCGATGAGGATGGCGTATCATCCTCTTTTTGACTCTCCTCCATGGCGATAGAGGCGCTTGATTCACGGCCTTCTTGAACGCGGCCGTCTTTGTCCTCAGGCGTTGATGACGACGCAGTCTTTCCCTTGACGTCCGTGTGCCGTGGCAGACGAAGGGACACCCACTTCATTCGTCGGTCGTTCCGTTTACGGAGTCAAATTAAACGTGAACGTATCCGCGGGTCCATTCCACCTCTCGATGGCGTACTACGCCGTGGCCGGCGCTTGACAAATTCATAAAGTTTGTTTCTGATTCCTCGATCAAACAAACACGACGATCCTTTATGGTTGATTGTATACATAAATGCGATGGAAATTTTCTAACACAACACTTTCTTTCTTTCGAAACACACACGCCAATATTATAAAATTAAAATCAGGTGTTTCATACTTCTTGCGCATCATCGTGTGCAAGATAGAGATGCGCCGCCACTGTGTGTTCTACTACTAGAGAGAGAGACACCTGCTGTAACTAGTTTTGTAAGATTCGAATGTAGTTGAAATTTTGATGTTGTTGATTGGTGATTACACACAAAACAAAACACAAACTGTGGTGATTCTTTTCTTGGCTGCAAGAAATTTCAAAAAGAAAAAAACGTGTTTGTCACCAAACTCTCTCTCTCTGTGTGCGTGTGTGTGTGTGTGCGTGTGTGTGTGTGTGTGTGTGTGTTCTCTCTCTCTCTCTGCTAGCATTCCTTCTGCTATTGTGCTTATTCCTGCTCACTCAGTAGTAGTGGATGAGGACGGCAAAACTGGTCAAAATTGCTGACTAAGTACTACTACTCGTCGTCAGCGGATTATTATCCATCCTCACGTAGGTCGTGATTTAAGGCTTGTTTTTTTTTTCCTTTTTGGTATTTTTGGTATTTTTGGGATTTTTGCAGGCTTTGGACGTCACGAGCATCCGAAATCGGAGAAGAGACCGTCTGGTACCACTCCGGTGACTCCGCAGACTGTGGGTGCATCCAGTTGGTTGGGAGGAGGATTGGTTCCTCCATAGCAAGGAGAAAATCCGGCGAACGATCCAGTCACCAACGAACTCAGGTCCGCGTCGAGGAATTGTTGGTCGTTTTCGTCGCCGATGCACACAGAACCTCCATCTACAAGGTTGGGTGCGGAGAGCGTCTGGAGAGCGGGATTGCCGAAAACCTGTAAGGTTGGAGGAGGGATAGGGGTTGTCAGAGGGAAAAGGGACGGAGGGTAGTACGTGAGTTTGGTGTTGTTGTGACGATGAATGTATCTGCTGTGTTGGTTGCGTACCCAGAATTGGTTGCTCGATGTCTCCAGCACAGGCATGCTGATGCCGACGAGGTTCTCGTTGTCTCTGATCTGTTGTTGTTTCGTTTGTATTGAATGGTGGATTGGTTGGTACTGTAAGTTTGGTGTTGTTGTTGTTGTGGTGACGATGAATCCATTTGATGATGGGTTGTCACGTACCACGACGAAAAACGCCACTGTCGTCAACTCAGGGAGCTTGACGTCGACGAGTTGACGATTGTTGAAGATCTGTTGTTTTGTTTGTAGTTGGAGTTTTGTAGGAAAGAAGAGTGAGTGAGTAAATTTCATACGCAGTGAGTGATACGATTTATTGTGGAAGAACAAACAAAAAGCAAGGAATAATAAGACAAGAGAAAGTGAGACGTACGACGATCTCTCCCGCCTCCGTCAGCGCAGACAAGTCCACGCTCGTGAGCATCAGGTTGCCTCCGATCTGTGTGTTCAGGGAGGGGTGTTGTTTTGTATGTGTGGTTGAGTGGTGAGTACATGGTGAGTTTTGTGCAATCAGTTGAAAAGTCGATTATGGTCTTGAAAGGGATACGTACGGCGACTTCCAGGTTCGGGTTACCCGTAAGACGAGGCGCGTAGATGCTCCTCAAAGAGCTTACCCCCAAATCGTCCTCGAACTATTGTTGTTGTTGTTATTTGTTGTTTGATGATACGAATGGTTGTTGTGTTGTTGTGAATTTGTGATTTGGTTTGTTAGTGAGGTGCTACCAAATATTTTGTGTGTGTTCTGTCGAAGAGACGCGATATTATTGTAGAAGAACATAAGGCAGAACACCAAGAAAGAAGATGGGAAAGGAAAGGAAGGAGGAGCGTACGTACCCTGAATCGACCGTCCGGTCCTGTCACCCAGTTGGCGAAGCGAACCTCCGCAAGATTTGGGAATTCTCCAGATCGAAAGTTAAAATCCACATCCTGGGACGAGGTAGTGATGCATGGGAACGAGGTGATGGTGACGTTGGTAGGATCGCCGCTGAGAACATCCCTGATGTCATCCGCGACATTGGAGAGGGTGATCGGTTCTCCTTCGAATGGCTCGGGGTTGCACGAGGTATACTTGGTACCACCAAGCGACAGCAAGGTACGTCCATCACAAGTATTGCACTCCTCGAGATCTTGCTGAATGATGTCCTTGTGGGGAATGTCACGGTAGTCAATCTTGCTGAATTTGCTCGTTTCAACGTACGGTGGCTTCCCACAGTCGAGTTCCATGTGGTGTGGAATGCACTTTCCACCCTTTTGATGCGTTTTAAACGTAAGGATGCACTTTTCAGGTGTAGAATAGCTTCCTCCAAAGTGTCCAGCCATCGTACAAATTGCACTCTTGCGGCTGATATCGTCAATCGCACATACCCACTTTTCATTGTTGTAGTAGTAATTCGTGAGAGTGAACGTCAAGCCATGCGCTTCTGACTTCGCATAGAAGTATTGAGTTTCTGTTGAATGGCACCCACCACCACCAGAAGCGTGAGTGACAGTGTACCAAGTAGCTTCACTCGCATCATCAGGAAGATCTTTTCCCCAGAAGGGAAGACAGTGTTCTTCCTTCTTTACTTCGCAAGGACCAGAGTAGTAGTCAAACTTGGCATACTTGCGATACTTCCATGTAAACGGCGAGTACCACTTCGGCTTGGGGTAGAACGTGTCGCACGGGTAGTGCTCGTCCTGCTCGTACTGCTTCCCATAGTACGGCCCAACTCCATATTTAGAGTCGTACTTGCTGTAGCCGTATCCAGAGTCGTACTTGCTGTATCCAGAGTCGTACTTGCTGTATCCAGAGTCGTACTTGCTGTATCCAGAGTCGTATCCAGAGTCGTACTTGTTGTCATTGTACTTGTTGCTGCTGTACTTCCACGTCCACGGCGCCCACCACTTGTACTTGGGATAGTAGCCTGATTTGTATTCATCACCGTAGTAGCCTGAGTTGTATTCATCAACGTACTTCGTCGTCTCATAAGTCGTCGTCGTCGATTTGTCTGCGCTCACACCACTCACGGCACTTAGCATTACGACGACAGCAAGCAGAGCGACCAGAACGGCTGATGACGCCGTGACGATCGATCGCATGTTCCTGACATTCGTCGTCATCATCTTCGTTACTACCACTATTATGGTATACTGTTTTGTATGAGCCAATCAACAAACGCCTGCGCGCTGCCAATCTATCAGGTATGATGAGGACCAACCGACCAACGCGTGCAGTGATTGATGAGGACCAATCAATGAGCGAGCCAATCAATGAACGAAAGGAGCCAAGGTATACTAAATACGCCAACGAGCCAATAAGTAAAAAAGACTGTACCTGTAGAAGAGGCACAACCATAGACCTCTCACAAAGACCATACCACAAAGACCATACAAGCCTGCAAAAAAGCTGCACTGACTACTACGAACCACCACTGGGCACCACATTCACAGCGTGACATGTTTCGCATGAGCCGGGAATGGCGAACAAATAACGGGCGGAGGGGCCGAGGGTGAAAACTGAAAAGGTCCTTGGGCCAAACAAACTTCCGGTCTTTTTCACCCGGCTTGGGGGATACACCGTTGCTTGGTGCATTTTGGCCTGGCCTGTCCTTTGGGGTCCGGCTTGGGTTTTGGTTTCCCAACGTCCGGACCATCCAACCTCTCGGCACGCACGCCCGCATGCTGGCTGAAACGGCGTTGATAGCCGACTCTCTTCAATTGGACACATTCGTGCACTCGGCTTGGCGTACGCCGGTGGTCCTGCCTTCCGCCGTGGACGATCGACGAGACTTTGTTTGGACGCTGGGCGCCTGGGCTCTGCCGACTCCTGTGGGATGAGCCAGGAGTCGCATAACGACAGACAGGTGGCACAGTGCCGTGCCTAGGGCGGCGTGACACCCGAAAAAAGTCCCCCCCACCCTACGATAGTGGTGAAGTGGGAACCCCAAACCAGAACCCAAAGTCCCAAACCCCAAACCCCAAGCCCCAAACCTACCCCAAACCAAGGGGAAATAACATGGGGTGGCAACCTCTTGCGAACCCCGAATTCCTCCATTCAGACACCACGGGAGCCTGAACCAGTATCCCCGTTCCACATGTTGAGGAGTTAGGATTTTCGTTTGCTTGTCAATGCGTTTTCCTTGGGTAGGTGGTCCGCGCGCGCGCGCTCCTTAGTGATGCGAAGGCGACAGGGGGCGAGCCACCGCGCCCACCGGATACTCCCTGAGGAATAGGCATATGAAGGGGAAGAGAATCCGAGCCTTCATTGCCTTATCACTTTGGGCATCAAAAGCGTCAAGGAAGAGTACCTTGGCGTTATCACTTGCCAAGTATCTTCAGGTCCCCATTGAAACCATAAACATAAACCATAAACCCCTAACTGGCGGTATTATTCCCGTCAGTACTGCGCAGTCGTGTTTCAAAGCTAGGTCAAAGCTAGGAACGACGTTTTCCTCGAGAAAGGCGACGACGGCGCACCTCATGCTACGGATCCGCACCTCATGCGCGAGTGCGTCTGCGCGCACCTCCACGAGCGCGTCCTCCCATTGTGTACAGAATTCCTCAAGCGATTAAGTGTCAATGCAAATTTTGCAGATTAGATTCATCTTGTCGTCGTTGTCGATGACGATGAAGTGCGTCGTAGGTCGAGAGAAAACTCCGACCTATATCCTGGTTAAAAGTCCAATGTCAAGGAGGCACCTCGACCTATTCCATATGACAATCTGTCATATGGGATTCCAAACTACCCACAGCCCTCCATCTATGTTCCAACTAACACCAGAGCCAGTGTGGAACGAGAGTCGTCCATCTTCCAATACATTATTCCTACCATCTGGGACCCATTGTTGAATGAGTCCCCATCCAACCATAAACCCTAAACTCCATCTGAACATCTCACAACCGTCAGCGATGAAGCGTGCGGCGTGGAGAGAAGGTCCGCGATGGCGTCTGCGTCGACGCATGGACTTAGCTCGGCGACAGGACCGTCGTAGAAGAGGTAGACAACTTTCTCCCAAACGTCGAAGAAGCAATACGTACGGCGTGCGTCAACCCAGTCACGAATCTCGTCCTGAGTCGCGGTTGCGTCTACCGGCGTGATGATGTTCTGCTCAATCTTGTACTTGCGGAGTTGCCAACCCGCCTTCTCCCTCGTCAGGCTCGCGTGCGATATAATAATGTTATCCAAAACTTCGCTGGCTCCTTTCCGCGGTAACTTCGAAGTGCGGACGACGTCGAGTGTGCTAAAGTAAGCTCGAAGCGCGTCCTTCGCTTCCTCTGTTATGCGTGTCGCAGTCGTCTCGGTCGCCTCATGTGCTTGTGCCGTAGGTGCCGCCATCATGGGCGCTAACGTGTGCAGGTACGGCGACCTGTGAGCTTGTGGATGAGGATTCAAACAAAAAAAAAAAAAAAACGAAAAAACGAAAAAACGGAAAAAAACGAAAGGGAACCTATTCGGCATTCGGTGTTACATTTGCACCGAATTTGGAGCAAATGTAACACCGAATCCACTTGCGCCCAGACTGCAGACTTCGTCCAAGGATGGGGTCCCAACTGGAAGGAAAACGCATTGACAAGCAAACGAAAATCCTAACTCCTCAACATGTGGAACCCCCAAACCAAGAAGTTGC
Organism: Pycnococcus provasolii; assembly: GCA_938743325.2. Taxonomy (NCBI): domain Eukaryota; kingdom Viridiplantae; phylum Chlorophyta; class Pseudoscourfieldiophyceae; order Pseudoscourfieldiales; family Pycnococcaceae; genus Pycnococcus; species Pycnococcus provasolii. The sequence goes on along the minus strand of OW568869.1, from coordinate 878,915 downwards.
CACCCCATGTTATTTCCCCTTGCTGAAACCCTAACTGTCTAACCCAAGCCCTAACTGAAAGTCTGAACCCCGAACGGAAAATGCACGGAAACCCGAACCAAACAAACCCCAGCCGAACCCCCCATCCGGATCATCCCGCCCAGAAGGAGGAGGGAGACCCCGTTGTTAGTTTTCCCTCTCCTTCCCTTTCCTTCCCTACGTGTTGGTCTCCCGGCCCCTCCCCCCCCCCCAGGTGGGGTTGTCCCTGTCCCCCTCCTGTCATCGCTCTTCTGGTTCTGTTTTCCAACTCCATCACATCACATCCCCCTTGCTCTTTTCCCTCTCTTCCCCCTTGCTTGGAGACTCTTCTTCCTTCGGGTCCCCGGGTCCCACGGGCCCCACGGGTCCCACCCCACGGCAAGGCAACAACAGGCAACAAGCGAACCAATAGACAGATACACTGTACTATGGGTGCACCGTTGGGCTCCCCTTCCCCTCCCCCTCCCCATCACTTGCTCTTGTCATTCTAAACATTGAATACAACACGCACTCTTAAAAACACGCTCTTCGCTCTCCACACTCCACCTCACACTCCACTTCGCTTCTCGCTTCACATAACCACTCACATCATATCTCATTATAATCTTTAACTCTTTTACCTTCTTTTATATAAAAAAACATAAACAACAATACCATCATGACAGCTTCATCAACACCCTCTTCTTCTCAACGGCTTGGTAAGACGCCATCCAAATCGAACAGTGGCATCTCCGACAGATTCATACCGAACAGGGGCGCGATCGACATGGAACACGCGCACTTCGCGCTATGCAGGGACTTGGACAACAGCAACAACAACAGCAGCAGCAACAACATCAACTCCAGCAACATCTCGTCGCCTACTTCCAAAAATAACATCGAGGTCGTCAGCCCATCCAAGGAGGAATACAAAAGGAGACTCGCGAGGGGACTCCTAGACGCCAACGGAGAAAACAACGCCGCGGACAACAACATGAACGGCGGAAAGAAACCAGCCAAGATACTCGCATTCAAAAATAAGGCGCCCAGCATGGCGGACGGGTACGACAACGCTAGCCTCACGCACCTGTACAGCGGATACAACGGACCCAAGCCTAACGCGCACAAGCAGTTCAGGCCCATACCCACGGCACCTGAACGCATCTTGGACGCGCCTGAACTACTCGACGACTACTACCTCAACCTGCTCGACTGGTCCTCGGACAACATCGTCGCTGTCGCGCTCGCTTCCACCGTTTACCTGTGGAACGCAGGAAGCGGGGACATCCAGCAGCTCATGCAGTGCAGCAACGAAGACGACTACATCAGCAGCGTCTCGTGGGCGGCCGACGGCAAGCACATCGCCATCGGAACGTCCAACGCCGAGGCGCAGATCTGGGACGTCACCGCCTCGAGGCAGGTGAGAAGCCTCAAGGGACACAGCGCCCGCGTCAGCGCGCTCGCTTGGAACAACGCCACGCTGTCGACGGGCGCGCGCGACAACCTCATCCTCAACCACGACGTTCGCATCCGAGAGCATCTCACGTCCACGCTCAGCGCGCACGAGCAGGAAGTATGCGGCCTGAAGTGGAGTCCCAGCGGAAGCCAGCTCGCCTCGGGAGGCAACGACAACCGGCTCTTCATCTGGGATGCCGCGCGCTCGCTCGGTGGAGGAGGCTCGTCGCGCCGCGGCGCCGCGGGAAATCCGCAGCCTCTTCACGCGATCGAGGGACACCAGGCGGCGGTCAAGGCGCTCGCCTGGTGCCCGTTCCAGAGCAACCTGCTCGCGTCCGGCGGAGGTACCGCCGACCGCTGCATCAAGTTCTGGAACACGCACACCGGCGCGCTGCTGAACAGCGTCGACACGCACAGCCAGGTGTGCGCGCTCCAGTGGTCCAAGCACGAGCGCGAGCTCCTGAGCAGCCACGGATTCTCGCAGAATCAGCTGTGCCTGTGGAAGTACCCGTCGATGACAAAGATGGCGGAGTTCACGGGACACAGCGCTCGCGTGCTCCACATGGCGCAGAGCCCCGACGGATACACGGTGGTTTCTGCCGCCGCGGACGAGACGCTGCGCTTCTGGAAGGCGTTCGGCGACAACGACAGTGGACGCCGCGCGGAGAAGGAGGTTAAGGCTATTGGCAGCGGTGTTCCTCGCGCATCTGGCACACTGCGCTCCGTGAACATCCGCTAGAATGATCTAAATTGTCTTACTACTGGCTACTACTACATACTGGCTTTTACATACTACTTCTAGGATACTGCAGCATGAACTACGTCAGATCACTACTTGGACACTGGCTTTCACCCGTGTGTGTGGTAAGGCACACGGGTCTCTAACAATCATATTATTATGCCTTGTTTTTGCTTGTGCGCATTTTGCCTTGTGGAATAGAAACACTGGGGTCGGGGTTTGCGCGCGCGCGTTTGTCTTGCGTCTCTCCTCATCTTTTTCCTCCACCTGGCGCTTCTTAGCGCCCCTCAAATACCTCTTCCAAAAGTTTCGTCAAAGAGTGAATCCATTTTTTTTGGTAGTATATGTTACACCTTACACGCGCGCCATCCCTGGTGCAATCGCTGCGACGCGCACACGTCCAAAAGGCTCGCCTTCGACGATCTCGGTGGTGGAGAAACCTTCACCCCATTCGTGCTTGGCAAGTTCGCCGCTCAGTGGCTTGCCGTACGCGAGCAGCAGCAAGTCATGGCGTGTGTGCTCGGCTCGCGCCACGGCATGGCATGGTGCACTATCACCGTGAACGCGAGGTGGCACGACGATGTCGAGCTCCTCCGGATTATTGCACATGATGCGCCGAACGCTGCCGTCTTGGCAAGCAGTCAAAATCCCGGATCCATTACGATCCACGAGAAAGTGGTGTACGCCACCGGGAGGGAGTGGCGTTTTTGCCACCGCACCGTGTCCAAGCATGCGTGCGTCAAGCCAACACAGATGGTCACCGCCACCAGGTGGTCGCATTCCTACCGCAAGGCTCGTGTCGCTGACAAACGCCGCGCACGTTGGCATGGCACCTGGCGCAATGACGTCAGTGGCGGTAACGGGGTGCAGCTTTCGTGCCGAGGGCTGCACGGACCACACGCGCACGCGGCCGTCCGAGCAAGGGCAAGCGGCAAGTGTCGGCGACGTTGGTGCCGCCGATGGTGCAATAGCGAGGTCAAAGACGTAGCCTGGTGACCATCTGTCGGGCGTGTCGGGCGTCTCCTGCGCGTCGGCACGCGGCGGGTCAGGCGCGTGCACGCATGTAGCCTCCGCGCTGGCGACGTCCCACATGTGAAGCCTATCGCCTGCGGCGCACACGATCACACCCGGGTCGACGATGTCGACGCCGTAAACTTCCTCATCGTGCGGTCCAAGACGCGCGATGGGCTCCTCGTTCGGCGTTTCCCACAAGAATGCCACGCCGTCCGCGCCTCCTGTGACGAATACAGGCCCTTCACGGCCGTGCATGCTCGGCTCGAATGGGCTGTGACACACGCGCACCACCTCCGCCGTATGTTTTTTCAGTTCCACGACGTGTCTTGTGGCGACCGCCACCGCACGTTCCGAGTCGTCGCGAGTCACCACGCACAGTTTTTCGCTTGCTGATGAAGTGTGTGCAGCAGCACTAGCTTCGTCGTCGTCGTCGTCGTCGTCGTCGTCGGAAGCGTCTTCGGAGTCCGCGATGGCGATCCTAGTGAGCTGGACGACGTCATCTTCCCCTGCGGATGCGAGCCAGTATTCCGCCTTCGAACGAGCGTGAGGGTGCACGGATACAGCGTACACGGACCCTCGGTGCGACGCGACGACGCCGTCGCGATCACACGTGGTGGTGTCCTCCATGCCTCCGTTCCCCGTGCACACAGTGGCTGGAGAAATGTACCGGTGCCGTCCGCGTGACTCCACCATAACGACACAACAAAGAAATTTCTCCCCCTTTTTTCCCCGGGCAGGGGGATCCGTCGTCGAACCATTGCATTGACGGGGAACCCGGTCTTTTGCCAATCGTCAAAATACGATGATCCGTGTCGTAGCTGCTGCTCCTCTTAAGGTCGCTTTCTTCGTGAGACGAACCAATATCTAGACATTTACATTTATTACATATCATTTACACTAATGTTATTAATGAAACACACAGCTAGCCTCGGTGGTGGTGGTGCAAGTGAGCGTGAGCACGTTGGCGCCCGGATTGCCCGCGTGTGAGCTTGCCGTTAATCAAAGGCCGACGTTGGTGCGCGTGCGTTGCATCGCTAGCTTGCACGCTGCTCACCCACGCCTGTACCTCGTCATCCGTGCGTGGCGTCGTGCGGCGAATGAGACCAGAGTGAGGCTTCATGTCGTAGTCGCGAGCAACGCGCGCACACAGACGATCAGCAAACGATTCGAAATTATTTCGGGTGAAGCTGACGTACTGGTTATTGGGATCGGGCGCATCCTGCTTCCATGCGAAGTATTCTTCGTACATCGTACGATTGCTCACAACCTTGTGCAAGTGAGCGGCGAGTTCGCGCGGGCTTGTGAATTCGCGGCTATCAATCACAGCGTGCGAGTGAGGCACCATCATATGGATCTGGCCACCACCCCAGTAGACGGGAAGGCATCCAGCTTGCAGGAACACGGTGAGGCGGTCGGATAGCCAGCCAGGGCACGTGTTGCCGTGGTCGAACGCCAGGCAGAAGGCGTAATTTCTCACAACCTTCACCATTTCGTCCCACGCGTTCCGTCGTCCCGCGCTGCTTGTCGCGGTGCGAAAACAGGTCCCAACGCTCGCAACGGGGAAGTATTTGTGCAGCTCCTTGACGTAGTTGAGCCGGCCGGCCGCGCAATTCGTCGCGGCGAAGAACGCCTCCTTTTTCAGCGTCTCGAACGGCGCGGGGCGTGCACTCCAAACGCGGCTCACGTACTCGTCCACCGCATTCTCGTTGCTGCTTCCTTCGTCCCAGAAGTTCCACATCCCGAAGGTGAGGTTGATGTCAGAGCGTTGCATATCCCAGTATGCCGTGATATTCGGCTGCAGCAACTTCGCCTTGGGCTGCGGGTCCACATCCTCCGTCTCCATGAGCACAAGGAGCTGGTCATTTGTTAGCGTATTTCCTGCGAACTGCGTCCGCGATTCTGGCGTGTAGATACCGTGCGCGACAACGACGTCTGCGCCCGAGACGTCCCACGCGCCGTCCCCTGATCTCGGCGCTATATCAGACGCCGTTCCTCTGTTGTGTCGAGGCTCGCGTGCTGCGGATACGTGGCAGTGCAAGGTTCTCCCTCCGTTGCGCACCATGAACTCGTCCGCCGATCCCACGCGTGTTCCCTGCGCGAACACGATCTTGATGGGACGATGCACATCACCACCGCCGCCGCCGCCGCCGCCGCCGTCGTCGTCGTGTGCGTTCTTGCTGAGCGGCACCACCTTAAGTCCGTACTGCGCCAAAAGCGCGTTCTCCTCACGTAGTTCGGCCGGCGTGAGCGCGGGCGTGACGGCCGAGTCGGCGTTAGGTTCCTGCGCAAGGGTTGGACGCAGGCATGCATGCCACACCAGGCAGAGGCAGGCGCAAAGGCAGCGCAGGCGCACAATGCGAAGTTGTCGCGCCATAGGCTGATTGGTAGTACCAAATATGAAATACTGTATGTGCGCGACGGATGTGATTAGGGTATACATCAGGGGAGTAGGGTTAGGGTTACGGTTAGGGTTACGGTTAGGGTTAGCTGTGTGCCACCTTTGTTGCCTCCTTTCTTTCTCCCTCCGAGTCCTCGCATTATTTCCTCATCTTCCTCATCTTCATCTTCTTGTTGGCTGCTTGTTGTTCCTGCTCTCTACATCTGTGTGTGTGTGTCACTAGAGCTATCCTACTCCAAGTGGTTATCCATGTCGTCTTCGATATACCACGAGAAGCAGTCCGCGCTCCTGTGCGGCAGACACACGCTCAACAGCATCCTGCAGGGACCCGCGCTCACGGACGTCGACCTCGCATCCATCGCGCAAACGCTCGACGCGGAGGAGGCGCGTCTCCTGTCGTCGCCAGGGGGACGCCTCGACCCGTCCCTCGCGGGAGGAGAGTCGCAAAACGTTTCCACGTCGGGAAACTTCTCAATCACAGTGATTGAACGCGCGCTGTCCATCTACAACATATCGCTCGAGAGATGGACGCACCCGTCCTGCGCATCCATCAGACAACACCCCGAGACTGCCGAGGCGTTCGTGTGCCACCTCTCCGACCACTGGTTCGCGTTGCGCAAAGTCGCGGGAAGGTGGTATAACCTTAACAGCCTGTTCCCCGCCCCGTCGTTCGTTGGCGACATCTACGTAAGTCTCCCTCTAATCAGCCACGGCGCATAAAGATAAGCTTGCACTAACGTTCCAACACACTAAATGACACAGCTTGGATCAGCGCTCACGCAGCTGTCTGCCGAGGGTTGGAGTATATTCGTGGTTATGGGTGATGTTGCGAGGGCGTCCGTGGCATTCTTAAACGCGCCACTCTCCAGCGCGTGTCCAGAAGGACGGAGGTGGACGCACGAGGAGGCGGCTGCAGCCACACGTTCGGCGGACGACGCGAAGAAGCGCGGGGAGGCGAGGTTAGCTTATGAGCAAGCACTTGAGTTCGTGGACGCAAACCAAGGGCGTGTGGTTACGCTCAGAACAGCGGTCCCAACAAGCGGGTCACTCGCGCCGCACTCTCCCGCCATCTCACTCGGCGGCGACGACGAGGACGAAGACCTCGCGCGCGCGCTCGCCGCAAGCCGCGAGGATGCTCAGCCACACCAAATGAGCGAGGACGAACAGCTCGCACGCGCTCTCGCGGCGAGCTGTGCTGACCGGTGAACCTTGATCCCTCATGGAGTCAATCGCGAGCACGACGTTTTTTGTAAAACACCTCCCTCCTTTAAAATATATGATCGGTTTGCACTTTCCTCGGAACCATATTTGCAATTTTCCGAGAAAAACAAAGGTCCCTTTGGGATCCCGGTCTGTCACATAACTTTTTAAGTCGGCGCCATTTTTATGTTTCACTTCACTATTGGTCAACCCAAAACGTCATTATTTTTATAACGGAAAAAAGTAGTGAAGGTTGCAAAATGATGCGCATGTCCTGCCCGTCATTTTCAGACAATGTTTTTCGACTTGCGGTGGGTGGAAGGGTTTTAAAATGGACGATTTGGGTTTGTAAGGGTTGGTGTTTTATTTTTTAAATAATAAAGTGGCTCCCAATATCAGTCGCGCGTATGGTGCGAAAAGAAGTGATTACACCACCCATCACATCACCCCGAAATCAATTTCCCGCCGTCCCCTTGGCGTGACGCAGGAAGTTTTGAAGGGCATTCAGACGGCTGTCGATGTCCGCAATCTCCTTCGAGGTTGCCATCGTGACGTCCTCCACCGACCCGCCCTTCGCCGCAGGCGCCGCCTTAGCCGGCGCTCGCTGCACTCCCTTGTTCGCGTACTCCTGCAATTTTTTCTGCACTTCCTTAAGTGCCCGACCCGGCGACGTCTCGCGTTTCCTTGCATTAGAAGCCGCGGTGCCGGCGCTAAGGCGCTGAATGCGGTCCACCTCCCTGTTCTCCATGCGCTTTGCCCTGTCCGACACCCCGGGCACGGGTGGTCGCCGTGTCGTTCCAGCAGACGGGGCGTCGAGACGGTGAGGTCGGCGTGCAGGCAGAGGTCCAGAGCCGGCAGAGTTGGTGGATGCACCACCTGTTCCGCGGGCCCGTCGCGTCAATCCACGGCGAGGTGCTCCGTCGGACTCCGCGTCGCTCAACGCACTGCGGCGGCTCGGCGATGTGCCGCGGCTAGACGCCGGTGAAAGGCTCTGTGCACGCCTCGCCGCGATCTCCGCGAGCTTCTCGCGCTTCGCCATCACATAGGCTGTGGGATCGAACGACGGCGCTGGACTCGGGCTGCGGCTGGTGCGACGGCTTCCGCTCGGGCTTGACGCCGCCGACGAGCGGCGACTGCTCGTTCGCGAAGCTGGTGCTGAGTTCGCCTGCCGGTAAGGTCCGCCACCGCCGCGGCTAGATGATGATTTCGCCTTAGGCTTAGGCTTGGGTGGCGCCCCGCCGCCGTAGCGGCTTGGCGCTGCGCCGCCGGGGATGCGCGACTGCTGCGCACGTCCGAGTCGCTTGCGCAGATCGTCAGCCTCCGCCTGTGTGCGGCGGTACAGCGCGCGCGCCTCACGGCACGACGCACGGCTCCTTTCCAGGTCGTCAGTCAGCTGCGCGATATCCTTGCGGTCCTTTGCCGCGCGCCTCCTGTGCGCCTTGCGCTCTGCCTCCAGCTCCCCCTCCGCCGTGCTGATGCGCGCTTGCAGCAGGTCGCGCTCCTTGCGCACGAGTCGAATCTCCCTCTCCAGCTCACGGTCGCGCCTGGCGTCAGCGTTCGGAGGTGGGGCTGCCGATGCGTACGGCGACCCCGCGATGTTCTCAAGCTGCGCCCGCAACCTCGCGTTCTCCTCGCGCAGGCGCCTTGCCACCGCCGTGCTCTCGTTTCCCACGTGCTGGTTCTCCTTGGAGGCGTGGTGGGCACGCGACGCACCTCCGCTGGCGCGCAGGCGGTCGTTCTCGCGTCGCAGCGTCGCAATCTGCAGTCTCATCGCGTTGACGTCCGGCTTATCGTCGTAAAGCAGCGGTAGCGGGTAGTGCACTCTGTCAAACTCGCCAGAGTACGTGAGTATGAGGTACCTCTTGTTTGACGACGCGTTGGCGGACGCGACAGCCGCCGCCCCGGCCGCATCAGCGGCGCTCTGCGCACCACCCGCAGCGGCAAGTCGTCGCTGTCGCAGCTGCTCCAAGTCGGCGTACGTGAGCAGGTCGACGAACACGCTTTCGTGCTCCTCGCACACGGCTGTTCGCAGCATCTTCGCGAAGACTGCGAATCTCTTGTAGTTTCCCGTTTTAGCGGTGATATCTTCGACATACCTCGCGGTGAACTCTCCCCTCCACCTCGCCCCGTCCTCGCGTGCTTCGACTTCCACCAAGAGCGTTTCTTCGTGACTGGACGCGACGGTGACAAGGAATGGCACGTTGTGGAACGCGAGTTCGACCGACTCTCTGAACACTGCTGAAGAGGAGGCCGACGAGAAGGAGTCGTGAGATTGGCCCCCAGAGCCAGCCGCACCACTTTCCATGATGGTATATGACACTGACTGACTGACGGCGTGACCCAAGGAGTGACTGAAACGAAACGAAGAAGTGTGTAAGGTCGGACTCCTACCAAACGAAGAAGGTCGGACTCCAACCGTCTGTCTGGCCTTAACTTAGGCAAGCACGCTTAAGCTTACGCAATGGCGAGGCCGTGAGGTGTGCGAGTCAGTGCGGTGGATGGAACGGGAAAAGGCCAGGGCCAGGGCAAGGTGCCGGGAAAGGAAACAAGTCCAGTCCGCGGCAACGCCCAACGAGGAGGTCCAACCGGAACGAGTTCGCGCTCATTCAAAAATTTCCAAGGGCCAGTTTCTCGTGTGTCCATTCAACGGGGGATCCCATTCCCTTTTTTTTAGGTGGACCAATTTAACTCGGTGTGTCCATCCAACGGGGGACCCCCATATAGTCTATGGTTTTAGTACCACTACGATAGCACCTCCCTCCCCGCCTTCTGAGGGGAACGTGTTCCTTCGAAGGTGCAGAAAGAAAATACGCGCGTCCCGTCATTCCGTCATTCTGCCATACCCTTGTACATACGCGTCATTAGTATTCGGATCTTCACTGCAGCACAGCACAGCAAGTTACACGATGCCTATTGTTGGCTTTTCTGCTTCTGGTGGTGGTGGTGCTCATGTGGGACTCAAGGCGCTAGTGGGACTCAAGCCTGTTATGGGGTTAGTGGACGCGGCTTCTCTTGGTTCAGCGGTAGCATCAGCATCAGCAGCTTCAGGAGCTTCCGTCTCATCCGCTACGAGTAGTGCAGCCGTCTTCGCCGTCACTCTCGTCTCAGCGTCAGCCTTGATGGGAGGGGAAGTGCACGCGCTCGAACCGGGCATATTCGCGCACGCGCCGTGGAGGCAACAAGGTGCGGCGCGCGAAAGACGCGGATTGTTTGGAACCACGCAGGACGACTGGGCGGGGTCGTCAGGAAGGAGAGACGGGGGCAGCAACGCAGACTACGCGGAAGGCGCTGCCAAGCGCATGTCGTCCGTGCTGTTCGGGGGAAAACTCGGACAAAGGAAGGAGTACCCGCTGCCTCAGAGAGGACTGCTCAGCGTATTCGCACCCAAAAGCCTCGCCATCGTCGTCTTTCGAACCCACGCGATGCACGTCTTCCCGCTCGTCGAGCAGTGGATCAAAAAGGCGGAGGAAAACGAACGAAACTGGGACGGAAAAGGAGATCCGCCGCCTTGGCCCAAGTTCCCAGAAGCAGGGCAGGCGCTGTCGCGAGCACGCAAGGCGGCGTGCCGAGAGGTGGTCGTCACCACGACGAGGCGCGTGTTCGAGCGCATCTGCACGTTTACCATCCCGAGGAGGTACACGTGGAAGCTCATGAAGGATGTCTGGGAGTCGGCGATGCGCAAACAGAGGAGGCTTGGTGGTGGCTGGAGCACGGCGGTTGCCACAGGTCGAACGGCAATGCGCGCAGCCTTTTTAGGCGTGCTCGCGGACCTGTCCGTCACGCAGGCGTGCTGCCTGTACGCGTACGGGAAGGGCATAGTTGGCGTGCCACTCGTGCTTGGCGCAAGCGGTACGGACTTCCCTCCTGCGGCACCGAGCCCAAACGACGACGACACCACGCGCGCAAGAAAGCAGCGCCGTCGAACGAGGTGGCTTGTGCGACAGACTTGCCAAAACTGCGCGCGCGCGGGCGCGTGCTTGACAGCCATTGGTGCCGGCGCCACGCTCGGAACGAGCGTACGTCCTGGCCTTGGAACATTCCTCGGAAGTCACGTCGGCGACGTGGCAGCCGCGACGGCGGTCGCCATGGCGCTCGACCCGTGGGTGAGGGCTTCGTGAGCCCCTGAAAGCTGATTAACGATCGACGACGACGACGACGACGACGACTTGGCTTAGTGTAAAGGTGCGTGTGTGCGCGAGTGTGTTTTTAATTTTTAAGTTTTTCCTGTGGGGCCAGGTTACACAACGCGGAGGCTTAGTTTATTCCTCGATGTTGCCCTTCTCCGTGACATACACACCGTCCAAGAACTTGCGGATGTCCTTCTTCCTTGCGAGGCATGCCTGGTGGATAAGAGCGGACACACGTCCAACGTCGGGAAGCGAGTTGCCTTCGAGAACAATCTGATCCTTCACACCGGGGTCACGTACGCACGTGATTCCTGCGGGAAACTTGATGATACGCACGCGCTTCTCGCCGAGGTAGTTACGGAGCTCGATCTGCTCCTTGGTGATGTTCAGGTTGATGGGGAAGTGGCTGTAGACGAAGCGCATCTTGTAGCGGAATCCCTTCGTGACTCCTGTGATCATGTTCTGCGTGTGGCTAACGATGGAGCGCACCACTGCAAGCTGCTTTCCCTTGCCGTTCCACAGCTCCACGGTGAACTCGTTGTCCGCCACATAGACGTCCGCTTGGATGTGTTTGAAATCTGTCGTCAGCTCGCCTGAGAGTGTTGTTTGGAAGAGGAGGAGTGGGATGGAAAGTTAGTTCAGTGCTGGCGTGATAAAATAGCATATTGTTTCCCCTCTGGACAGCCCACTGAGATAAATCAATCCACCACCCATCACCAACGACGGAGACGGCGACGACACACGACGGCGGCCCACCACGCTTGTCGTCTCCGAGGTCTCCAAGGTTCATCAGCACGTGTCGCAGCCAGCACCTAAAAGAAGGTTTAAAGCTTTCGGCAGACTGGCACGCACGCGCCATGACCTTGTTTGCCAAGCGAGCGCCTACGTCGTTGGTGTGTCGCCCGCCAACGCCAGACGGCTCTCCCCAAGACTCCGCCAGACTACCTCCCCAACCTTGACAGCCGACAGTGCAGGAAATGGGGAAACCCAACATACCTCGCGGTCCCTTGACGTTGACGACGCGCGCCTTGACGGTGACGGTGACACCCTCCGGGATCTCGAACGAGCGCTTGTTGTGAATCGACACCGGCATCGCGCGCGACACAAAAGGAGAATATGGCAATGTAAACAAGGGCACCACGAGAGGGACAAACGCCGCCGCCCTCCCCTCAGAACCAAAACACTGAAGGGGATACCGGTTCGGGTCCCCGTGTATCTGCGCGGTGGAAAACCCCCAAACTAACTTTATGAAAAGGGAAACCTAAAATCTCAAACCCCCAATCACTTGTTCAACCGGTATCCCCCTCTGGCCCCCCTTGTAAAAGTCCGCCCCGTGTTCGTGTTGTTGGTGTTATCCACTTTTTCCAACAACGAGGGAGGGCTTTTTGGGTCCGGCGAGAACTCAAACGCAAACAAACTCTCCAACTCGGGTGGTCCCATGGCGGCTGTCTCGGGCATGCGGTGTGGTGGCACTGCTCGGGCTCGTGCCCCTTGTCGTGCCCCTCCGTCTGCTTTCTCCAGGGGATGGCGCTCCTTGCATGCACGCAATATGCACTTGTCTCAGGGGAACAGGAACTTGCTGGTCTTCCCTCAACCTCAACAACGAGCAGCTGGAAATTGGGGTGGCTCGCTGGGGGTGGTTTCTCATGCGTCGTCGTCGTCGTCATCCTCAAGGTTGGCGTTCAGCAGGAGGAGAATTCCTGCGGCTCTTAACCACGCTCAGCAGCAGCAGCAGCAGCAGCAGCGCAAAAGTTCTCAGATGAACCAAAGCAGAGGTTCCAAAAGTTGTTTGTCCGCCATACCGTCACAACACCACAACCCCGCGCTCGGACACGACTTTAACGACATTCTGCACACCAGCACAACCACAAGCAAACATCAGACCTCTCGAAAAGAAGGACTCTCAGAAGTCGCGTCGTCTGTCGCAGCCGCTGCTGCGGCTGCGGCGGCGGCGTTGGCTTGCAACGCCGCAGCCTCGTCCTTCGCACCGGCGCAAGCAGCAGAGGGGGAACGAAAACCAAACCCAGTCGCGGAAGTCTCGCTGCTACGAAGAAATAGAGGCGACGGCGAGGAAACGGTACCTTGGGGACCGCACAGCCTCAAGGGTGACGAGGAGTACGAAAACCTCATCATGAAGACAAACTTGGAGGATGCGGACTTCCACAAGTGGTCCAAATATCTCGACAAATACGGTACACAAATCTACGACGAGAAAACCGGTGCACTCGCGGCGCAGTTCATGGAGACAAAGACACCGCAGGAAAAGTGGCACGACATCCAGTCCAAAAAGGAAGCGCGAGACAGAGAACGAACGCAGAGCGACCACGTCTTTCCCGGATCGAAGCGAGGCATTGACGACGGCGAGAAGTTGCGTATGCCGTCTACGCTCTTCCGCATCGACCAGCTGGAGACGATGTCGTACACGACGCTGTGGATCTACGCAAGGGAAGGACACCTCGACAAGGCGAAGTTCACGCACGATCAAAGGCATATCATCGTCACCACGAAAGATGACGCGCCGGGTGGGAAGGCGGTGCACAAGATTCGCCTGCCGTACGACCCGGAGCTGTACGATCACCTCGTTGGGAACGGCGTGGACGTTGAGTTCCGCACGCACTCCCTCTTTGCCGACTACATGACGACGTTCATAGGATTCTTCACTCCCGTATTCGCGTTCTTCATTCTCTTCAAGGTTGCATCCTTCGTCATGTTCGGAAGCCGATGGTTCAACATCCAGTGGGAGTATATTAAGAATCTGCTGGGAATCGGGGGCATGAAGCGACAGCAGGGTGTTGGCGATGCCGACGTGCGCCAGCTGTCACCTTGGAAGAATAAGAAGAGCTTCAAGAGCATCGCAGGGTGCAACGACGTGAAGCGCGAGCTGAGGCCAATCATCGAGTACCTGAGGAATCCTGAGAGATTTCGTCGGATGGGAATGCGCAATCCAGGCGGAGTGCTGTTCGGCGGGCCGCCGGGAACCGGGAAAACGCTCATGGCGCAGTGCATTGCTGGCGAGGCTGGGTGCGAGTTCTTCACAACGTCGGGCGCCAGCTTTGGCACCATGACGGTCGGAGGAGGGCCGCAGTCCGTTCGCGCGGTGTTCGAGCGAGCGCGCAAGTTTAAGCCGAGCGTCGTCTTCATCGACGAGTTCGACGCCATCGCCAGGTCGCGAACGGAGGACGACAACAGCGGAGGTGAGAGCGAGGGCAACGACGACGCCGCGACGCTGAATCAGATGCTCACCGAGCTCGACGGCTTCGACGCGAACGACGGCGTGCTCGTGCTCGCGGCAACCAACCGACCGCAGTACCTTGACGAGGCTGTCACGCGTCCCGGGAGATTCGACCGCATCATCACCATGCCGCTTCCCAACAACGAAGGCCGTAAGGACATTCTGGGCGTGCACCTGCGCCAGAAGGGACAGACGGAGGAGATCATCGAGAACCTTCGCCTCGAGCGCTTCGCCCGCGCGCTCGTGGGAAGGACCGGCGCGGACATCATGAGTATCGTCAACCAAGCCGCGGCGCTTGCGGTGAAGCAGCGCAGCATGGAGATCCAGGAGATGAACCTCTACGAGGCTCTCGAGGATTACCAGCAGACGCAATTCGACCTGTACAACGACGACGTCAGCTACAGCAAGACGTGGAAGGTGTACGAGTGCATTACGGAGGAGTCGCGCATCGGCCTGGCGGCGTACCACGCGGGCAAGGCTCTCATCGGCTGCCTGCTGCCCGGCATGGACGAGCTCGGGCGCGCCGTGCTGTTCCCGCAGGGTGCGCCGTACGGGTTCACGTACTTCATCCCGCGCGAGGCGGAGGCGGAGGGACGCGTGCTGAGCCGACAGTTGATGGAGGATCGCATCACCACGCTGATTGCGGGCCGCGTGGCGGAGCGCATGATCGTTGGATCCGCATTTCTGCAGCTGGGTATCAACTCCAACGACCTGCACGACGCGAACCAGCTCGCTCGGCGCATGGTGTACAGCTACGGGTGGGGACGTAAGCTCGGTCCCGTCACGATGATGACGGGAACTCCCGAAGCTTTCCTTGCCACGGATCGCGGCGAGTTCCTCGAGAACATGCCCGCGGAGATGGCTCAGCAGGCTTACGAGTCGATCAAGGAGATCCTCGTGGCGGCGGAGGCGAAGGCTACGTGGGGACTTCTCGTCAACTGGAACGTGCTGCAGGCTGTGATGGTTGAGCTGCTTAGCGTTCGCGGCCTTTCGCAGGACCAGATGGACCGCATCTTCACGCAGCACAACGCGGTGATGTTCCCCGGCAACATGCTGGAGGACTACTCGTTCAACCCGGTGACTGGCAAGCTCGTCCTTCCGAAGAACATCGACGAGGCGCACGGCAAGCCTCGCTTCGGCGTCGTTCCCGCGGATGCGAGTGGCAAGCCTCACCCGAACCTCGTTCCTAAGCCGGTTGTCGACATACAGGAGGACATTCACCGCTGGAAGAGTGGCCAGCAGCTCGACGAGGTGTGGCCAAGTCTCGTGGACACCGCTTACGGCGGAGCTGGCACGCGCATCCCTCCGTTCGAGTACGAGGAGTGGCGCGACAAGCTCACGAAGTACCACCGCGCGCGTCCGTTCGACGACAACTTCATCCACGACTACCTGTACACCGTTCCGATCGAGCCCGACACGTTGCAGGAGACGCCGAATGCTCGCGAGAAGTTCGACGAGCGCGCCTCGAAGGCGACGCCGTTCCCCGAGCCTCAGCCTGTGACGAGCGCGTCGGATGTGCTTGTGGAGCGCCGCAAGCGCCGCGAGGCGGCGAAGGCGTCGTCCGGCGGCGAAGGCTCTGCCGAGTCTGCTGAGTCGGAGTCGTCTTCGTCTGGCGGCGTGGGCGTGGCTGAGAAGAAGTCTGACAAGTCATAGTAACAAAATAACAACATTGAGTGCAATACCAAAAAGAAAATCGCATAATATCACATACTGTACATCGACTCACTTTTTTAAAAAAAAGGTATTCAAGGTGAGTATGGTTGGTCCGAAAGGAAGAACTAAGAAGGTATGACATTTCCCCGAAAACATGACCGCCAAAGTTTTTTCCCCAAAGTTTGATTTTGCGACCAATTCGCCCCCTATGAGGTTAGGGCCCTCAAAAGTTTGATTTTGCGACCATTTCGCTGGTTACGGCCCAGTGCAAACTTTTTCAACTTTTTTTTTGGTCGCGTCCGCAGGTCGAGAAATCAAACTTTGGAACTTTTGGCGGTCATGTTTTAGGGGAAATGTCATACTACGATAAGGTTAGTGCAAAGGGAAGCTGCGACTATGCTCGTCATCCTGTGTGTGTTTCCGGTATGTTACCTGTACCACTAAGTTTATAACCAGACACTCCCTCACACTCACTCACTCACTCACTGACGTTGTGTGTGTGTGTTGTTGCGTTGCGATGCCGGATGCGTTGTTCTGGTGTCTGGGGAAGGGATGGGACCATGAAGTCACTCAGGGGGAGGGAGAGGGAGAGCCGCCACTAGGCCTTCCTACCACTCTTGCCCCGATGCGCAGGGTGCCAGGGACTCAGGGAGTATTGCCGGGGTCGGGGGAGGTACCTGCATTCAAGGTCGGGGGAACTGGTCGGGGGGGGAGGATGCTTTTGCTTTTGCTTTTGCTTTTTTGCCCCCCATCCATGTCAATGTTGTTGTTGTTGTTCTTTCTGGATGAGGCCCCCCCCCTGTTCTGTTCTTTTTCCTCCCCCTTCCCCTTCTCCTTCTCCGCCACGAACTTTCTTCCCTCTCCCCCCCTCGTCTGTTCTGTTTTGTTCATTTCGGCCTGCTTCGTCATGGCTTTCGTGTGTTCTTTCTCTTTCTCTGCTTCTGCTCGCTCCTCTTTACCTTTAGGTGCTCGTGGGTCTCGTAATGCTTGTCATGGTGGCTTTAGATTGAAATCATCGCAAGGCTCAAGGATCATCGGGAAAACTAGGGCCCTTTTTAGCTCCCATTTCAAGGCGAAATGGACGGGTGCTAACGTGAAGGTAATGGCGGCGGCGGCACATCCACGTCGTGGGTCGTCCTCCATACGCTCGGCGTCCGCGGCGTCGTCCGTCGATATCGTCGATATCGACGCAGTCGTCAAGGAAGAAGAGCGCCTGGCGTCGGACCTGCACGAACGATTCGCTACGCGCAGAGATACGCGATTTGAGGAACGCATCAAGAGATTTCGATCGAGGAGACAGGAAAGCTTGACGAACATGTCCAAGAAGATGAGAACAGTCGATGAAGACGACGACGACGAAGACGGCGACGATGACGAAGACGGCGACGCCGCGGTCTCATCAACTACGACCGCTACCAAAGCAGCAACGAAGAAGAAGGCGAAGACGACGAAAAAGAAGAAGGATGCAGCGTCCAAGTCCTCCAACCAAGTTCAGCGTCAAACAGCCGCGGTAGACGTGAACGAGCTCAGCCCTGGAGGCTTGTACGTGCACAAAGACTTTGGAAAGTGCATATTCTTGGGTGTTGAAACACATCCCGACAAGCGGAGAAACAACCGACCGGCACCCTTTGTTATGCTGAGGTTCGCCGACGGGCTCGCGAAGCTGCCCGCTAGACAGCTGAAACGACACATCTACCGTGCGAAGGGCGATGATGCCGACGCGGCGCAGATGGCCGCGACGAATCAAAATCAGGATGGCGACAACAGCAGCAGCACCACCACCACTACTGCCGCCGCCGCCGCCGCCGCCGCCGCTGAACCTTCACAAGCTCTCACCCTAAAACCAACGCGCATGATGAAGAGTCCGAGACTAGGAAAGCTGAAAGATCCTAGCGCATGGAGACGCACGATGCAGCGCTCGAAGCGCACGATCGACGGACAGGTGAGCAAGCTCATGGACACACTCATTAAGCGTCTGCAGGTAACGCGTCCGCAATACGAGGATGTATCGACGATGACACAGCGCACAGACGGCACGCCCATGGACGGTGCGGGCATTTTACAGGCTTTCAACGAATCGTTCGGATACGACTTGACACCTGACCAGAAGTCTGCGGTCGAAGACGTCGTGAGTGACATGACGCTTGAACCATTTCCGATGGACCGACTCGTCATTGGCGATGTTGGATATGGAAAGACGGAGGTGGCGGTGCGAGCAGTCTTCACCGCGGCGATGAGCGATCGGCAGGTGTTCGTGCTTGCGCCGACGACTGTGCTTGCCACGCAACACTACAAAGTGCTGAAGCGGCGCTTCGAAGGCGTGCTCAGCAAAGATGGTGCCGACATTGGCGAGTCGATGGGACTGCTGTGCCGATTCACCAAGGCGGGTGAGCGCAGGAAGCTTCTCGAGCGCATTGCGAAGGGGGAGCAGCTCGTAACGGTGGGCACGCACGCGCTGCTGAGCGATAAGGTGGAGAGCCGCCATCTCAATCTTCTCGTCGTCGACGAAGAGCAGCGCTTCGGCGTGAAGCAGAAGGAGCGGCTGCGCTCGGCACGTAGCGAGGTGGACGTGCTCACGTTGACCGCAACACCCATTCCGCGTACGCTGCAGTGGGCGACGCTGAGCCTGCGGCAGACGTCGTGCATTTTCACGCCGCCACCTGCGCGTAAGCCGATCGAGACGGTCGTCGCGGAGTTTGACGAAGAGCAGGTGTACGACGCCATCTCGAGGGAGGTGGGACGCGGCGGCCAGGTGTACTTCGTCGTTCCGCGCATCGAGCCGGACATGGACGACGCCGTGCGGTACATCAAGCGAGGCGTCGTTGCGGGCAAATTGCCGGGCACAATAAGCTGGGGAACGATCAACGGCTCGATGAAGCCGACAGCCATGGAGGCTGTGATGACGTCGTTCGGCGATCGCGAGTTCGACATCCTCATCGCGACATCCATCGTCGAGAGCGGACTGGACATGCCAAACGTCAACACGATCATCATCCCGAACGCGCACTACTTCGGTATCGCAAGCCTCTATCAGCTGCGTGGCCGCGTAGGGCGATCTGACATCGAAGCGCGCGCGTATCTCATGTACCCTCGTCAGGTTGCGCTAAAGTTGGTGGAGAACGGCCCTGCATTTGACATCCTCACGTACCGCCGCATCGAGGCTCTGAGGGAGTGCTGTAACGGGCTAGGCCTTGGGTACCGCCTGGCTGAGCGCGACGCGGAAATTCGTGGCATGGGCGAGCTCATGGGTCTCAGCCAGACGGACGGCGGAGGTAGGGGCAAGTCGGGCGGAGGCAACGCCGCGTCTCTTATTGGGCCGGACCTGTACGTCGAGCAGGTATTCGACGCACTGCAGAAGGTGGAGCAGCAGTACCTCCCCACGGTGGAAAATGGTCCCGCTGGCATCAGCTTCGCGCTTTGGTGCGCTGGCGCACTCGAGGCGTCGTACGCGAGCCTTCCGCGCGGCGAGTGCACTTGGCCCGTTGCTGAGCTTTCCGATGCTTCCGTGGCTAAGTTGGAAGACATGCTCAAGTCGACGATGTTGTCAGGCGACGGTGGCGCCTTCGCGGTTGATCGCATGTACCGTGCGATTTGCATGAAATATCAGGTGGAGCTGGATGAAGATTTCGACGACCCGCTCGCGCCGAGGTCGAGCATGGACGATCGTGTGGCAAACTTCGTGCAGCTGCTCATGATCCGGAGCCTGTGCTCGGAGTTGGGCATTCACGCCGTCGCGGGCGGCTACGGTGTGAGCGCGATGTCTCCGCTTCCTCCCCCGCTCACCGGCTTTGACACGGAGGACGACGTCTGGCTTCTCACCAAGATGAATCAGGAGACGTATGACATGGTGATGATGGCGCCGAATGCCGAGGATGGCGGCGCGGCGATGGACTCGACGATTCGTACGATGCGCAATGTGACTGGCGTTGTTGTCAAGCTTCACCTGGGCGACGTGGAGGAGGGTGGAGGTGCAATTGTGCTGCGTGGCTTAGGAGCGATGAGGGATGATGTGCAGATCAGCACGGTGTGCGAGCTTCTGATGCGCATGCGTGAAGGACTGCCGGAGTACGTCGCGTACCTGTAAGTAAATGATAATAATATTGATTTTCTTGTATGTAATTATTTTGCAACTACAAAAAAGTAATTCACTTCACTTCACCGTCTTCGTCTTCGTCGTCCTCTTCAAGAGCCTTGCGAGCCACCTCCACCTGCTGTCGCTCACGCTCGCTTCGCTCGATTTCTCGCTGACGCCGCTCGCGCTCTTCATCCTCGCCGTCTGAGTCTCCCGAGAGGTCGTCGTCGTCGTGTTTTTGGTATTCGCGTTCGTCTGGGCTGCTTCGTCGTCGTTCTCGTTCTCGTTCTCGTCGCGGGGATCGCGAGCGCGAGCGCCCTCCTCGACGTCCTCGCCGGTCGTCGTTTCTTCGCCTTTCGTCGTACTTTCGCCTGTGGTCGTCGTGCGGTTGACTTCTGTGGTTGTGGCGTCGGTTCGCCGGTGGCCCAGCCGCCCCACCGCGCGGGTGCGGCGTTCTGTCGTCGTCGTTGTCTTCACCCTTCTGCCGTGCGAGCGTTCCCCCTCGTTCGACAACGAGTTGAAGTCTCGTTCTTTCATCCGCGAGTCTGGTTTGGATTTCGTTTTGCGCGCATCCCTGCTCTTCTAAGTCGTCTTCGAGTTCCGCGAGTCGAAGTTCGATTTCTCTCTTCGCGTTGTGCTTGTGTATTTCTTCGGAAACGGACCAAGGAGCCGTATCCGACGCTTTCGCCCCTGCCGCCGCGGAAGTTCCCCACGCCCCGCGGCTTTTCTTCTGGCGTGCGGATAGGTCGAAGGCGTTCTTCTGCACGTACCCGGACGTCCCCGTGCCTCGCGCGGTGGACACGCCGATGCCGTTGTACATAGTGTATCTACACACACGTATACGTATCGTATCTACTCCAGAGACTTCACAGAATATGACAAACGAAGGATGGAAGGAATGAAGGGAGAGGTATGTTGGTATGGCGGCGCAGGTCGCAGGGGCAATTCCTTATTATTCGGGGTTTGGAATTTCATTCGGGGTTTGTGATTTAATTCGGGGTTTGTAATTCGGGGTTTGGAATTTAATTCGGGGTTTGGAATTCGGGGTTATTCGTGGTAGGTCCAACAACTGTCTGTGGGTCCAACACTTCCTTTGGTGATGGTTGGCGTTTGTACCCGTAAAAAGTTGTCATCGCAGCCTCAGGATTTCATCATTCTCTCTCTGCGTATATGCTCCGTTGCAGCCTTGTGAAAGGTTTGTCTCGGCACATCATTGTATCTATAAGAGGAGTCAAAAAGGCACTGTTGTTGTCTATAAGAGTACCAGGAGTACCTGCTGTTGGTGGTGTTGGACTCCGGTGCTCGCATTCACACTCATATTCGCATTCGCATTCGCATTCGCATTCGCATTCGCATCTGAAAAGAAGCTCGTCTGTTAGGTCTCTGCGTTCTCTCTGCGTATCATCTGCGTCATCTTCTTCTCATTTTCAGATATTTTCTTTGGTTTTCGTTCCTAAGATGGGACAAGCACTCAAGTCGTCGTCAGCAGCAGCTTTGTCAGCTTTGCGATCAACGCGCAAAAGTGGGGACGCTGGCACGTCGCCCGCGGATAACCAAACGTCGGCGTCGCCGACGCGCAAGAAAAGAAGAGGGGATGACGCCTCAACCGACAAGGGAAAAGAAGCGCCACCGACGCCAAAGACACCAACCAGCAAGGCGAAGTCTGCAACAAGCCCGGCTGCAAAAAGAGCGAAAACCGCGAGTCCGGCGAAGTCGCCGAAATCGCCGCCGCCATCCACGACGCCGCCGAACGGGTGGCGCGAAATCCTAGACATCATTCGACAGCTCAGAGAGACGCGTGACGCGGCTGTAGACACCATGGGGTGCGAAAGGCTTGCCGATCCTGAGGCTAGCATAGACACGCAGAACTTTCAGACGCTCATCAGCCTCATGCTCAGCAGCCAGACGAAAGATGAGGTGAACGCCGCCGCCATGGCGCGTCTGCGCGAGCACAACGGGTGCACCGCGAGCATGCTCGCCAAGATGGAGTCAGAAACGCTCAACAGCCTCATACGCACCGTGGGATTCCACAACAACAAGACGAAATATCTGCTCAAGGCGAGCCAGCGCATCGTCGAGGAATTCGACGGCCGCGTTCCCGAAGACTTGGACACGCTGCTGACGTTTGACGGCGTCGGACCAAAAATGGCCATCATCTACCTCAACGTGACGAGGGAGGAGGGAACCGACGCCGTTGGCATAGGTGTCGACACTCACGTGCACCGCATTTCGCAGCAGGTCGGCTGGGTGCCCGAATCGAAGGATCCAGAGAAGACGCGTCGGCACCTCGAGGCTTGGATGCCACAGTCTCACTGGTCTGAAATTAACGTGCTCATGGTCGGGCTCGGTCAGCAGGTGCAGGCAACTGGCGGTTTGGTGGTGGCAACGCGTGCCATCGCGCTCGCGGCGAAGAGACGAGGTGCGGCTGACGAGGCGCTGAAGCCCGTTCGTCTCGCGCTCACGCTTGGCGTGAAGCCGGCGACGATCGCACAAGCTTTTGCGGATGCGCCAGCAAGCCTCTCACGCAGGCCAGGAATCGTCGAGCGTCTCTCGGAGTGGGGCGTCAAAGTTGTATAGTAAGCGATTTTATCTTTTCTACTAGGTATTACAACTGATCAGATGACACCCTACATTACCCCTAACCCGTCACCGGCACAGGTTGCGTCGTCGTCGTCGGCGGCGGCGGCGGCGCAATCACACTCCAGATGGAAGTAAGCACACCTCCGCTTTCTGACGTGGGCAAGCACACAGGGTCCACCTCGTGGTCCATCTTCGCGTCTGGTTGCGTCAAGACTTCAGAGTTTTCCTTCTCCGCCACGTCGTTGTTCTCCTTCTCCGCCACGTCGTCCATTTGTTGCGGCGGATTCGACGGCGGCGGCGAAGGCGGCGGTGGTGCAAGGACAGATCCCAGAACACCAAGCAAACCTGTGCCGGCCGACGCAGCTTTTTTCTGCTCTTCTAAGTCGCGCTCGCGTGCTAGTATGGCGGCCTGTCTCACGCGTCGTCGTTCTTTCGGCCGCATCGATCGTTCTCGTGCTTCCGCTTCCTTTTCAGTGGCGGCGCGGATATGGCCTAATAACGCCGATCGAGCGCTAGAGGAGACTGCGGCATCCGACAGAAAACCCTCAACGGCGGAGACGAGCGCGGCATGAGACGAGGACGCCAGCACGTCTTGCGCGTCCGACGACGCCTGGGGCATGGCGGCAGCGATGAAGGGCACCTGGATGGAGATGAAGTCACCTAAACCTTACGTCACGCACTCGTTCCGGGGAACCGGTTAGGGTTTCAGCGGAGGGCGTTAGGGTTAGGGCTAGGGATAGGGCTAGCCCCCGACCTGTCCCCGAAGGAAGAGGAAGCGGATAAAGTGAAGTCTCTCATGTCCGCCTCGTCAAGTCTGCGCCTCCGCGTGCGCCTCCTCGTGCGCGCTTCGGCTTCGGCGTGCTCCTGGCACTCACCTTCAAGGAACCTTCGTCTTCGGGGTGTGCGCTCGTCCTCGTCCTCGTCTTCGTCTTCGTCCTCTCAAGCACCCGTCTCCTCAGCAGGTCAGCAGTCATTACCGCACGCTACGTTAGCCGCTTTGGAACCCGCTCTCTACGTCGTCGCGACGCCGCTCGGGAATATGGAAGATATCACGCACAGAGCCGTTCGCATTCTCACGAAAGCTGACATGCTCGCGGTGGAAGATACCAGAAATACAGGGAAACTGCTGAATATGCTCGGGATCCCAAACGAAGGACGCATGCGAACGCACCACGCGCACAACGAACGCGACGCAGGCAACGTGGAGAAGTTTCTTGCAGTTTTAAGG
The DNA here is from genome assembly GCA_938743325.2 of Pycnococcus provasolii. Taxonomy (NCBI): domain Eukaryota; kingdom Viridiplantae; phylum Chlorophyta; class Pseudoscourfieldiophyceae; order Pseudoscourfieldiales; family Pycnococcaceae; genus Pycnococcus; species Pycnococcus provasolii. The sequence goes on along the minus strand of OW568869.1, from coordinate 855,220 downwards.
TCGGGAGGGAGCGTCGCGCTCGTCAGCGATGCAGGAACGCCGCTCGTCAGCGACCCGGGAGGAAGGCTCGTTGCCGCGGCGTGTCGCGAGGGTCTCAAGGTCGTGCCCATACCTGGACCGTGCGCCGCAACGACGGCGCTCTCCGTCGCGGCTATGTGGCAGAGTGGCGACGACCGAAAAAGCGGGACAGCTGGCACGCTCGAACGCGGTTTCACATTCCTCGGATTCCTGCCCGAGTCGCCACGCGATGCCCGTGCCGCCGCCCTACGTGCCGCCGCACGCGCACCTGGTGCAGCCGTTATGTACTGCCCGCCTCACGACCTCGTCGCGACTCTTGACGAACTCGTCGACGCTTGCGGCGGGTCGAGAGGGGTCTGCGTCGCACGAGAGCTGACTAAAAAGCATGAAGAGCTCTGGCGCGGCACGCTCGACGAGGCGCGCGTCGAGTTCGAGCAGAGACGTGCCGACGGCGCGCGCAGCGCACGCGGCGAGGTCACGCTCGTCTTGGAGGGTGCGGTGGAGCGTGAGCAGGGGGAAGAGAGCGTGGAGGAGCTGCTCGACGCGTGCTTTGCCAGAGGTATGCGTCCATCTGAGGCGACGCGCGAGGTTGTGGCCATCACAGGACAACGCAAGCGAGATGTGTATGCCTTGGCTATCAAGCGAGACGAGGAGAGACGGGAGAGTGGTGGTGGTGGTGGCACATAGCTCCCTGGCACCCGGCCTTTTGTAACATTGTTTACCCTTAAGTACTACCACTGCCGTGCAGTACCCATACAAGTTACCAAAAATCGTCTCATGACGTCTCAAAAGGACCCTTCCCTGCTTCTCCCTCCCTCCTACTCGCCCCTTGTCGACAGCCTGGCGGCGATGCGAGCCGTGCGTGTGCGACGTACGTGCTTGCTCGTCTTCGTTACGTGCGCAAGCTTCCACTAATTAACCTTAGTGCTGCCATGTTTCGTAGTCGACACGCTGGTTTCTGCTTGTAGACATCGACGAGCGCGGAGTCCCGGTCGGACCGTACTCAAGTTGATGCGGCTCAATGTCGTGGGATGGATGTGGCTCGATATTTGCGATGATGCCCTCAATCAGCCTCAGTTTGTCGTCCCTGCTCATGGACCTTAGCAGATTGGACCTTGATGGCGTCAAGCCGGCAATTTCACCAGGCTCAGCGACGTTATCATAATCAAACGAAGATTTCGCGGAGTCAACAAGCATGCCCGGAGACCTCGACGATTGGCCTGCGCTCATCTTCCTCCAACTTTTATCGATAAACTTGCGCGATTTCAAAACCGCGAGTTCCATCTGAGGCTTGATCATCTCGCTACTCAACTTGTCGATGACGAAGATGCCTTCTCGCACGCGCCACCAATCAACAGGATCGCCCTTTTTGCGCATGGGGTGCGGACCGAATGCAATGATCGTATTGGAACCGTCAAGCAGCGCCTCGCATCTGCTGCGATTGTCGTCTAGGATCGAGCTTGGTACCATCACGATAAATGCCTTGGGAATATCCATATGCCTCACGTGTGCCACATGCATCTGCGCTTCCGGCAGCGTCCCTGAGATTGAGATGTCAACGCCCCTCCTGATCTTCTCGCCCCTGATCTTCTCGAAGATGTTCTGCAGCTTCTCCGCGATTTCGTTCGTTCCAGAGTTGTCCACCATCAACATCGCAATCGTGACGTTGTCACCGTTCGGGTCGCTACCACCAGTAAAGCTTGCATGAGCAACCGACTGACTTTCTTCTATTTTCAACGTCAGTGCCTCCGAGTACATCTCCTTCCTTTCCACGCGAATCATCTTGTAGTCGAGGTACCACGCAAGAAAGCCCCACAAGTTCTTGGACAGGAGGTCGACGATGCAGTGTCCGATGATGGAACCGGTGTGTGTGAGCACGCCGTTGCCCTCCGGTCCAAGCAGGAAGAGCAGCGGAAAGCAGCTCCACGAGCCGAAGAACACGACCGCGTTCAACAAGAGTACGCTCTTGCAGTTGTCCTGTATGTGTTGGTATGCGTTGCGATAGACCAAGAAGGCGTTCGTCCATGTGGAAATTCCATAGAGCACGCCGCAGCTGAAAAAGATCCACTTCTCTGGCTTTGGTGCGGCGGCGGCAGTGATTCCGAATACGATTGTGCCGATGTCGCTGCAGATGAGGCGCATCGTACGGCTATCGTACTTCACCTCCGTGCCGTGCAGACCAATGCGCGAGAGGTGGATGAGGATCACGGGGCAGGTGAGCAGCCACTCGGCGTACCGCAGCCATACGTATTCGTAGCCATTCTTCTGGTAGACGGTTGCCGGCGGCAGTGTTTCGCAATATATTTCAAGGATGAACTTGACGAACTCGATGAGAGAGATGTAAGTCACCTCCCACCCACATTTGTTGCGCGCCGTCATGACGAGGTAGAAGATGAAGAGAAAAAAGCTGACGAGAAGGCAAAGCCACTGCAGGGCCACCATCATGTCGTGTCCCTCCTCGTCGCCGTGACCACCGCCTCCATCGTTCGAGCCTCCTCCTCCTGCGAGCAGCGTTCGGGCGAAGGACATCGCGGCCTCCTCTTGTGAACCTGACCCTACAAACAAGCGTGCCATAAGTAAATAGGGTGATTTAAGAAGGGTGCAATCCAAACGACTGACCCACTTGCACCCTTGCAACGGTGCCTTGCACGGTTGCACCGCTCCGGCCGCCGTCTCCCCTCTCTCTCCCCGTCCCCTCTTCCCCGTCCGTCCGTCCGTCTTGCGAGACGTGCCACGGTGGCACTTCCGCCCTAAAACGGCCTGGGAAAGGGGAACCATTTCTCGCGGAGATTTCTTTGGGATTCCCGGTATCTCGACCGGGATTTGCACTGATCTCGATCTCCTCCTTTTCCTACCGGGTAGTGGTAGCTACCAAATAGACGTGGTATTTACCAACCTACCAACCTATGTGGGTCTTTATTACATACAGCAGTACTTAGACTTTGCATCGCAGTGTATGAAGGTGGGATTTACGTTGATCACCTTTTTGCTCCACCAGAATCTTGCTCCAGGGCCTTCGGATTTCGGAAGTAAGTTTTGGTCGGAGCTCATCATTGTGCACGGGGATCCTTCGTGGAATCTGTTTTTAGCGAGGCCCGGAAAATTCCGGCCCGCCATAACAGCCCGCCATGGGCCCGCCAGGGTAAGGAGAGTGGAATAGGAGAGCGGGCGAAGGGGAGCCCGTGGCCTTTCTCGGAGGGCAATCAAGGGTTACGCCGGCGAGCGAAGGATGGCATATAGTACTACCATACCTATGTACTGTAGTCCTTACATATACCCGGCCGGTGAGCGAGGGCGTTTGGTTCTCGCAGGTTCTGTTTTGGGGTTTTTGGTGGTTTAGGGTTAGAGCCATTCTCACTTCTGGTCTTCGGCGTACTTGCCATGTACGCCACACCAACACGGGAAACCCTGAGGAAGCTCAAGCGTGACAAAGATGAAGGTGCGCTGTTATAAATGCCAGGAACTCGGCCATTATGCCAACAAGTGTCCAAACGACGGCAATAACGACAACAAGAAGACAGCGATGGGCGGCCGCATATGAAACGGCGACGAAAGGGACCAATAGCATATGAAACGGTTGCTGATCTCGAGGAGTTCGCGGCAAGTCATGCTGTGGCGAAGAAAGACGACTGGAGTCGAAAGTGACGAGCGGATTCTTGGAATAACCCCAATGCCAAGCGAGGCAAGCAACACTAACGAGTGAAGGGATCAGAGCTTTTCTGGCGCGCGTGAACGTCCAGGACGTGAACACGTGCGGCGCGGCGGCGCGAACCAGGAAAGATCAAGAATGACCTACGCCGCCAGGAGCGCCCCCCGGGATCGGGGAATTCCCCTCCGGGACATAACTTTTTTATAAACTCGAAATAAACTTGTCTATAAATATAAAATTAAGAAAAAGTGTTATTGTCACTCGACGATGCACACGGCGGCGGTGATGTCGTCCATCTTTCCGCCACCAACGCGTGTTGTCACTGTCGTCTTCACAATCGTTGACATCCAGCCTGGCAGGTCCGCGGCATTCTCCTCAATCTCCTCCGCGCGTGCCTCACTCCAGGGCGTAGACGCACTCTCATCCTCGCGACGGCGAGCAGCCTCCTCCACGAGCGCGGTGGCGGCAAGGCGTGCGACAGTGGCTGGTGTGCCGTCCGACTGACGATAAGCGGATCGAAGCACGTCCACAATCTCATGCTCGAACACGTTGTCGAACAGACCGTCCGACGCCAAAATCACCGCGTCACCGCGCGACACGGAGAGCTCGTACAGGTCCGCCATTGCGGGCGTGTCAGAATCAGCAAACACCTCGAGGCTGTGCAACTGATACGGGCAATTCGGCCCGTGCAGCTGTGCGGGCGTGCGGAAGTAGCTTGCCGGTCCATCGTCCGATCGCAAGCTCGTGCCACCCACCACCATCACCGCGCTGTCACCGAGCACAGCCACATCCAGCATGAGGCTCCCAGCATCGCCGTCGGCGTCATCCTGTTTCACGCGTAGCGCCGCCACCACCGCTGTACTTGCACCCTCGCTGTCTGCGTTGCTCCATCCGTAGTGCATAGCCTCGTACGCGACGTGGTCGTTGGACGAGAGCGTGTCGGTGGTGGCAAAATACTCCACTGTCTGCTCCATCAGGTCACGCGGATAAATGCTCGGGTCCACGCCCATTTCACTCCACGTGGACACGCCATCCGCGACGCCCACTGCTGTTGCTGACATCTCCTTGTCCAAGGTAGCGAAGCCAGACTGCAGTATGCCGTCCACGGATGCGACGCACCACGCGTCCTCGCCACCTTTCGCCACTTTCATCACGTGAGGGGTTGCGCATACGCTCACCGCCAGCGAAGGCGTGGACGTCACCTCATTCGACGCGGCAACCTCGAGACGTCGTTTCGCCTCCTCAAGCTCACGTCTCTTCGCCTCTGTCTCTGCTTCCAACTTAGATAAGGCTTCCGCCTCCGCCTCCGCCTTGGCGAGAGCCTCCGCTTCCGCTCGTGCCTTGGCAAGAGCCTCCGCCTCTGCCTTGGCCATAGCTTCCGCTTCCGCCTCCGCCTTAACGAGAGCCTCTGCTTCCGCCTTGGCCTGCGCTTCTGCTTCCGCCTTGGCCTGCGCTTCTGCTTCCGCCTTCGCTTCTGCCTTGGCACGAGCCTCAGCCTCAGCCTTCGCCTTCGCCTTCACTTCAGCCTCTGCCTTGGCACGAGTCTCAGCCTCAGCCTTTGCCTTCGCTTCAGCCTTCGCCTTCGCTTCCGCCTCCCGCTTAGCCTGCGCTTCTGCCTTGGCACGGGCCACTGCCTCAGCCTTGGCCTTCGCCTCTGCCTCCCGCTTGGCCTGAGCCTCCGCTTTTGCCTTGGCACGAGCTTCCGCCTCCGCCTTGGCCTTCGCCTCCGCCTCCGCCTGAGCACGAGCCTTCGCCTCCGCTTCCGCTCTTGCAATAGCTTCCGCCTCCGCCTGAGCCTCAGCCTGAGCCTGAGCCTTCAAAAGAGCTTCCGCCTCAGCCTTCGCACGAGCCTCGATTTCCAACATCGCCTTCGCCTCCGCCTCCGCCCGGGCGAAAGCCTCCTCCGCCTTCGCCTTTTCGATAGTCTGTGCTTCAGCACTAATACGCACCTTCTCCTCCGCCTTCGCCTTCGCCTTCGCCTCTGACTCTGCCTTAGCGAAAGTCTCCATTGCCATTCTCTGGCGTTGTTTCTCGTCGTCGGGCAGGTCCACGTAGCTCCTTCGCTTTGTCTTTCCGTCCATAGCGTTAAGCGCTGCTTCGGTCACCTTCATGGAGATTGCGGCGACGACGACCGCCATGACTGCAATGCTCGGCAGGTTCGCCTTCCCGCTCGTCCACCAGTTTGGCGTGCTCGTCGCTTGCTGGCTTTGCTTGTGTTTATTTTTCTGTTGTTTCCTTTGTTGTTTGTTTTTCGCGTCATTCTGTTTCGCGTCACCATCTAGTGCTGACGTTGCACTTCGCCACACTTTCTGTACAATGTTCTGCGAGTCTTCAATTTTCTTGTCGTGTTTTCGTTTCTTCATCTGAGCAGAGTCCGCCGCCCCCTGGCCTCCTCCTCCCAGGCCGAAGAGCGCAAAGACGAGGCGTGAAGACCGAGAACGAGATGAACGAGAAGAACGAGACGAATGAAAGGCAGGCAAGACACGAACACGAAGGCCAAAAGGACGAACACGAAGGCCAAAAGGACGACGCACAGGACGAGGAGGCGGCATGCTAAGCGTACTTTACCGGGTAGCGAGTGCCGAGTGGAAAGAACAATGAAACCTGAAAACCGGAAAAAAAGGCGTCTGGGGAGGAGGCTGGGCAGCCGGGGCCGGGGAGGGGGAAAGGCCGGAGACAACTCCAGTTCAAGGACACCTCACCTCATCACCCCAGGACCAAAAAGAACGGATAAAAAATAAGGAAAAATCCGTCTTTCGGACCGGCGGAAGGGGCGCCACTTCCAATTGGCGGGAGGATCACGTGAGGTGAGAGGATAGGACAGCTAAAATTGGACTACTGTATGCCTGACTTTCCCTGGAAGAAAACATGGGATGGCACAACCCTAACCCTAATCACATTGGAACGCCTTGTCTGCCGTTTCCGGGTACCCTAGAGCTAAGGTTAGCTTAGCTAAGAGTACTGTAGGGACTTACATAGTTATGTAGCTTAGGGGAGCTGTATGCTGGGTGATATCACGGATGAGGGTGGCATTTTGTTTTATAAATTTAAAGTCTTACGTCGTCGCGAAAAAGCCAAGTGACGCAGCTACGACAACAACCAACCATTTGGCAGACGCGCAACGGACACCCGAAGTCTTCGCGAACGTCGTCTTCGTTGTCACCACTGACGTCTTGGTCGTTGACGTCGTGGAAGAAGTCTTGGCCGGCGTATCGGTCGTCGTCGTAGGAGCCTTGGTCGTCGTCGGCGTCTTAGGAGCCTTGGTCGTCGTCGGCGTTGGCGTAGCCCCCTCCTCCGGCGGCGCTTGCTCAGTAGCCACCATGGGCGCCTGGATGCCCGTGAAGCCGGTAATGCCGGTCGCCTCCAAGTTCGCCTTAAACGAGCCATCCTTCGCAGCCTCAGTCAACTTGTCGCTAACCTCCTTCGCCTCCATCGTATCCTTCACAGCCACCTTGAAGGTAACCTTAAGATTAGTCGCCGTAAGAGAACGACGCTTAGACGACGTGGCCACTTCCTCAGCCTTCACATCCGTGATGTCCTCCGTGTTGACCTCCATCGTGCGCGCCGTCGCAATGGCGAACTTAGTCGCGTCGAATTCGTCCTTCGTCATGCCTGCAAGCACCACCGATGCGTCAATCGGAGTCACCTCATCATCATCGGTACTTGGATTCGTCGTCGTGGAAGCCGGCGTCGTCGGAGCCGGACTAGGAGACGCGCCGGATGTGCACTTCGACGTCGATGGCTTCGCATCCGCCGTCGAAGATCCGGCACCCCATTTATCCTTGCTCAGTGTCACCGTCGGCGACTCCGACAGCTTCATCATCTCCAGAGTCGGCGAGCATGTCGCAGTGCAGCCATTCAGCGTGCTCATCGACGACGCCAATACACATCCCTCAAACTTCTCCGAAGGTTTCTCTAGCTCGCTCGCCGCAACGCACGATGCGAACGATGACGCACACGTTGATGAGCACTGCTCCGTCATGCCGAAGCAGCTCACCATCCAAGTAGTCCAGCTCGCAGGATTCTTGTGCCCGCCCTCAATGCCGTTCGCAGAGTCCACCGCGAAACGAAGCAGGCGCGCATCGTGCCCTTCGGCTGCCATAGCGTCGTACATGAACGTGTCCGTGCCAGCGAGAAAGTCGTTGTCGTACATCGCAATACAGTCCACCTGCGGCCGACTCTCCGTGTAGCAGGGATACACGGGGAAGTACTGGCAGTCCGTGCATGGCTGCGACGACGTGCAGCCGTTCTGGTACTGCGCGAATGAATCAGCCGTGCACTGGCCCTCCATGCGCGGCAGGAACGGCTGCTGACCCGTCAGCGATAAGCCGGAGCCGCCCTGCCACACGCCCACGACGTCGGACGAGAAGCAGAATGCGATGTACGCGCTGAACATACTGTTCTGGCTGAAGCCCTCGCTGTAGATACGCGTCGCGTCGAAGCCCATCGTCGCCGACTGCGACTTGACGAAGCTTATGATTGCCTGCACATACTCGATCTCCTTCGTGTCTTCTGCGGAGCATGGCATAGGCTTCGCGTCGTTCACGACGTTTTTGTTGCCGAACTCCCAGTTGCCCTCTGGGGTGGAAAGGCCGATGAATGCAAAGCCGTACTGGGTCGCTGCCTTGGCCAGGTCAGAGTCGCTGTCCATATAAAGCCCATTGAGCTTGTCCGTCGCGTAGCAGTTCGAGTGAAGCACGACCGGCTTGGGCGACGACACGCCCGACGGGTTGTACACGGAAAAGCACCTCTGCTGGTCACGCAGCCAGAACGTGTACACGCTCACGTGAGCGTCGTTCGTCGAGCAGTCGCACCGGCCTTGGTTCGCGGACGAGCACAGCGTGGGAACTGTGGGCATCTCCGACACGGGCGGCGCCGGTGCAGGGGCGCCACCGCCGCCGCCGGGCGCCGGCGCGGGTCCGGGAGAGGGCAAGCTTCCGCCCTCCTTCGCGGCGTTCATCGCTTCCGTGAAAGTACACGTCGCGTCTGTGCACTTGCTGGCGATCGGGTCTGTTCCTGCTTGCACCTCGCTCTTGCAAGCCTCCCACCCGTCCGCACGCGACAACTGCTTGTTCGTCATTTGGTACGTGAGGCATCCAGACACGAACTCCGTCTCGCAGGCGGACGAACACGCCGTGCCTGAAACAGGAGCTGCGGATGTAGCAGCCGTTGTCGTCGTAGGTGATGACATCGGTGCTGCCGTCGTCGTCGTCGGAGCCTGCGTCGTGGAAGCCGGCGTCGTCGAAGTCGGACTAGGAGACGCGCCGGATGTGCACTTCGACGTCGATGGCTTCGCATCCGTCGTCGACGATCCGGCACCCCATTTATCCTTGCTCAGGGTCACCGTCGGCGACTCCGACAGCTTCATCATCTCCAGAGTCGGCGAGCATGTCGCAGTGCAGCCATTCAGCGTGCTCATCGACGACGCCAATACACATCCCTCAAACTTCTCCGAAGGTTTCTCTAGCTCGCTCGCCGCAACGCACGATGCGAACGATGACGCACACGTTGATGAGCACTGCTCCGTCATGCCGAAGCAGCTCACCATCCAAGTAGTCCAGCTCGCAGGATTCTTGTGCCCGCCCTCAATGCCGTTCGCCGAGTCCACCGTGAAACGAAGCAGGCGCGCATCGTGCCCTTCGGCTGCCATAGCGTCGTACATGAACGTGTCCGTGCCAGCGAGAAAGTCGTTGTCGTACATCGCAATACAGTCCACCTGCGGCCGACTCTCCGTGTAGCAGGGATACACGGGGAAGTACTGGCAGTCCGTGCATGGCTGCGACGTCGCGCAGCCGTTCTGGTACTGCGCGAATGAATCAGCCGTGCACTGGCCCTCCATGCGCGGCAGGAACGGCTGCTGACCCGTCAGCGATAAGCCGGAGCCGCCCTGCCACACGCCCACGACGTCGGACGAGAAGCAGAATGCGATGTACGCGCTGAACATACTGTTCTGGCTGAAGCCCTCGCTGTAGATACGCGTCGCGTCGAAGCCCATCGTCGCCGACTGCGACTTGACGAAGCTTATGATTGCCTGCACATACTCGATCTCCTTCGTGTCTTCTGCGGAGCATGGCATAGGCTTCGCGTCGTTCACGACGTTTTTGTTGCCGAACTCCCAGTTGCCCTCTGGGGTGGAAAGGCCGATGAATGCAAAGCCGTACTGGGTCGCTGCCTTGCCGACGTCAGAGCCGCTGCTCATTTCAAGTCCCATGAGCTTGTCCTTCGCGTAGCAGTTCGAGTGAAGCACGACCGGCTTGGGCGACGACACGCCCGACGGGTTGTACACGGAAAAGCACCTCTGCTGGTCACGCAGCCAGAACGTGTACACGCTCACGTGAGCGTCGTTCGTCGAGCAGTCGCACCGGCCTTGGTTCGCGGACGAGCACAGCGTGGGAACTGTGGGCATCTCCGACACGGGCGGCGCCGGTGCAGGGGCGCCACCGCCGCCGCCGGGCGCCGGCGCGGGTCCGGGAGAGGGCAAGCTTCCGCCCTCCTTCGCGGCGTTCATCGCTTCCGTGAAAGTACACGTCGCGTCTGTGCACTTGCTGGCGATCGGGTCTGTTCCTGCTTGCACCTCGCTCTTGCAAGCCTCCCACCCGTCCGCACGCGACAACTGCTTGTTCGTCATTTGGTACGTGAGGCATCCAGACACGAACTCCGTCTCGCATGTGGATGAGCACGAAGCGGCATGTGCGCCTATGAAGTGTGTGCAAGCTAGAAGCAGGCATAGAAGCACGCGTGTTCTTATGCACATGATTGGCAAATGAGGGCAAACACCGTACCGGTAAGATGCTGTACGCGCAAAACAAAAAACAACGACAACAAGAAAAGTGGAAATGATTAGCTGGAATGAGACTTCGATGTTCGCGCAAACACAAGCCAACAACTGCGCAAACAGGCAGCCCAGGTGGAGCAGGTGCGAAAAGGTTTTTTTTCTTGCTCTCCTAGACGGTGTGGAGGAGAGTGTCCCTCAGCCAAACCCAAAGCCTGCTCAAAAACCCGATAACCTCTCCAGCCTGTCAGTTCACGCGCGAACACGTGAGCTGACGGCTGCCCGCCGGGCGGGTGGGTGGGTGTATTAAAAGAAATATGAACCCAATATTCCCTCTCCCTCTTCCCTCGAGCCGAACCGCAGTGAGTCACCGCGCCAAGAGGCGGCCGTGCCTCAAGGGGTATCCCCCCCTGCTGTGCGTGCTCTGTGTTCCCCTGTCGTGTTCCCTTAGAGTGTTGTTCCGGTGTCCCCTCCCGTAGGTGTCGTCCATTCGTCGTGCCGCTGGCAACCCTAGAAAGGCCAACCACGCAGCATTAGAACCCTGTTCCCGGCTGCTGCGAAAACGGCGGTTTATGCGCGTCTCGCGCGCTCGCCACTCCAAACCCTGCTCCGCTCTATTCTTTTCTTGCTCTCCTAGACGGTGTGGAGGAGAGTGTCCCTCAGCCAAACCCAAAGCCTGCTCAAAAACCCGATAACCTCTCCAGCCTGTCAGTTCACGCGCGAACACGTGAGCTGACGGCTGCCCGCCAATTCAGCACCAACAAGGGAGGGTGGGTGGGAATTAGACGGCTTGAGGTGGAGCGCCCAAGCGCGAAAGCCCAAGTCGCTCGCCCAGGTGTTCAAGAGCATAGAGGATGGTGGTCGGATCAGTCTGGAAGTAAAGATCGACCGCATCCCGCTTTAGGAACCAGCCCCCCGCGTCAGCAATGACGCGACGACACCAACCATCGTTCCAGAGCGCTTCCGCGAGAGTTTTGCGGCCGCTATGTGACGCCACGAGGCGGTCGTGCTCAGATGGAAAAAGGCGCTTGAACGTGTCGCGCCAGATGCGTGCGAAACCCGTGAATGCGTTAGAGAAAAACTTCGGGGCTGGTTTGTCAGCTTTAGGCGCGCAGAGTAGGAAGCTCCCAGAGGGAGGTTGCGCGATGAGCAGATACTCCTCCAGTCTGCGGAGAAGGGAGTAGTCCAATGTAGCAATGTATTCGGGGACGTAGCCAAAGCGTTCCCGCCCCAGTTTGAGATTTTTGTCAGAGTCAACGCGAATGCGGATGAACCGTTTGCCGCGAGCGTCGACGTGAATCTGCACATCACTTTCAGGGAGGGTGTGGATGAGATTGCCACGAATCTCATAAAAGATGATGAGACTCTTTGCAGCTCGTTGTCGCAGCATTCCTAGCAGTGGGAATGCGATGCAGAGCTCGTGGAAGCGGCCGCGAACTGTGTGCGGGAAAGCGTGGAGCATTTTCTTCGCTTCCTGGAGCGTTAGAGCCACCGTGGCTTTGGACTTCTTCTTGTAGTTGGATTGCAGAGTCGATAGGAGTGCATTGATACTCCAGTCACGTAACGGGGAGAATGGTGGGAGAGTCTGTTGAGGGCACGCGATGCGTGCCATGTCATAGACCTCAGAGCACCATGCGTCAATGCCCATGACGTGGTTCGAAACGGTAGTAGCATCCAGTTGCCGATGAGAGAGTTCAAATATGATGAAGTCCCGAACTGTGCCGGGGTGCGGCGGAAATGCCGTCGTAGCGTACATCGTACAGAAGCGTTGGTATGCCCCGAGTCCGTTGCGATGTTGGGCGCGCGTCCCGGAGCGTTTCGTGCGTGAGTAAACAAGCAGAAAAGCACGGGCCAGCCCGTTGCGCAAGCGCGTGCGAAGGCGCTGCGCTTGCGATGATACTGGGATGTCATGCACCGCGTGTAGCGACGCGATGCACGCGTCGCACACGATGAGCATGCCAAGCGGATGGTGGTTCCATCCATGACACCCCGTGCGGTCGCAGAAACTCCTCCGACAATGCAGACAGAAGAAGCGTGTCTCTGTGAGCGTCGCCCGACAGGACTGGCATGTTTCTGTGTGGTGTAATGTTTCGAGCGCCGTGCGTATGAAGAGACGCATGTCGTGCGCTGCGTGGTGGGATGTGAGTGAGTACAACCGGCCATTGGGTGCTGCGACGAACTTGGCGAAAGTCGCCTTCACGTGCGGAGCGCGGAGGCGTTGTAAAGAGCTGAGCTCCCGCTGGGTATACTGCGATCACTTGCTGTCCCTTAAGTGCCCTCCACCACGAAGCCGTTGTCCATGCCGGGAGAACGAAGACTGCCGAGGTATCTGCGGGGGATGCAAAGTGTTCCGCCCACGCGTGCTGCAGTATCTCTGAAATGATATCCGCGCGGTAAGGCGGGTTGCACCATACTCGACGGTGACGCCAGCTTTGAGCAGTGCAAGGTTCAACGATGCTCCAGAAGCGAGGGCACATGGCATTATTTCCCAAGGGGTGAGCACACGCGTCCACGTCGAAATCTCCGAAGGTATTTTCGACCCATTCAAAGACGTCCTGACGCATGCACCAGTCGTCGCGTTCGAACGAAGGGGTGAACTGTCGCGAGAGCTGATCCGCGAGCTGATTGTCCACGCCTCGAATGTGCTGCGCAGCGACGTCGAGATGGTACTTATCAATGACTGCATTGAGGCGTTGAATGAGGGCTTGGTATGCTTCCACTGCACTTGCCCGCTTGTTGAAAACGGCCATGGTCGTCGTGTTATCCGTGCGGAGCAAGACGCGCGTGGGATTTGACGGCACGCCGGCGAGGCATGGGGCCCATAGCTCCAGTGCTCGCACTGCCGTGTCGAGTTCACGGAAGTTGCTGGTGGGGCGAGAGTTCCCGTCGTACTTGTGTTGGAAGCGGTGTGGACCGTACCAGCCTCCTCCGCCGATGCCCGCAGCGTCAGTCGTGATGACATGCACCGATGGGTCAGACGGGAGTGTGCAGAGCTGCTGTTCCTCCACGTCAGCCGGTACGTCAATGCCTCCTTTCCATAGGCCGGTACCCGGATAAAATGCACGTGTCAGATGACCATGATTGAGTGCCTCAAGCCACCAATGTAAGTCCTGGCGAATCTGCGGCGTGATGCGCACGTGAGCCATGTCGCTCCAGCTCAATGCGTAATCCCACCAAGGGATGTTTTCGATGATGTCGTAGAGAGAGCGGTACATGGCTGTGAGTCGAGCTTGTCCTCCCGGCAGCACCATGGTGGTCCATTGTAGCTTGCCAGCGATGGATGCAAGCTGAAGCCGTGTGATTTTGTCGTCGCTGTTCTCGAGGCATGCCCGAATGGTGTCGGAGTAGTCCGCGCGGCGCTGATCTGAAATTGTTATGTGGCGCCGCTCGGTGTCGATGACGACTCCACAGTACTCCTGGCGCTTAGACGGCAGGTCAACCTTCGTGGGATTTACGTCGACGCCGGCGCGGCGAAGCAGCGTAAGAACGCCGTCCAGCATATCGAGGGCGTCTTCGTATTCGACGTGGGACGCGATGCTTATCTTGAAATCGTCGAGGTATGCCCCTACCACGCGAAAGTCCTTTGAGCAGTGGCGTCGTTTGCAAAACGATAATGCATGCTGCTGAAGGATCCGTTTGAAAGTGAGCGCCCAGCGCTGTGCGATGGTGGGTGCTTGCGTGCCGCCGAAAAGATAGTAGCGGGCACGAAAGAAACCCCGTTCAGCCGTGTCGTGGAGAGTGAACAGGTCGGCGTCCAATGCTGACTGGGCATAGAGCAGGAAGCATTCCGTGAGGTCTATGCCTGCTTGCCAGCCATTCTCGAAACTGTCGCGAAGTACGTCGTCGATGCTGTCCAGTCGCACTGCCGTCTTATGGTGGGCCCTGTTGACCCCCGTGCGGGTGGCGTCTGCGACAATTCGATATTTGTCCTTGCGTGGCTTGTAAAGCCCACCCATGGGTGTGAGCCAGCGCGGCGTGTACAGCAGCGGCCCCTCGAGGTACCGCTCTCGCCACTTGTCGAACTCGTGTGCGTGGCGCCCCGGCTGAGGTGGCTCCCCCGGCTCGAGTAGGACAGGGTCCCAACACGTCGGGTAGTTGTGCACGCGTTTCCCCTCAGGTATGTAAGCCAGCTCAGCGCGGTGTCCCCAAACGAGGCATTGCATGTCCCGAAGCGGCATGGGGTACTGCAGAAGCTCTTTCACATTGAGGCGGTGCCCAGCGATGTGTCGGTCGAACAGGTCCGACCCGAACGTGGCTTGAGACATGGCATGCGTGTGTCCGTTGTCTCCGTGCAGGCTGTCCGGGACGTGTAGGACAAGTAGGTCGCGCTCATTCGCTGCGTCAGCAACGACCACGTACCAACGTTTGACGCCGCGGTGTCTGCGTCGCTCAACAGTGAGGCGTCTGAAGAACCGAGTATCGACTCGTGTTCTACCAGAGGCATGCCGCAACTCGAGCAGCAGTCGTTTGACGACAGCCGCTCGGTCGCTGAAGGCAGCCCGTAGCGGCAAGTCTTTCCACCGCGGCAGATGCTGCATCGGATGGAATTGGGCGATTTCGTTCGCCACGGCGAGCAGTCTCCGTCGGTCGTGCCTGTGGTACGACTCGAACGTGAGTGTCGAACTGACGTCGGCGGATGTCACATGCTCTCCGTCGAAGGGACATGGCACACACTGCGCTAGCTCATGATCATTAAGCTGCGCAAATGGATTGCCAAGGGAAGGTGCGTTCCTGGCTGTGAGGAACGATGTGGCTCTGCTTAAGCACTCCGGATGCAACGATGTGCAGTCATCGGGTGCGGGCATGCCCATGTGTCGCTCGCTGAGATACGGCATCTCAGCGATTGACGGATGTGGTGGTGGTGGAGCTTCGCTGGTGGGCGAGGTTGAAGCCTCAGAGTGCTCCCCCATCGTTTCGGGATGCTGCTCGTCACGGGCAGCTCCCCAGATGGACCAGTCTGTTTCACAGTCGCGCGGCGCTGGTCTCTCCGCGACGCGACTGGTGTGGCTGTCTCACTCCTGCTTAGGAGGCGCCGCCGCCGCGGCGTCTCGCTTGCTCTGCATTGCCTTGAGCTGTTCGACTTTATTGCCAAGGATTTCCAGCGAGACCTTAAGGCACTCAGTTCGCGCGTGCTTTTTTACGCGGACGAAGTTGTGCTGGTAGCAGAAAGAGCAGTGCACTTCGGGGTCAAATAGCGCAGTGATACCCGTGGGTTTTGGCTTCGGCAAGCTCGCTGTCCCCGGGGCGGCAGGAGGGCAAGGCGCTTCCCCCGATGCGTTTTGTTGCACTATCCATAGCTCGACCCGGTCTGTAGTCAGCTCTACCAATGTGGCGACTTGTTCCGTGAGTGTCAGCTGCGGGTTGCCGCCTGGCAGTATCGCCTCGATCCAAGCCTTCTCCACATTAGATGCGGTAGAGTTCCAGATGCTCCATTGGCGCTGTTGGACCGATTTGAAATACTTGAAGATCACGTCCGGCGCGACGCGGCGATGCGCTTCCACGTTCTGCGTAAAGTGCATGAGGGTGAATTTCACCTGAGCCACGCGGGCGGCGAACATGTCTAGCGCCTCGCGATGCGCGCTGCTCGACGTGTAGCGTGTAATGCGCGACTTCAGCAGCGAGGTGTTTAATTGGGGTTTTTGATTAGGGGGAGTCGCTCGCGCAGCTGGTTCTGGGCGGCCGCCCGGCGGGTCTCGAGACCCTCCGGCGGCCTCTCCCTTAAGGCTGCTCGCGCGTATCCACTCTTGCTGTTGGTTGCTTGCTTCGCAAACAACCTAACAGCCGCACTACACGCGAGTAGTGGGAGGTCGAACACACGCCGAACGCGTCTTCGAGGGACGTAGTTCGTGTACCGAAACGGTCTGAATACCTACGTTTAGATCGAAACATCAGCAACCTTCGATTGGAAGTTTACTGTTGGATTCTTAATCGATTGATTAATGGGTGACGCGCCGAACGAACTCGAGGTTCTGGAAGCTCGTCGCGAAATATTGCAGCTGGAGATTGCGCTAGCGCAGGAGCGCCGTGCAGCTGCAGAAGCAGAGCAGAAGGGCAAGAAAGCGGCCGAAGAAGGAGGCGAGCCTACGTTAGATTACGTGGTGCCGGCCAGCTATCCGGACGCTCGCCACGCGGAGTCGCTACCTACGACTGGGATTCCGCGTCGTGGCAAGCCAACACTGCTTTCCTTGCCGTCGAACCCTGTTCTTCAGCACCTAGAGGCTGAATCGGTGAAACAGGGACACGCGTCTTCGCATAACGCGTGGATTTTCCGATCGATTGTGAGTGTCAGCGCATATCTGGAACTCGGAGTGCTGAGTCTTCAGCAGGAGACCGACGACCGAGTGGAGGAACTAGCGACTTACGTCGAAGAGAACCTGGACGTCGAGCGCGGAGACGACGGGAAACCGTTAGATCCAGAAGGAGACGAAGAGAAGCTGGCGCGCTTCAACGAGCTGAACAAGAAGATCGCGAGGATTGACTCCGTTCTGGAGCGCACGCGCAACACGCTCACAAACCTTCGGGACCAGATGAACGCGGTTGACGCAGTGCGCCGCTCCGCCGTCGATCTCCTCCCATGCTCCCAGCTTCAGGAGGCGTGACGTCTCCGCTTCCATGAAGCTGTTCTCCTCCTCCGTCATCGACGTTAGGCTCGCGCCCAAGTCGTACGACGGGGGAGGACCGTTCGTGAATGTGATCGCCACTCCCTTGGCAATCCAGTGCAACAGCTGCGGGCCCGCGCCGATCCGGCGCCACTCCTCCAGCTGTTCCCTGACCTGAGCGGCCAAGCGACTGCCCACGCGATCGCTCGTCCTCAGTATGCGTTTTCCCAGGCACATCCGTTGTTATTCCTTCCGTTCCTTCCGTCCTCGCCAACCGCCCTCCAATCCTCCCCCAGCTGCGCAGCATGCGCCGCTAAGGTTTATCCTTTTTGTTGGTTGCCACCGACTTAAGTGCTGCTTGCTTGGCAATC
Organism: Pycnococcus provasolii; assembly: GCA_938743325.2. Taxonomy (NCBI): domain Eukaryota; kingdom Viridiplantae; phylum Chlorophyta; class Pseudoscourfieldiophyceae; order Pseudoscourfieldiales; family Pycnococcaceae; genus Pycnococcus; species Pycnococcus provasolii. Next base: position 837,811 of record OW568869.1, on the reverse strand, counting down.
TGAGTCGCTCTGTTAGAGCGGATCTCTTTCTGGATGCGGGTGGTTCGCTTCGAGCGCGGCGGGTAGGCAGTCGTCTCTTCCAACAGCTGTGCCACCGTGGCGTCGGCCGTCTCCTTGGTGATGACGGTGCGCGGTCCCTTGTTGGCGACGAAGAAGTCTTCCAGCTCCGCGGCGAGCTCCAGGACGCCTGTGAGCGTGTTGCGCGTGCGCTCCAGAACGGAGTCAATCCTCGCAATCTTCTTGTTCAGCTCGTTGAAGCGAGCCAGCTTCTCTTCGTCTCCGTCTGGATCTAACGGTTTCCCGTCGTCTCCGCGCTCGACGTCCAGGTTCTCTTCGACGTAAGTCGCTAGTTCCTCCACTCGGTCGTCAGTCTCCTGCTGAAGACTCAGCACTCCGAGTTCCAGATATGCGCTGACACTCACAATCGATCGGAAAATCCACGCGTTATGCGAAGACGCGTGTCCCTGTTTCACCGATTCAGCCTCTAGGTGCTGAAGAACAGGGTTCGACGGCAAGGAAAGCAGTGTTGGCTTGCCACGACGCGGAATACCAGTCGTAGGTAGCGACTCCGCGTGGCGAGCGTCCGGATAGCTGGCAGGCACCACGTAATCTAACGTAGGCTCGCCTCCTTCTTCGGCCGCTTTCTTGCCCTTCTGCTCTGCTTCTGCAGCTGCGCGGCGCTCCTGTGCTAGCGCAATCTCCAGCTGCAATATTTCGCGACGAGCTTCCAGAACCTCGAGTTCGTTCGGCGCGTCACCCATTAATCAATCGATTAAGAATCCAACAGTAAACTTCCAATCGAAGGTTGCTGATGTTTCGATCTAAACGTAGGTATTCAGACCGTTTCGGTACACGAACTACGTCCCTCGAAGACGCGTTCGGCGTGTGTTCGACCTCCCACTACTCGTGTGTAGTGCGGCTGTTAGGTTGTTTGCGAAGCAAGCAACCAACAGCAAGAGTGGATACGCGCGAGCAGCCTTAAGGGAGAGGCCGCCGGAGGGTCTCGAGACCCGCCGGGCGGCCGCCCAGAACCAGCTGCGCGAGCGACTCCCCCTAATCAAAAACCCCAATTAAACAAGTAGAACTGAAGATTTTTATAAAACTCTTTGGTGATCCGAGCCCTTCATCATACATATGTGCATGCGCCACGTGAAGCTCTCCAGTCTCCCGTGTTCGTGTTCGTGAAGGAGAGTAAAAACGACAGGTCGACAAGCTTTCTTGACCATCCTCCTCCTCCTCCTCCTCCTCCGAGAACGAACGAACGAACGAGCGAACGAGCTCATGATACTACCCGGGTAGGCTTCTTGACCACCTTAATGAACGTGATGCAACAACGGCCGCGAACGTGCAAGCCTCCTGCAAGAAACACCCTTGCAAGAAGCACTCAAAAGCGGCCGGTGTACCTGGCCGGTGTGCATTGTGCAAGGGACCTGTGCGACTGCGAGGAGGTCTTGAGACAAAAAATTTGGACGGCGTTTACTACAACACAACATCAAAAAATAATAATAGAGATTGTCATGCAGCTTTCTCCATAGCAGCGCTCACCACCTGCATAGCTGCACGCGCACACGCGCCAATAGACGAGCAGGCTGTCACACGGAACACCGACGGATTGTTCGGATCCGACTCGATGCGAACCAGAACGGGTGTCTGCGGCGCGCTCGCGCTCACGGCAAAAGCGCACCCAATGGCGTTCGCCGGGTTTGGATCGTAGCCAATGCATGCATGCAGCTTGTACGTCGACAGAATGCCGTTGAGTTCCGTGGCCGTTAGGCTCTTTCCGGCATGCACAATTTTCTGGTGTGTGAGCGACGTGTCCGAGCTGTACTGCCGCCACGCGCCGAAGTACTGCTCTTGGCTTACGTTAGGTGCCGGCATGAAAAATTTGTGAAGGTACACGGGGAATGGCAGCGAGAAGGACATAGGAGCGCGCGACGTGCCGCTCGCGTCGACGGGGCGATAGCTCACCATCACGGTGCCGATGTGCGTCTCGCCATTCGGCCCGAGCGACGCCGACTGCAGAGTGCACGCGATGTGGCACTGGTGTTGGCGCCGAACCTCCACGCGGCTGGGCACGTACTGCACAGTCTGCATGCTCGTTCCGGGGAAGCCCTCCGCAGTGCACAGCACGCCATCCATGTCCATCCCGCTCTTGTTGCCAAAGTAAAGCGCCACCTTCACCTCGTGCCTTTGCAGAGCGAGCTTCACCCCAATTTGGATGAGGTCGTCTTCAAAGAGCACTCCACTGTCGCCAAGGAAGAGCTTGGAAGAAAGAGGGTCGGAGATGAGTGCTTGTGCAGCTGCGGGAATGCCCGCCGCTGGCGGTGATGCAGCTCCACCTCCAAGCAGGTCACCTCCCAGCAGGTCGCCTCCTCCACCGGCACCGCCTCCGCCTCCGCCTCCAGCTTCGCCGAGCAGGTCCGCTCCGCCGAGAAGGTCCGCAACCTGGTCCGCCGCCGCTCCGCCGGTGAAGGCGCCCGCCGTGGTTGCCGACGACGATGGCGCGGACGCCGCGTGGGCAGCCGCCATCACCGCCGGAGGCGCCACGACACCCCCTGTTCCCGTGTCCTCATCGTCGCCTTCTCCTCGCTTCTCGGCAAGGCGCTTAAGCAGGGAGCTTTCCTTAGTGGGAAACTTTGGCATCATCTCGAGAACCTTGGACGTCTGCGCCTGAGGGCGCTTGCAGAGCGCAAGGTACTCAGCACTGCGCTGCTGCAATTCGGAATCCGTGTGAGACTCGTACCGCTTCAGCAGAGCAACCACAGCCTGGCCGTGCTCTGAAGTTGGCGAACGGCCGGCATCCACCTCGTGCGCGAGACCCTTCATGAAGCTGCTAAGCAGCAGTGACTTGGCCGACGTGGAAGCGGCGGGAAAGCGCTCGTACAGCAGATCGAACTGATCCTTTGCGGATGCGCCGCCCTGCGCAGGGTCGAGCTTCCATCCAAATTCGCCGAGCAGGTAGCCGCAAACCTTGACGGCGCACTCGTGCGCGACGCCGCCTCGCAGCAGCTCGACGCACTTGGACGCGGCGTAAGCCTGCAGGTCCTCGTGGTTCGTGATGACCTGAACGCTTCGATGCCAGATGTCGTCTGACAGGAAGTCGCCAGCCTTGTCCACGAGCGCGAGCGTCACATCCACGTACCAGCTGAGATTCGGCGCAAACCTCTCCGCGAGAATGGCAACCTTGAGTGCAATCTCCTCGCGCAGCGCAAATTCAGCCTCGGGCAGGAATGCGAGCAGCTCCTCGACCACAGCCGAGCCGTTCTGCATGTCACTCGCCTCGTACAGAAGGTCGAGCGCCCGCCGGCGGATCGACACGTCCGCGTCGCGCAGCGCATCGATGACCGCGTCGAGGTGCGTTCGCGTGCTGCGCAGCACCTCAGGCACGTGGCTCAGACGGCTGAGCGTCTCCAACCCAAGGTAGCGAACGTTCGCCTCCTTGTACGAGACGAATCCTTTCAGCAGATCCAAGCACTTCTGCATCACGCCGCTTTCGCCGGATGCCGACGCGTACTTGATGGCGAGGTTGATGGTCGCGAAGAGGATACTGTGGTGCGCGTTGTTCTGGTTGATGTTCGGTCCCGTCGCGCTGTTCTTCTCCAGCAGCCTGCCGAGCACCTCGAGCGTTGCCCTTCGCGGCGGGTCGTCTTCGGGGATGGGGTAGTGGCCAATCGCCTCGAGACACTTCACCTGCAGCCACGGGCTCGGGATGCCGTAGTACGTGTAGTCGTTGGGAATTTCGTGGTGGCTGGTCAGGCGGTCGAGTATGCGAACCACCTTTCCGTAGCAGTGGTCGTAGCCTGCGTACCCGCCGTTCTTGGAGATGAGGCCGATGAGAAGACTGAGCGTCGCGAGCAGGATGCCAAGGTCACGTTCGTCCAGGAGCTGTCCCATGGCGTCGCCAAAGCTCTCCGGCGTGATGATGTCGTTGTTTTTGCGATACAGGCGCAGCATGCAGAGCGCCGCCTTCTTCTTGACGGACGGGTGGCTCGACGGCGACACGAGGAGCTGGCTCACGTCACCCGCGAGGCTCTCCGCGAACTCCTTGCTTCCTAGGTTTCCGACGGCGGTGAGCGCGAGCGTCTGAAAGTTCTGCTCCTTGGAGACGATGTCCTTGCGCATGCTGTTGATGACGAGCCTAAGGAACTCGTTGCTTTCGTTGAGCAGCACGCTCGTGACGAGGTATCCGACCTGCTTTTCGCTGTACTTGGTACCGCTGACGAGTCCCACCGCCTCCATGTGCCCAAACTCGACGTCGTACCCGAGCATGTATATGTACAGGATTTTCCAGACGTACTTCTTCTTGTCGTACGCCGTGAGCGTACTCGAGGACTTGAACTTGGTTCTTATGTTTGCGAGTTCCTTTTCGACGCGCGCTTTTTGCTGCTCTTTGGACGTGCACGCGCGTATGTCTGCGATGAAGACGTTCAGGCCGCGCATCGTCTGGAACGCCATGACTGAAACTTAAAGAGCACACAATAAGCTTTAAGCACTTAAGGGCACAAGCGAGTACGCGCGAAATGGAACGAGCCCTAAGAAAGAAGCAGCAGCCTGCTTCGCGATTCCTTTGGAGGAAAGAAGGTCGCGGAGGAAGGGAAGGAGCAACAGACAAGGGCGGAGTAAAATATGCCCTTGCAAGAGATGCCTTTAGGGTTTGAAGTTACCTTAGGGTGGGATTTCCAACTTGGGATGCCTTAGGGTTACCCCCTTCTGGGTTAGGGTTTGAGATTCCTTTAGGGTTACTGTACCCCCTTCTGGGTTAGGGTTTGGGATTCCTTAGGGTTATCTACCTGGGTTATCTTAGCAGTTCGTGGCTGTCGTTCCTCTCTCTCCGTATCCTCTGACCACCACCCTTCGCTTGATATTGATTTTGCCTCATCACTGCTTTGCCCTCTCTCGGATCACATACTGTACGCCTTTATCATGTCGCTCTCGTCAGTGTCAGTGTCAGTGTCAACGTCCGCCCTCCTTCATAGGGTTCATCATAATATGCGCTACAGTAGTGGGAAGCGTCTTTCTTTGTCTTTGTGGGATTGTGCTCCTCAACGACGACTCGTCAGGGTAAGGGCTTCTTCGTCACCACAATCTCAGTCACAGGCCTCCAGCGTCCCGAAAGTATCCGCGCGACGACGCATCACCGCAATCGCTGAACTCACTGTTGACGTCTCGCTCGCGTGCGCGTGCGAGGTCTTCTTCAGACCGCAGGGAACCGAGGGATGCACGAACGCCGCGGACTGCGTCGCAAGCCTCCTTCCCGAGGAAACACAACCGCAGCAGAGACAGAAAGCGCTAGACGCAATCAAAATCGGCGACGACGCACTCGAAAGGAGAGACTTCGCCGCCGCGGACGACGCGTACACGGAGGCGGTCGAGGCGGCACCCACACTCTACACAGCTGCGCAAAAGGCACTCACGAAAAGAGCAGAGGCGAGGAGGTGCGGCGCCAAGCCGGGATACAAGGTGGACTGCACGGGAACGGGGTACACGCCGCCGCCCAACGACGGACTCATCAAGGACGAATGGCGTGTCTGGTTGTGGGGAAGAGGCGTGCGATGGCCTGGACACTACATCATCGCGCTGCTCATCATCAGACAACTGTTCGTGCCAGATGGCGGATTCCCCATGCCGCGCACGGATGAAGAGAAGAGTGATAGCAACCGACGTGGCGTCGTGCAAGGCGTCATCGCCATCACAGTCCTATTCGCGTACAACGTCGCGCTGTTCAACTACGGGTTGACGTACTAATTGACCCATTTTTAATGTAACGGAACTCACTTACCTTGACTTGGCAATCACGCGGCGGGCTCTGACAATCACAGAACCCGCCGCAGCTGCAAGCGCACCAACCATGAGTGCCTTGTTCGGTGTTCGGTTTGGCGAATTGGTCGGCGACGATCTGTTGTGTTGAGAAGACGTCGTCTTCGTCGGCGTCGTCATCGACGACGACGACGACGACGACGACGACGACGACACGTCGACATTGGAACGCGGAGGTGTCGCTGGTGCAGGATCCTCGCGTGGCGTTGCGATGATTCGAAAGCACGTTCGCAGGAGTCGAAGGGAAGGAAGTACGATGGCGAGCGGCCCCACGAGGTCGCGAGCTGATGCCGCACCATCGCGCATCGCAAACAGGCAAGCGCCGGCAATGCTTCCAGAGCATGCAAAGACACCCATCGCGCCGTGGTAGCGCGCGAGTCGACCGGTCGCCGCATCTGCAAGCGCTGTCAGCGTCCACGAGACCACCAGCATATACAGGCACGAGCGCCGAAGCGCGACGTGTACAAATCCAAGCGCGAGAGCGAAGCTAGCTGAGAGAGCGGCAAGCATGACCATGACCTTGCGTTGTTGAATCAAGGAGACGCCAACGTAGCTGTTGGCATTGACAAGCGTTGCCGCGGTCGCCCACGCGTAATGCGCTGTGGTGGCGAAGTACCCGATTGCGACAATCGCGACGTCGCGTGTGCTGCTCTGTGGAGACGACGACCCAGTCAACAGCTCGAAGAAGGACGCAGACTTCTCGCCAAAGGTAGCATCCCACGCGTCGAGAGCCTTCACCTGAGTGAAAGACATGCTGGTGGCAACGGCGCCGAGGAGCATCGCGCTGAGGTAAAGGTGATTCCGTTCCAACGAAGGAACGAAGGCGAAGCACCACAGAGCTTGCGACAGGTGAGCCACAATCCACGGAACTGCAATTTCAGGCGATATGGGGCTGCTTCCGAGCAGGAGCAGGAGCAAGAAGACGAATTCAGACAAGTATATGGCACCCCATATTGCAAAAGCCCAAGGCGCTGGCTGCAGCACAGGCTTGAATTTCCGCGCAGTTGTGTACGTCGGTTTGCCGTTCGCGCCGACGTCGACGCGGCTGTCAATTCTTTGAGGCACGCTGACAGCGACGGCGTTTGCGGCGAACGCGAGCGACATCGCCGCTGTCCACGGTCTTACGCACATAGAGCGTTGCCCATTCCCCGCCAGCCTGTCCGCGGGTGGTCCGTTGAAGAATGGGAGTGATGCGACACAGTATTCGTCGGATTCCAGCAAGGTGCTTCTGTACGCGTCGAAGGCGTCTGAGCGTGCGAGTGCGAGCAGGAGGGCGGATAGTGAGGTTATGATGAGGATGCGCACCCAAGGCTCCGCCATCGCCGCCGAACCACGCCGACGCCGACGGTGAGAGGGAGACGGAGAGTGATTTTATCCAAAAACGGCGGAGATATGTATTTTACACAGGATTTTTTTTCCTTACCGGACGCTGCTCGCTCTCTATCTTATGGGTCGGAGGAGGAGTTGATTATTCGGGGTTTAAAACCTTTCGCGGACGAAGGGTTGATGAGTGGGTGAACCCCGAATAAGAATTGGAAGGTTTCACCAGAGTAAAAAGTACCGGGTAGTCAGTCACGGCGGTGTTGTAAACTTTATTCTTGATAATAGCCTTAAAATAGGTAGTATGTCCGCCGCCGCCATGCCTCCGCCGGTTGACGCGTGCGAGATACCCATCTCTGACTCCGACTCCGACTCCGAAGAGAAACAGGTTCACGGCGCTGCTGCTGCTGCAGCTGGTGATAACTCCGATGACGCATACGGTCCCGAACCTGCTGGTGTCTCCGACGATGGTGCTGTTAACGTACACAATGATGGTGGTGCCTCGCAATCTCTTGACGAGGATATCAAGGCGGTGCGGCAAATAGCGGCGCAAGTGAACGCCTCAAAGGCAACGACGCAGAGAGCAGTCGACGTGTACACCATTTGCGTCAACCATACACCCAAACAGAAAGACCATAACTATGAGTGCTTCGAGACATGTCGAGGGAAATCGCTAGAAAGTCGCAAAATCGCGTACGCAGCGGTGATCTTCGTCGCGATGAACGAGGAACCTAAATTTCACCTAAATTTGGGAGCGGTGATCAAGAAGATGGGGAAGAAGAATGGAATAAAGTACAAGCCCTGCGTCGCGGCGGTCAAAATCATTCGAAACATCATCGCAAGTGTGAACAGTACAAAGCGTCCCGCCGAGCAAGACGACGGCAACAAGAGGGCCAAAAAAGCCAAGGACGACGCTGGTGGTGTTGCTGGCCCTTCTGCCAACGTCTTCGCTGCCGCCCTCAATTCCTCCGCCGCCGCTGCTGGTGCTGCTGACGATGAAATGGGGCCGCCGCGCGGGAAGCCTGCGGTTCTCGTGCGCGACATTGTGAAGGCGACCAGGAACCTGCAGCAGATGTGCCAAAATCTAGCCTCAGCCGTGAACCACGAGATGGGCGTGCTGCCGCCAGGTATTGCCGGATGGGCAGGTGTGCCGCCGATGGCTCAACCGAAGCTTCTCGTGCTCGACCTGAATGGCTTTCTCATTCACCGCGAGATTGCGCATCACGGTGCAGATGCGTGCTACAATTGGGGTGATGCGAACGACGCGACTTGGTCGATGCCCGACGCGATGGTTGGACAGTTCAAGGTGTGGATTCGACCTCACGGCCGCGAGTTCCTGCAGTGGTGCCTGCAGCACTTCGCGGTTGGCATATGGAGTTCCGCTAAATACCACAACATCAGAAATTATCTCCCCTTCCTGGGTTTGAATCCTGAGCTGCTGGCATTCGTTTGGGGTCAGGAGCAATGCACGGACGCCGGACCTGACCCGATTGGGCGAGAAGGCAAGCGCCTGATGTACAAGGACCTCGCGCAGCTTTGGAACGTGCAATTCCAAGGACCGGTCGGCAGCAGCGATCCTCCACCGTACGACAAGTCGCCGAGCGAAATCGCTGAGCTTCCGGATCTCCCCGCGCACAAGGCGAAGAAGCCTCACGCACCCTTGTACGGTATGTACGGTCCCTCCACCACGTTACTCATAGACGACGATTATCGCAAGTGTTGGTGCAATCCGAGCTTCACCGCGGTACATCCGACGCCTTGGTCTGGCGATCGCGACGACAATCTGCTGGCTCCTGGGAGCGCGTTTGTGCGCTTTTTGGAGTCATGCGGCACGTGCGATGACTTGCGTCGTCGCGTATACGAATTTGCGTGCGACGGCACGTTACGTCGCCTCGGTCTCGCGCACGTCAAGGCGACTTGAAGAAGGACTTTGAAGTACAGTACAGTGCAGTGTAACATACATGTTGACGAAACAACCAAAGAAAACAATTTCGTCAAATAATCCTCTCCAAGTCACGTTGTGAGGGTTCCACGACGGATCCCCTGGTACCGGAAACGTGAAAAAAGGGACCAAACTCATCTCAGCCTCTCATACTGTATCCGTCCCCATCAATCAGTGAGTTGTGCGGAATCACAATATATTTCCCGTGATGATGCTCGCCTCCGCCCGTGCTCCGTGCTCGTGCTCGCTCTCGCCTCCGCGATGCCCGCCTCTGCGTGCTCGTGGTCATGCCCGTTCCGTAACAACGCATGCCTCCTCCGTCCCCGTGCGCCGCGCGATCCTGCTCGGATCCGCCGGTGCTGCCCTCGGTGCTGGCCTCGCGGTGCCTGGCTCGCCCATATCGTCCGGACCGGCCCTTGCGGCTGCCGCACCCAAGGTGGACGTCGGAGACGTCGCGCCGACGTTCGCGCTCCCCAAGGCGGGTGGCGGAAAGCTCGCGCTGGCCGATGCGCTCAAAGAGTCGAAGTTCGTCGTTCTGTACTTCTACAACCAGGACTTCTCCCCAGGGTGCTCGGTCGAGGCGCAGAGATTTCAGCAGTCGCTCACCAAGTTCGAAAGCAAGGGCGCAAAAATCGTTGGCATTTCCATGGATCCTATCGACAAGCACGAGGAGTTCTGCGACAAGGGCGGACTCACCTTCCCCGTGCTCAGTGACGCGGACGGGTCGGTTTCGGCGCAGTATGGAGCGGAGCTCAGCATCCCTCTTCTGGGGAAGTTTTCCGACCGACAGACGTTTTTGATTGACAGCGCCGGCACCGTCAAGGGACACTGGCTCGAGCGTGACGGGTCCATGGCGAACGTCAAGACGACGGAGCACGCCGACCAGGTGCTCACCAAAATCGATCAGGTTGCGTAAGTAAACAGGGTTGTGTTACGTGAGTTGCTTTAGTACACAGAAGTCAATAGGCTCCATACCACACACACCATGGCTGTCAAGCAAAAAGAAACGAATATAAACAACGCCACCAGAATCGGCGCCAAATGTGGAGAATGGCTCGCTGTCTTGGGGAAGAAGCCGTTGATGAAGATCGACCACGTGTTCCACCATCTCTGTACCCACGTTTTGGGCAACGGCGCCACGTACGAGTTGAATTGGTGGTCAGCATAGTGGCGATCACCCTCACCCTCCGTCTTCTGCACCGCGGGATCCGCGCTATGGCCGAACTTCGCGAACTCCTCACTCCAGTCTTCGAGCTTCATGCGCCCTGGCGTCGGCGCGTCCTTCGGCATGTGTTGGTGCTTTTGGAAGCCCTGCAGCCTGGTGTTCAACTCGTCGTTCGACCACAGCGGCGTAAGTCCCTTGTCGTCAAGCTCGCCGAAGCAGTATCTAAAGTCCGAGTGGCGGAACGCATTCTCGTGCACGGTCATGAAAGCCTGCGTCCGGCACTTCACCGCACAGTACTCCCACGGGTCGATGAGGACGCTGCCTGGCGGGTAGCCCTTTGATGCGTCCGCAGTCACGCCCACGGACTCGATCCACTTGTTCCACATACTCGAATGTTCGACGCTCAGTGGCGGCAGGCTCTTGCTCGCCCTCGTCTGACCATCGGTTGACTCGTCTTTCGCTTCGTCGGCCAGCTTCCTCACCTGGCCCAAGCAGCAAGCGGTGCAGGTTTCATACCTTCCGCAGCACTTCGTGTTCGCTTCGCACGCGCCGGCATCGCCCATATCCAGCTTCGCGTCTGTGCCAGCTTCGAGAGCGGCGCACGCAGGAGGCGGCTGGCCCGCGGCTGGACAGCACCCACTGCTCGGGTTCCACTCCGAACGCGCGCAGGTATTCCCTCGCTCGTCGGTGATGATGTGCGCGCCTCCCTTCGTGAATCGACACCGATCGGTCGGCCCAGGAACTGCTTTGGGCAGCGCGTACAGCACCGGCGTAGGCCCCTCGAACTTGAGCTGGATGTTCTCGATCTCGCCCAGCGGCCCTTGGTGGTGTCGCGGGTTCGAGCCGGCGGCCACTCCGGCGGCCACTTGGTGCTGGAAGTTCGGGTGCCGCTCCTCGCGCGGGTGGTGCTGCCCAGACGTAAAGCCAGCAAGGGCAACTACCAGCACAAACACAGACCCAAGCCCTCTTAAGGGCGAGCACGCCATGACTGAGCGAAATATGCCACCACAAGGCGAGGCCAGTGCCAGGCGAGAGTGCTGGGCAGGGTGCTGGGCAAGCAAGACAGCGCCCAGTGCGCCGGAGGGTCCTCTCCCCGGGGGGCCTTCCCCCGGGGTCGGGGACCTCTGCTGCGCGCAGGCACCGGGCCCTAACCCTAACTTAGCTTGCCAGCCCAGAGGTTCAGGTTAGGGTATTCAACATTCCTATTCTAGTCTTTTTTTTACACAACGCGCAGCTCCAGAGGAACGAGCGCACACACGACGCGACCGCCGCAAGCGCGCAGCGAGGCACCGCCCTCCTCCAGAGGAGCGACGACGCACAGGCCCTCGACGCGAAGCACGCCCGCGCGAAGCGCGACGATGCTCTGGCGCAGGCGGTACACGCCTGGCTGGCCGTCGACAGCCTGCAAGGGCGCAAGCGGGCACGGAACCTCGCCCACCGCGCTGAGGCCGCTCGACGACGATGCGGCGAGCATCGCGGGCGGTGCCAGCGCCGCGGGGGGGACGCGTGCGCCAGCGGCGGCGCCGGCCGTCGCAAGGTGCACGAGACGCCACGTGCTCGGTGGAGGGCCGGCTTCCGACGGACCGCGTAGCTCAAGGCGCAGGTCGAACGGAATTCCGACGCGGGCAGCCTTCGTCACGCCAATCATCTCGTCCACCGCGGCGCGTGGGGGCGGTGCGCCTGCCGCAGTCAGCAAGTGCGGAATGTCCGCGGCGGCACTCACCAATGACCATGTGCCGTATGCGGCCGAGGAATCTGAGCCAGGTGCGGTGGCGGATGCCGTGGATCCCGAAAGGACAGCCTGCGTCTGCAGACGCCCGCTCTCGCCGCCGTCCACGCCACGCCAGCGCACGTCGAGCTTGCCAAGCGACCCGCTCGATGATGCATGTGCATCGCCGTCAGCGGCGCGGCGAACTACGTGCAATACGTGCGCGCTTTCTCCGGGCGCCAGCACGAGCGCGGCACCGAGACAAGCGGCGGAGTCGCCGATGACCTCCGCCTCGCCGCCAATGCGCGCAGCGGTCGCGCCCTCGGGTGCGTCGAGACGAATGTCGCGGAAGACGAGGCTTGTTTTGGACGTGTTCTCCAGGCACGCCTCGAGCGCCCACGCCGGCCCGCCTCCCCTCGCGTCGAGTGCGTCGCCGCAGACGTCTGGCAATCGGCGGCACTTCGTCCTGACGGCGAGCGGGCTGACGACGTTAAACTTGTAGTACTGTGGAAAGTACCTGCGGTCTGGTGCCGCAGCTGGCGGCAAGCCGTGCTGTTGCGGTTGCGGTGCAGCCGGGTCCGTTTGTGTCTGCACGCTGTACACGGCGCTGCATGCGAGGGTGTGTGCTCCTAGTTCCCTGAGTGGGAACGACACGACGAATTCGTGCGCACCCGCGCCTGGTGCGCCGACGTTATCGAACGGCGAGTCGTTGTTATCGTAGAGAACTTGCTTGTTTCTTTCTGTTTGCATTTCCACGCGCACGCAGATACTTCTCGCCAGAGGTGATCCCGACACTTCTATGGCGCACGTGAACGTCTCTCCGAGGTGCACTTCCCCGAATGACGACGTGGTTGCGAGTGAGCCGTTGAACGGGTAGTGAGCCAGTGACGACGACGCCGAGGATGACGCCGAATCATCGTCGTCTTTTAGTGCGTCGGCGAGATCAGCGTGCATGAGGTCAGGCGCGAGGTCGTAGATGGACGGTGGCGGTGGCGGTGCTATTGCCAGCTTCGGGCGAGTCTGACGCACGAGGCGGAACGCCACGAGGTGCTGCTGCTGCTGCTGCTGCTGCTGCTGCGTGTGCGTAGGCGGTGGAGGCTGCTGGGATCCCGCAGGCGCAGGCATGAGCGGGTGCGGCGGAGGAGGTGTCGCCATGAGCCGAAGGATGACGAAGGCGGAGGGCGATGAATTTTCGGGCCTGACTAACCCCTAAATGAATCCCAACTTCTGCTCTTCTCTGGAACCCCTAATTGAATTCTTCGGGGAGATTATTCTTTGGATAGGGTTGTCTTTACGATATCCTTCTTGAACATGCCAGCGCTTACGTTCGTGTCGTCGGCGTCGGCGTCGTCGGCGTCGGCTGTGCGCGTGCGTGGTGCTCCTCGTCTTCGTGGTCATACTAAAAGCGGAAGCAGCACCACACCACCTTCGGTTTTGCGCACCTTGTCCTCGTCGTCGAGGAGACAGAACTGGAGTAGCTCGAGCTCGAGCGCGAGCGCGAGGAGACACAACGCCTTGATTCCTTGTGCCGCCATCCAAGACGCACTCGAGGAACTCCTGCTCGGAAACGACCTATCCAGCGCTGACGCAGAAGCGGCACTCGAGGATCTCATCGCGAATCCGTCGCCTGAAAGTACAGCCGCCTTCATGGTGCTGATGCGTGCAAAGGGGGAGACCGCCGACGAGGTGGCGGGACTCGTGCGTGCCATCTCGAAGCACAGCCTCAAGGTACCGCTCATCTCCACAGACGTCGTCGACATCGTCGGAACGGGAGGAGACGGCATGAGCACAGTGAACATATCAACCGGAGCGACGGTGCTCACAGCCGCCGCGGGCGTCAAGGTGGCCAAGCACGGAGGACGAAGCGTCAGCTCCAAGTGCGGCTCCGCAGATGTCATCGAGGCGATGGGCATCGCCGCGGAGCTAGGACCCGCGGGCGTCGCGCGGTGCGTCGAAGAGGCTGGAGTCGGATTCATGTTCGCGCCAGTGTACCATCCCGCGTTCAAGCACGTCGCACCCGTGCGCAAGGCGCTCGGACTGCGCACGGCATTCAACATGATTGGGCCAATGCTCAACCCGTCCGGCTGCCAGCGCGGCGTGATTGGTGTGTGGGACACCACCGTGATGCGCCTCATGGCGGACTCGCTCGCCAACCTCGGTGCGAGCAAGTGCGTGGTCGTGAACGCCGGGGGCATCGACGAGCTCACTCCTGTCTGCGACGCAACTGTGGTGGAGATTAACGGCGCCGATAGCATTAAGGAGTACACAGTCCGCCCGGAGGACTACGACATTAAAAAGTGTACGATTGAGGACCTCGTCGGCGGAGAGCGCGAGCTGAACGCGCGCATGCTTCAGGACGCGTTCGGCGGTGAGAAGGGTCCCGTGGCGGAGGCGCTCATCTTCAACGCCGGATTTGCGGTCGCGATGGCGGAGAATAGCCCCGTGTCCAGCCCGCTCGAGGGCGTCGCGCTCGTTCGCGAGGTGCAGGAAAGCGGCAAGGCGCTGGAGACGCTCGAGAAGTGGCGGACGCTGAGCCAGGAGGAGAAGGCGAAGGAGGAGAAGTAAAGTTCTACCACCCTACCACCCTATCCACCTTTATCCAATACCAAGTTCCCAACCCCATTGGATTTCCGAGTTCGGGGTTCTGTTACCTGGTTCTGTTCCACTCCGCCCTGTGCCATCCAGATTTTGGCGGCGCACTTTTTCTTTCCGTTTGCCGACGATGGCGGACACGAAGAAGAAGAAGTCGTGGTGGTCGCGCCCGTCTCCGCGCCTGCCCGTACCTCGTGTAGGTAGCGAGGTGTACGGACTTGTCGTGCGCATCACGCGCCAAGCGGCGACGGTGCTCATCAAGGTGGTGGACAGCACGCCGCTCCCGTCCACGACGCTCGAGGCGGTTTGGCGCACGCCAGACATGGCGCTGCGAGGCGAGGCGGTGGATGACACCGAGGACGTCGCGTCGTTCGTGCGAGTTGGCGACGTCGTGCGCGCGCAGGTGATGAGCGTGGGTGATGGAGGTGCGTACTTCATATATGCACCTGAGCCGAGACATGGCGTCGTGTACGCGGCTGATGATGCGGAGCTAATCAAGGCGCCGGACGCTAAGGGCAAGGCGACGTTTCGCCACCCTGTGACGGGCGAAAAAACGACAAGGCGTGCGAGCCAAACGGAAACGTGGACATGGGACGACTTCATGGACGCGGACAGATGACATCCTTCGTTTCGTTGTTGTAAAATAAAGATTGAAATTACATCCGCAGGCGCTTGTGCCAGTCGACGACGTCGTCGTACTTGAGCTCGCCCCCGAAGATATCGAGCGCACTGCCCACGGTAACGTCCACCTTGCCCTCGCACACTTCGTAGAACCGCTCGAGGTCCGACACGTCGCGCACACCGCCGGCGTACGTGACGGGGATCGGGCTGGTGGCGGCGAGAAGGCGCACAAGGTCCTCGTCGATGCCACCGCGCAGGCCCTCGTTCGCGACGGCGTGCACGAGAAACTCGTCGCAGTACTCCGCAAGTCTGGCGAGCCAGTCGTCGAAGAAGGGACGCACGTCAGTGACGGTTTGCCATCGGTCTATGCACACGCAGTACGGGTTGCTCGCATCGTCCAGTGACGACTCCGACGACTCCGACGTCGTCGTCGCGTCTGACGAAGGCACGCGCTTGCACGAGAGGTCGATGACGACGCGCTCTTTGCCCACTGCATCTCTCAGCCTCGCGAGCTTATCCAAGTCGATCATGCCATCTGTGAAGGCGTAGCTGGTGACGATGACGTGGCTCGCTCCCGCCTCGATCCACTCCGCGGCTGACTCGTCAGTGATGCCCCCTCCCACGTGCAAGCCTCCTGGGAACGCCACGAGCGCGTCACGCGCCGCATCGGCGTTTTCCTGCGATTTGCCGAGCATGATGACGTGTCCTCCCGGCAGTTGGTCGTCGCGGTACTTCGTCGCGAATGTCGACGGTTTATCGTCCGTGCTAAAGTTTTCCAGCGTCGCTGTTGCGTCGTTGTCCTGTAGTGATGCGCCCACGATCTGCTTCACCTTGCCCCCGTGTATGTCGATGCAAGGGCGGAACGACGACAAAGAAGAAGACGAAGAAGACGCTGCTGCTGCTGCTGAGACATGACGCCTTCTCGACGGTTTCCTGTAGGAGCACCTCCTGTGATGACTAAAGTGTACGTGTTTGTCAGCGCGAAGGGTGAACGAAGAAGACGACGAGATGGACGCCGCCGCCGCCATATCTGATCTAATCAAAACAAAATAAGTCCAAAAAGGAATCCCAGCATACACGAAACGTAACCCGAAACGTAACCCTAACCCACAAAACCCTAACCCACAAAACCCTAACCCCGAAAGTCCGAATCCAAACCCCAAAATCCAAAGCCAAACTTTCTTCCCTCGAGGGATCCGGAAGAATCCGAATTCCGAATGAAGACCGCTCTATTGTAGGGAAAAAAGCATTTTTGGGGATCCATCCCTAAACCCTGGGAAACGAGCCTCCCCCTGGGACTTTGGTCCCTGTGTTGGCGGCTGCCTGCTTCGATTCCCTTCGGCTTCATTCTTCATTCCCCTCCGCCTCCTCCGCCCGTTTTGTTTGGTTCCACGCGCGATCTCCCAGGAGCGCAATGGCGTTTTCGGCGCTTCAAGGTTCCTTCTGCGTCATTCTTTCATGGTGTTCCATGCTTTCATTGTCAGTCGTAATGTTCGACTTGCCTTGCGTCGATGCCGCGGCGAAACGTGCGTCGTTCATGGGACAGGAGAAAGACGAAAAGACCGAACAGGCCAAGTCACCAGGAGATGCCGCGCCGCTCTTCCCCGTGTTCGTCATCGCAATCGTCGCGTGCATAATCTTTCCATGGTCCATCGTGAAACTGTGCAACCTCAACGCTTCGCACAGATCGGCGTCGTCGTGGTCAGACAAAGACAAAAAGGCACAAACGAACAAGAAAATTACGCCAGCAACGTCGTCATCCACAACGAGCAACGTCGTGTTCGTCGCGCTGTGGGCCATCTTCATCGGACTGTACGTCTACGTCAGCCACATCACGCACACCGGCGCGAAGGTGTTCGACCCGACGTCGATCCTCGAACTCGAGCCTGACGCGTCGACGCGGCAAATCAAAAAGGCGTACCGAACGCTGTCTCTCTCGTTCCACCCAGACAAGTGTCTCGACCGCAACCCGGACATGACCACTGAAGAGTGCGCGGAGAGGTTCCTGCAAATCAGCAACGCGTACAAGGCGCTCACGGACCCAGTCGCACGCGAGAACCTCAAGAAGTACGGGCACCCCGACGGGCAGCAGCCCATGGACGTCGGCATCGCGCTTCCCAACTTCATCTTCGAGAAGGGTACCATGGCGCCTCTCGTGCTGGCTGCGCTCATGGGATTTGGCGTCATCATACCGGGTATCATCGCCATTTGCTACCTCCTCAGCAGCCGCAAGTACACGACGTCGAACGTCAATCAGGAGACGCTGTACTGGTACAGCCACTTCATCAAGCCTTCCATGGCTCTGAGCAAGATGCCGGAGACGCTCGTCATCTGCAAAGAGGTGATGGAGATGCCCGTTCCGCCTATACAGGAGAAGCCGATGGAGGAGCTGGCCAAGTTAGTGCGCAACCACATCTCCGACGGCAAGGACAAGGACAAGGTGAAGAAGTTTTTCGGGCGCAAGACGCCGCTCGTCAAGGCGCACATGCTGCTGCTCGCTCACATGGACCGTCAGGTTGACGAGATTCCGCAGGAGCTCAAGAAGGATTACGCCACGTTCCTGGGACACTGCCCGAGCCTAATTGACGAGCTCCTGAAGGTTTCGCTCATGCCGAAGCGCCCTCTTAGCATGGGCTGGCTCGAGCCGAGCCTCAACGTCATCTACCTGAGCCAGAGCATCGTGCAGGCGGTCCCAATCTCCGCTCGCAAGATTCTCGCGAATGGGAAGGCAGCCCCGTCCGACATCTCGTCCATCTTGCAGATGCCCGGCGTCGACGCCGACGCGGTGAAGAAGATAAGCCGAGTCGCAAAGGCGAAGGATGCGTCCTCGCTCATGAACATGCTGCGCTCCTCGTCGCTCGAGAGTCGGGTCGACCTTCTTGCCAAGGGTGGGGTGAGCACGGAGGATGCCACCGAATCGTCCCTCATGCTCGACACGCTGCCGTCCGTCATGTGCACGGTGTTGTGCGAGACGCCCGGCGAGTCGGAAGTTTGCCCAGATGATCTCATGGAGATTCGCGTCAAGTGCCTGCTCACGCGCGCCGGCATGATGGCCAAGGCGCGCGACGAGGTGGCGAAGGGCGGCGCGGATGCCAGCGCCATGGAGGAGGAGCTGCTGCGCAAGTCGCGCGTCAAGACGAAGTTCGACGAGGAGGGTGACCAGATCGCGTCGCTCGGCGATCCTGTGGCGGCACTCACGCCACACTATCCGAACGAGAAGGAGGAGGGGTGGATGCTCATCGTCGCTGACCCGAAGATGAACGCGGTAATTGCGTCGACGCGCGTTCGACTTACGAACGCGGAGGATCTGGGCTACCTGGCGACGAAGCTTCACATGAAGCGCACGGAGAACTCGAGTGTTGCCACGGCGAACGAAGTGCTGGAGACTTCGATGGGACCGCACGTGAATATCGCGACGAACCCACCCAAGACGGTGGATGCACGTGAGGCGTGGCTAAGTGTTCCTGGGCAGGAGACGAAGCTGCGTATGCAAGCACCAAGGGATGGAAAGCACGACTTCTGCATTTTCCTGCTCAGCGACACGTACATCGGCTGCGACGTCGTGCAGCCATTCGTCATGCGCGTGAGCAAGCGGCCATCGGCGGATGAACAACCGGGTAAGCTCGTCAAGGAGATTGGGTTCAAGGGATCGAACGCTGGCGGCGACGACGCCAATGCAACCGCAACATCGTCGAACGCGGACGTGCCAGCAAGCCAGCCGGCGGCACGTAACGACGACGACGACGACGACGACGTTAGCGACGTGGAGGAGGATGGCGAGTTGATTGACGGTGACGAATACGACTCAGATGAGACGGGAACGTCGGAGTCCGACATTGATGACGAGTTTGAGGAACCGAAACCGGCAAATAGTTTTACTCAGTAAGAACCGAAGTAACTAAAGCTTTCGACAATATACTGATGCGTTGACGCTATCCATAATAAGAAGGTTGATTTTTCAGTCAAATTTCTGTTTTTAATTACATTATCATCAATCGCAGTCGGGATCGATGGCGTCGAATTTAGCGTAGTCAACGACACCTCTCCCTCGCAGAGCCTCCGCCTTGCTGAGAGGCGCTGGAACTGCCGGCTTCGTTGTTTTTGCCGTTGTTGGCGGCGGCGCCGACGCCAACAGAGCAAGCGTTATTTTGAGTTTCTTCTTCGACTTGACCCACTTTGCGCGAGCAGAGTCGGGAACTACCTTTGCCGGCAACTTCGCCTTCAGACGGTATCGCGCGTCGCGCGGCGCACTTGCGGCGGGCGTAATTCTCAGCTCGTCTTTCGTAACGTCGAGATCAACGTCCGCCGGCCCGCTTGCGTTCGGCATGACCACCTCGACTGTGAGCGTTCGCGCCGCGTCGTCGCGCGACACCTCGAAGTCTGGTGTGAGCGTCCCGAGCGCGAACGTGCTCCCTCCTCCTCTCGAGTTCTCCGTGTCGTCGAGCTGGTCGTCGAGCGCACGTACGCGCTCTTGTGAGATTTCCACATCCGACTTGTTCGCCTGCTGCTCACCGTGCAGCCAAGACGCCATCTTTTGGAAGTCGAACGGCGAAGACGTTTCGCTGGGACCCATCGCCGGCTTGTTTTGCTGGTTTGCTGCCGCTGTTCGTGTTTGCTGTGGCGCCGGCGGTGGCGGCATAGGCCCGGCCTTTGGCATAGCTGTAGTTGCGGTATTCGGTTTCGCCGACGGCTGCGCTCCTTCCTTACCCTTGTTTCCAAACGCACCCATCGCCTGGAGCTGTTTCATCGTCTCCTCCGCCTCATCTGTCGCGAAGGCGTTCGGTCCGATCTGCATCGCCTCGGTACCGTTTGCCATGCGCACCTTGGTGAAGTGCGTGCCGTTTTCGTACTTGCCATCACCGCGAGAGAGGCACGCCGACTCCTCCTCTTCCACACCACGTCCACCGTTTTTTCGCGAACGACTTGACGACGACGATCCGGCCCCTTTTAAGGCGCGTGCGAGGTCGAACCCTTTGGCTTTGGCAGCTTCGGCCGCCGCCTTACTGGCCGTATCTCGCGAGGCAACATTGTTGTTCCCCCCATAATACGACGAAGGAGACTCGGGCAACTCCTCGATGAGCGGCATGGCCCGGCCCGATCGAGCTACTTATGTAGGTATTCAGGTCAGGTGAAGCGGTTGTTGTGCAAGGTCAAAGGTTATTCAACGCTCCTTCCTCAAGGCACCGATCGATGGGCGAAATTCTGTTCGGGGGTTCCGAATTCGGGGTTTGTTTTGCTCTTTTTTCTTTCTCTTCCCATTCGATCTTCGTCATAATGTCTGCTCTGCGTCGCGTCGTCGTCACGGGCGTTGGGCTCGTCACGCCGCTCGGAATCACAACCAGGGCGGTGTGGCGTGCACTGACGGAAGTGCCTCAAGGGGATGAAGATGGCAAATCGTCCAACATGTCAGGAATCAAGAGACACGCCGTCCCGCAGTTCGTTGACACGTACGCCGCGCACGGATTCGCGGCGGGACAAGACGCGTCAACAAGCTCGCTCATGTCGCAGGCACTCGGGGGAGAGTCCGCGAACGTCACCGCCGCGATGGTTCCGCGTGGAACGGAGCATAACGCGCAGTTCCCAGGACCGGAGGGACAACTCGCGAGCGCCGGCGTCGACCCGCGAAGACACGCGCTCTTCACGGCGTACGCGCTCTTGGCGGCGGCGGAGGCGGCGAGAAACGCGCACCTTGACGGACGGCTCGGCGAGCCGGACTCCCGGCTGGGGTGCTCCATCGGAAGCGGCATGGGGAGCGTCGCGGACGTTGCCGCGTACGGCGCGTCCATGGCTGTGCTGGGCGCGGCGTCCAACCGCCGCGTCTCGCCGCACTTCGTGCCTCGCGTGCTCGCCAACGCCGCGGCGAGCGCGGTGAGCGTGAGGTACGGCGCCGCTGGGCCGCTCGCCGCGTCCGCAACGGCGTGCGCAGCCGGCGCGGCTGCTATCTCCGAGGCGGCGATGTGGATCCGCCTGGGTCTTGCCGACGCCGCATTCGCCGGTGGTGCCGACGCCTGCGCGGATGCGGTGGCCATCTCCGGATTCCAGCGCATGCGCGCTCTCGCGGGTGGCGCAGATGACAGCGACGACGGTGGCGACAAGTCGGCCGCAGAAACCTGCCGTCCATTCCACGCCGATCGCAGCGGCTTCGTTCTCGGGGAGGGTGCGGCGGTTCTCGTGCTGGAATCGCTCGAGCATGCGCTCGAGCGCGGCGCGCCCATATACTGCGAGCTGGCGGGCATTGGCATGTCCGCGGATGCGCACCACGCGGCGGCGCCAGATCCGGAGGGTCGCGGTGTCGCAAATGCCGTTCGCGCGTGCTTGAAGGATGCGAAGCTCGCGCCTCGCGACGTCGGGTACATCAACGCGCACGCGACGTCAACGCCTGCGGGCGATATTGCGGAAATGCGCGGGCTTGCGACCGCCATGGCGCCTGATGCGGCACACAACTCGTGCTACGTGGGTGCGACGAAGGCGGCGACGGGCCATCTGCTCGGTGCGGCTGGCGCGGTTGAGGCGGCACTCGCTGCGCTCGCGGTGCACCACGGCGTGGTTCCGAGCACGCTTCACACGGACGTCGTGGATCCGCGCATTTCCGAGATTGCATCGGAGGGTGGCCTTGAGATTGTGCACGCGGGTGCGCACGGCTCGCACGGCGTCGCTTGGCCTTCCGGCGCAGACGGCCGATCGCGTTTGCGCGTCGCTCTGTCGAATGCGAGCGGGTTTGGCGGCTCGAACGTGTGCTTGTTGTTTCAGGAGCACGACACGAGATGAGATGAGATGGCATAGTAGATGATTGATTGAGATCGATCGATCAATCAAAGATGGTTTCTCATGAATTTCAGTAAGTATGTTAATAACGGAGTGTACTTTATCATTGTGCATCATCGGTCGTCATCTACTAAGGTTAGTTAGACGCCATGTTCATTGCCATGAAATCACCCTTTCATTCGTTCGCGCTATGGAATAACGAGTGGCGCCATTCACAAGCAAGCAAGCACAAACTCGCTCACTCACATGACGAGCACGAACCTAACACCCCAAGAACCTCTGAACCCCTACCAGGGAGAGACTCACGTAACCCTAGTTAGGGAAGTTGAAACCCTAACCCCCGGGGGATCCCTCCCGACTCCGTCCCGAGGGGCCGAGGGACTGGCCGAGGGGGATTTTGGGTCCCGAGGGTTTTCCCCTCCCCTCCCCTCCCAGGTCCAGGTGGTTGTGGTTGTGGTGGTGTTCGTCGTCGTCGTTCCCCTCGTTTTTTTCATTCTTCGCTGCTCTGCTCATCAGATATATCATATCATGGCGGACGGTTCGCGCTCTCCCCCGCCCGCCTCGGAGCGTGGGCGATCCTCCGATCACGACGACGAAAGGGACGAGATCAACCTTGGTGGTGCCGATGACGGACACGCCGACGAACACGCACACGGCGGGGGGGCACACGCAGGTGCCGGGGATGAAGGGGGCGAGGCGAACCCACACCTGCAGGGGGAGGCGCCGCTCGTGCCACCCGCCGACACGCCGGGCATCGAGGCGTTCAAAGTGTTCGTCGGAGGACTCAACTGGGAAATCGATGATCAGGCACTAGGAGAGGCGTTCGAGTGCTGCGGGACAGTAACGGGCGCGCACGTACAGATGGACCACGCCACGGGCAGGAACAAGGGATTCGGTTTCGTCACGTTCGCGGACATGGAGTCGCGCGACAGGGCGATCCAAGACCTCAACAAGACGGTCATCAGAGGCCGCGAGGTGTCGGTGAACGTCGCGTTCGAGAAGGGAGACGCGCAGCGGTCGCAGCGCCCGTCGTACCGCAGTGGCGACGGAGGCGACGGCGGTCGATACCAAGACTCGCGATACTCGGACCGCAACTCGCAGATGCTCCGTCGAACTATGGGCGGAGGTGTTTCTAAGGGATCTTACCATATGCCTGATCGCTCAAGGGGGTCACAACAAGCTGGAGGAAGGAAGCACAGGATCAACATTCAAAACTTGCCAGCCGGGTGCACCTGGTCATCTCTGAAGGACTATCTTCGCTCGAACGTGGGACAAGTGCAGTACACCGCAACAAACGCCGGGCCAGATGGCGAAACAACAGGGTATGTGCTTCATTTGTCTGTTCGGGAAGGGGGGAGGATGTGGACATGGTAGTCATGGTACAGGTCTGGTAGGTCTGGAAGGTCTGGAGGTCTTTGGTCTCTTCTTCTCTCCTATCTTGTGTTTTGTTTCTCCAGCCTGCCGGACAATCAGTTTCCTGTTTCTGCCAGCCAGACGACATGACCAAGCTGTGGTGATCACTACTCCTCTCGCCTCATTTGAACAGAATTTTTGCTGGATGCTCGTGAGTGTGTGTGTGTGTGTGCGCGCGCGCGCGCACGCGGCAGCAAGAAATAACAACAGAGCGTGCAAGCTGTGTGGCCATGGATGGCCACAAGAACAAGGTTCCTTACCCGAAATCGCGTCACTATGTCACTCTGCTGGGCGCCGACGGAACTTCCTTCTTCATTCCCGTAGATCTTTTTGTGTGTTAGAATTTTTTAAGATGGTGGTGGTGGTTGTCCTCCCCTCTTGTACCTTTGTGTCCTATTTGTACCTGTCAGTCGATGGTGGAAATCTCAAAACCTTTTTGATTATTTTATATGCCTTACTCACATTTCTCATCTGGCACGCTTACTTTTCCACATTGGATTGGAATTGGGCTCCTCTCCTTCCATTGTCTGTGCAAATCCATTCAATTAAACAATCAACAAATCATCAATAAACAGGGTGGCAGATTTCGATTCCGAGCGTGAGATGCTGAGTGCAATTTCAAAAATCAATGGGATGGATTTTGACGGAAATCGGATCAGGGTAACTGAGGTGCAGGCGTCTGCTCACAATGACTACGATGATCGCGGTGGTTATGACTATGGAAGTCAGGGTCGCGGTTCTGGCGCTGGAGCAGGTGGCAGGTATGCTGGACGCGAAGAGGACTATTATGGACGTGGTGGTGGCGGTGAGCGCGGCCGAGAGGTTTACTACGAAGACCAGCGAGACTACGATGGTGGCAGGGACTACTACGTCCGTGCCGACACCCGCGGCGGCGGCGGCGGCGCTCCCGTCGTCTATGATAGGGCACCCCCCAGCCGCGGCGTGCCGAGGGCGGCTGCCGCGGCGTACGACGATCGAGAATACTACGACGATCGTGACTTGCAGCCGCGCTATGCGGCGAGGGAGCAGTACCAACCTGATGAGATGCGCGGCGGGCGCGGTGGTGCCGTGCAGTACGCGATGCGTCCGCAGCGGGGCTATCCGCCGGCGGCGGTGGAAGATGTGCGAGCTGGCGGTGGCTACGCGCAGCGCTCCGGCGGTGGCTACGTGCAGCGCTCTGGTGGCGTGGCGCCGCGTGTTGCGCAGTACCGCGACGAAGACTATGGGCGGTACGAGGAGCGCCCTGTCGCGCGTGAGCCTCCTGCAATGCGCGCGGTGGCGCGTGGTGGTGATCCGTACGAAAATCTGCCGGCACACGCCGGTAGATACGACGCTGGGTACAGCTCACGTTCGTACGCACAGCCGCGGTACGAAGCTGACGATCAGCTGCACTACACCGAATCTGCGCCACCTGCGCAAGGTGGGTACGCCGCTCGACGTGAGGCGGCTCCGGCTGGCGTGCGACGAACGTACCAGAGACGCGCATAGATTTGACCAGCCCTTTGGTGTGGTTGAATTTTCAATAATGGTATTTTTTTGGAACAGACTGGCCGGAGTTGAGAGACTCCGAGTGGTTTCGCAGGAAGAGGGTGTGAGGGAAGAAAGCCGGCTGGCGGGAACGGAACGGGGCGGTTGCTTTTACATACACAAAATGGTAAGTATGTATCTCCCGGTATCTTAGTCTATTATAGACAACAAACACCGACTGAGTAATAAAATCGTACATAGTCTATGAAGTCTTCTTGGAAAAAAATACAAACTGATGACGCCATGGTCGGAGAGATGGTTGGGGTTCGGGGTTCGGGGTTTGGGGTTTGGGGACTTGGGTTTTCGCCAGGTGTTTTCGCCACCTGTTTTCGCCCAGGTTTTTCGCCCCCTTTGGTCTGTTCGCCCCGCCCTCTTCGCCTCACGGGAGCGGAGCGTTACTCGTCGCCGGCCGCCCCCATCCTGCCCCGCCATGCCTGCGCCACCGCCGCGCTCTCTCGTCCCCAACTGGCACGGTACGTTCTGTCCTGCTGCTCGTGCACGTGTGTTTTCCCTGCTCTCTTTCATGCTCTTGCTCTTGCTCTTGCTGCTTTGTTTCGTTTCGTGTTTCGTTTGCTTTTGGTTTCATGGATGGTGGTGTGAATAATCTGTGGTGTGGTGTGGTGTGGTGGTTGTATGATTTTGTTTTTTTTTGTGTTTGTGTTTGTGTTTGTGTTTGTCGCTTGTTTTTGTTTCGTTCTCGCTGTCTGTTGCTTACGATATACAACAACAACACATGAAAATTATACGAAACGACACCTAATTTCAGACCTCGAGACGACCAACCCGTTTGGTAAGGGACAAGGATGGCAGGTACGTGATTATAATATTTTTTGTTTTCTTTTTGTTGCTCTGAACTCTGTATTTCGTGTCTGACAAAAAAGTAATCAACCACGCGAAAAACGCAACAACAACAGTCGACATGGACGCCTGAACCTCAGCCGCACCACAACCCGTGCTGTGTGGCAGGCTTTGCGCCTGGAACTACCGAGTCGGCAGTGGAGGAGTTGTGTGCAAAGTACGGAGCTGTGAAGGACGTGCACCTTCCAAAGAAGCCCACGGGTGACGGCGACTACTCGTTCGCGCTCGTTCGTTTCAACGACGACTGGGACGCAACGGAGGCGATCAAGAATCTGAATGGCACGACGAGTTTGGGCGGCACGTTGAGCGTCACGGACGGCAAGGCGTCGAACAAGCTTATGCGTCAGTACCGTGCGGACCTCATTAAGAAGGTCGCCTGTTGAATAAAAACCTCTGAAAAGAAACGCCTACTGTACTGTAAGAATAGTGCATGCAGTAACTTAGTTGAACGTACTTTACTTTACTTTACATACTCTTTTTTTCCTTCCAAATTAATCAACTTAGCCGAGATTACGCGTTTGGGACACCATACCATACATAACGGTCAACGTCGGATGCGGATGCGACCAAGAGATGATATTTGGTAGGACAGGGATAGGATAGGCCGATAGGACACAGTCCCGTAGTAACTCGCCGACCAAAACACAATCCCCATCCCGTAGTAACTCTCCGACCAAACACAACAGCCCCAAATTCCCCATCCCGTAGTAACTCGCCGACCAAACACAACAGCCCCCAAATTCCCCATCCCGTAGTAACTCTCCGACCAAACACAACAGCCCCAAATTCCCCATCCCGTAGTAACTCGCCGACCAAACACAACAGCCCCCAAATTCCCCATCCCGTAGTAACTCGCCGACCAAATGAAGCTAAAGCAGGCCCCCCCCGGGTCCCGTCCCGTCCCCTCTTTTTTCTCGGTTCATTATTCCCCCTGTAACGTTTATCCAAAGAAACACACTGCTTCATGGCGTTTCGTGACAATAATGACGGTGGTGGTGATGTCGTTCACGCGCCGCCGCCATCATCATCTTCCCCTCCTGCCCCTCCCCCCTCTTCCCCTGCTCATGCTGCTCATGCTGATCCTGCTGCTGGTGTGAATCTTCTGAAGTCTCAGCTTGCTGCTGCTGATACTGATGATGATGGCACTCCTCCTCCGCGGAAAGAAAAACAAGAAGGAAATGACGACGAGGAGGAGGGCGTTACCACCGTGTCCCCAGCAGCGCCTGCTTTTTCGCCGTCGCCTTCGACTCCGCGAACGTCGAAGCAGCAGGATACATATACAAGGAGGAGGAGGCGGGCGCACGATAGTGCCGGGGATGCTGACGACGACGACGACGCGCCATCGCAGCCATCATCATCGCAGCCTAAGGTCATACACAAGACGTACAGAGACGCGAACGGACACGTCAAAAGAAGCGTACACAGAATCCATGGACAGCTCTCCATGTCCGAGTCAGCCGTTAGGCTGCGCGAGCAGCGGCGACTCGCGAAGGAAAAAGCCGAAAAGCAGGCGCAGAAACATCGCGAGCGACCGAAAAGAGAGAACAACTCAGCGGCGTCACCACGCCGAACGGCGGCAAAACAGCAAAAACGACCAGCACCGGCAGCAGCAGCAGCAGCAGCAGCAGCAGAACACGCCACGGAAGGTCGATCCTCAGGAGGGGGTCGTCCAAGGCGTGCGGCGTTACCACCCGCGCGTTACGTGCCAGAAAAGGAGGAGGACGAAATCAACGACGACGACAACAACAACAACAACGTCGTCAAGCACATTGCATCCTCTCCACCATCATCGGCTGACCCATCTTCTCCTGTCATTGAGCGTGCTGCGGACACTGTGAAGAAGCGCAAGCGCGTGCAACTCAACAACAGCAGCAGCAACAACAACAACAACAAATCTTCTCCAGACCAACGTGACAAGAAGAAACAAAAGCTCTCTGACAATCCCGCCGCCGTTCGTCTGCGCCAAAAACGCCTGCACAAAAAGCTCATGAGACAGCACGAACGAAATCTTGCGCTCGTGGACGACGGGATGGAAGCACCGCCGCCAATCTCTTCTGACAACGTCAACAGCAGCAGCACCGTTGACGTGCACTACGAGGAAGCGCCCGTGTTCCACCCCACGGTGGAGGAGTTCAGCGATCCATTCACCTACATGAGAAGGGTGTACGAAAAGGCTGCACCGTACGGCATAGCGCGCATCGTGCCACCTCTCCGTACGCACGCTGCGCGCCGAGTGGGACGCATGTTTGCCTATGGAACGCCACAGCCTCAGCATGGGACTGGACGAGGAGGAGGAGGTGCACAGAAATCGCCCCTTAAGTTGCAAACAAAGGTGCAGCTCGTCCGACCTTACCATGCGGAATCGCGCCAGAAGACACAAGCGCACGCAGCCACGTCATCGGCTCCTGCCGCGGCTGCGTCAGCATCAGCGTCGACGCCCAAAAAAAAGGGTCGGAAAAATGCCATCGTCTCGCGTCGGCCAAATCAGAGGAAAGCGGTCCCGCAGCAATTCAGGTTTGCTGTTGGCGACGTGCGTTCTCCAGCGGAGTACGAAGCACGCGCGAGCAACTTTGCTCGTCTCCACTTTGGCAGCGTGCTGGCAACTCCGAGCGCGGGTGAGGTGGATGCCGCTTACTGGACGGAGATGGCACAGCCCATTCCGACGGCGGCAACGAAGATTGGATGGCATGAATCCCTCGATCCGTCCATCGTCCGGTGCCGTGTCGAGTACGCAAGTGACATTCCAGGATCAGCCTTCACGACGCGCGAGGTGGCACTCGCTGAGGGAGACGATCTTGCAGCCAGCGCTTGGAATCTCCGTGATTTTGGTACCCAAGTGGCGAACCAATCGGCTGCCGTCGCGGAAGCAGTGCCACGAACAGCTGCAGTGCCACGAACAGCTGCACCGCCACCGCCACCACCAAAACAACCACAGCGCCAGCAGCCAACGTCATCGAACACAACAGCAAAATCTTCGTCACCGCTAAGTCTCTTCCAGTTCCTCGACGACGATCTTCCCGGCATCACCTCGCCGATGCTGTACGTGGGTATGCTGTTCAGCACATTCGCTTGGCACGTCGAGGATCACAACCTCTTCTCGCTCAATTATCTGCATGCCGGCGCTCCCAAGACATGGTACGGCGTGCCCGCGGAATCGTCCAACGCATTCGAGGCGGCGCTACACGATGATGTTTACAAGATGTCTGCCGACACGCCCACGCTTCGAGCGGCAGAGCTCGTGGCGAGGAAGAATACGATGTTCGCGCCGTCGGCGGTGGTGCGGCATGGTGGGAAGGCATTCCGAACGACGCAGAACGCAGGCGAATTCGTCGTCACCTTCCCGCGTGCCTACCATGCAGGATTCAGCCATGGCTTCAACGTCGCGGAGGCGATCAACTTCGCCACCCCAGACTGGCTCTCGCACGGGCGTGAGTCCATGGTAAGAAACGCCATGCTGAGCAAGGTGCCGATCCTCGACCAGGATCGCATCGTCGCACTGTACGTCATGAGGTGGATGCGACAACTCGCGACGGCGATGTCGAGGGAATGTCCGGAGATTTTTGTGGGCCTGCTGGTGCCCACAGGCTCCGCCGTCGTCGACAGCAACGGTGCGTCGGCGTCGAGCGCGTCTGCGGCGATGGCGGCGGCGAACGACTTTCTTCACGACGCCTTGCTCGAGGAAGCGCTGTCGACGGGAGTACTGGCACAGCTCGCAACATTGGTCATGCCGTCGATGACGACAGATCCTAGGCAGGTGCGAAATAAGTATGTGCAGGCATTCATCTCGCGCCTCGACAGCATGCTCGTCGTCGGCGACAGTGGCGGCAGCGGCAGCCTTAAACTTACGCCGTTTGGCATGGGTGCGGCTGACTTCCTGCGCAGCCTCCGCGATAACGACGAGAATACGAGGCGACTGCTTTCGATCTGCGACGCAAGGCGTTCTAGGGAGGACGGTGCTAGCACGCAAACGCAGACGACCACGAAGTTGCCGACGCCTTTCACCGTGACACGCATTGACATGCCGCCGTCTCTGTCGCCAGATGCGTTGCCAGATGCGTCGCCAACGAAACCTAAGTGGGAGCTCAATCCCATGCTCACGGCGTGCAGCATTTGCAACCAGCCATGCTTCCACACGAGTGTCATGCTTCACCACCACACAGTCAACGATTCGGCGGTTCCGGCGGCGTGTGCCTCGACGTCGTCGCCAGCAGCACCCGCACGCTCGTGGCAACCTTGCACGCAGACGTTCTGCGCGAAGCACGCGTCCAACATGCTCTCCTCACCAGAGTCGGATGTCGCGTACACGTCGTGCCTCATCGCGACGCACCCGCGTCTATCCCTGCTGCAGTCCGCCGCGCGCGTGATTGAGTCTCGTCTGCATAGCCTTGGGCTGCTTGTTTAAAACCACACATCATCCGTGATTGCTCATCATTCTGTAAATGGAAGGTACTTTACTTCGTCCGCGAGATGCGCGCGCGCGTTTTGCATGCGGGCGTGCGGGCATCGATCCTTGGCGGGAAAGAGAGCGAGGGGAGAGTTTGTGGTCAATCCTTCGTCCCCCCCCCCCCGGCGACCCCTGTTTTTTTTTTCTCGTCACACCCCCCCTCAAGGATAGGAACCAAGTTCCCCTCAAGGTCATGGCGAGTGACGACGGTTTTGAGCAGCTTCCGCTCACACGCCAGTGGCGAGGCAAGGTCCCGCTCGGGCGTGGCTTCTCGCAGATGGACTGGATGCGCTTAGCCAGTCGAAGCGACTCGTTGACGCCTCACAGGAGCGCCGCGCCGATTCCCATGGACGAAGTGCGACGGCATGCCACACCAGACGACGCGTGGTGTGTGTTGCGCGGCGTCGTTTACGACATCACGCCATATTTGCACTACCATCCAGGTGGATTCGAGAGCATCGCAAGCGTCGCTGGCACGGACGCGACGCGCGTTTTCGAATTCTATCACAAGTGGGTCAACTACCATGCCATGCTCGAGAAGTGCGCCATCGGCATCCTCGCGGCGTAGAGAAAAAACTTCCACTCGACTTGAATACTCGGTAAATTAATTTTTGTGCGTTTTATTTGTAAAGATATACGTGTTTTATGAAAGCTACAACAAATATACTACTCAAAAGTTTTATCTTTTTCTTTGTTTGTTGATCTACACGAGCTCGTCGTCGTCGACGAGCACAGGTGGTCCGCGAGACCAGTAGTTCCAGTCGTTATAGGCCTCGTGTTCGTCCTCGAGCACGTCCACAGCCGTCTCGACGTCTGCAGGCACCTCCTCCAACATGAAGTGCAAGTCTCTGTCGTCTCCCGGAGTCATAGCCTCGTCCGCCGCCGACGCGGCCGACGAAGCACGTTGGCGCACTGCAGGCAAGGCTCTTCGCACGCTTGGGAACATCTGATCAGCCATGTCGTGAATGCGGTTGAGACTCGACCACGCTGAAACGGTCGCCGGTATGGCACTCGCCGCAGATGCCGCCTGGAGAATTATTCTTCTCGGCGTCCCGGTGGAGTTGGCCGACGCCGCGACGCCGCCGTCTGAGGAAGCGCCGATCGGCAAAACCGCAGGCGGGGATCGGGGCGATCCCACGACTTCTCCGCCATCGAAGTCACCAGCGGTGCCGGCGCCGCCGCCGCTGATGCCCACGCCTGAGTTGGGCTCTGTCAACGATGAACCGGGCGAAGAGAGCACGAAGCTACGGCTGGACAAGCACGTCACCTCGCCGCGAGGGTTGATGGTGAAGATCTTGCCCCGTGGAACGCCCACCGCCTCGTACGATACCTCGTCCGTCGGTCGATTGCCAAATCCGGCGTAGAACGGGTTGCGCTCCTCCGGAAAGAGCGCGCGGATCGTGGAGAGGCAGGAAATTTTGAACTCTTGCGGCCGGCGAAGCACAACCTCGCGATACAAGCTTGGCAGCATGCCGTCCGGCGACATGATCACCGGCCCGCTGGGCATCCCCACGCCGTCTTGACTGAGCGTGCGCAGGTAATCGCGCGTCGTCGCAGCCTGGCTGATGGCGCGTGCGGAAAGGTACATCATCTGGTAGCCATTTGCCACGATGGCATGAAAGAGCTTCGCCACGCCAGCGTGGCTCCAGTCTTGCCCCACCATGGGCATGATGTGCCCAAGCACGTCGCTCTTCGTGATGGTCCCATCGATGTCGCTCACGACGATCTTCACGTCCCAATCCAGCAGGTAAACGTACGCGCGCAGCGTCTGTCGCCCCAAAAGGCTGTTTTCGAAGGTGAAGTCGATCGTGTTGGACCCAGCCACAAGCCCTAGCTGCGCAAGTTCGCTCGCCGGTGGCTGCAGTGTCTTGCGCATGTGGTATGCGCGAGCGCGCGCTCGTCTCGCCGCCGCCGCCGCCGCCGCGGTGCTGGATGCGGAAGCAACCGCAGCCGCCTCCGAGAGCTTCACGTCGTCGGGAGGCGAACGGCCTGTCACGTCCGCATCGGCCGCCGGGTCTGTCACTCCCGCCGGCGACTTGTGCGCCCCATCGCCGGCTGGCACCGCGCGCGCCGAGCTCGAGAAGGGCCAGAAGCTCCAAGACGAGCTTCGAGGACTTCCGCCGCCGTCATCCTTGGAAGGCGCCGTGCGCTTCGACGTGACGGCGGCGTCGGCGTCGGCCGCGGCGGACTCGCCATCCTCTCGATCTGAAGTCTGCGTGGATGCGCTCACCAGTGTCGCAGCCTTGCGAGTGCTCTCGATGTTTCGAGCATTTTCCGTATCGGACTCCGCCGTTGAGAGGAGCATGCTCAGGCTTCCCGTGGACTCGACGCGACCATCGCCACCGCTGCTTCCCCCCAGTGACGCCTCGGAGGCTGACGTTGCAAGCACGTTGTCGGTGAACGCGAGGAATGGCAAAGACGACGGAATTACGGGCGTGCCAAACGCGAGAGCGTCCAACACGTGAGGCATGGCATCTCGCCAAAGCACGAAGCGGAAGGAACGGCTGCTCTCGTCGTAAACGCGGCAGACGAGGCTTTCAGCAAGCGCGTCGTGCCCAATGAAGTCGCGGCTTCCTCGATGCAGGCACGAGCTCGACACGCGATACTGGTTGAAGATGGCGTGAGCCTCGCTTGTTGCCATAGTTGCCGTCGAGGGCAGGTATGCCGCGCACAAGCTCAGGTCCATATCCCTCAGCACGGCGACGACGTCCTTTGCACGACCTCCTCGAGAGGGGGCAGCGGCGGCGGTTGTGGTGGCGGCTGTGGTAGAAATGACGGGGGCGGGAGCAGGTGCACGTCCCTCATCCTTCCCCATGGTGGGTGGTGCAGAGGATGCATCAGCAGAAGCATTGTTGACATGCAGTCGATCTCCAAGCATGTCATCGTCTGTTGGATCAAATCGATGGCTCACGACGTCCAACGGAGATAAAACAGCAGCATCAGAAGCATGTTGTCCCCGTGCAGGCCAATTCCCGGGTGAGGATCCATGACTTTCGTCGTTGTCGTCGGCAGCTGCGGTTGCTGCTGCTGCTGCTACTGCTACGACGTTGTTGCTCTCGTCGTGTCGTTGATCGTCGTCGTCATCTTCTCCCCGCGTAGCCGCCTCCTCTTCCTGCGCCACCGCCGCAGTCGTGGTGTTGACATCCTCCTCCAAGGGTTGTAGACCCTCATCAAGATTTGCAGTGGATGGCTTAGCCAGGTCCTCTTCTGCATCCTGTGCCGCCTTGATCGCCTCCGCCTCCTGGATGACGGCGGCAACGGTGGCAAGTGTTGCGTGTGGCACCGGATCGTCTCCGCTGCTGTATCCACTTGGAGGGCTGAATACGTCCTCGTCGAGGTTGTGGTGAGCGCGGTGGTGGTGGTGGTGGTGGTGGTAACTTGCCTGTCTTCGTGGATGAGGTGGCATGGACGTCCCTCCAGTCGGTGCAATATCCGCCGGTGCCGTTCTAGAGCGTCTCACGTGTCCCGTCGCCTCAGAGGTTTCGCTGCTAGGATCCCCTTCAAAGTCGTCGGCAGCCTCCGCCTCTGCCACCTTTTTGGCGACGGCGGCGGCAATGTCGTCGACGTTGTTTCCGTCGTCGTCGAGCATGAAGTACGCCTCTCCGTTTCTGCCGACGTGCATCGTCATGGGAACAGGCTGGTCGTTGACGCGTATTTGCACACGCTTTTCGCGTCTGCGCAGCAGAGCCTGGTACTTTCCGAAGCGCACGTAAAATGGCGAGCTTTTAATGGATCCGTCGGGTTGCCTGACGGCGATGATGTCGATTGCTCCTCCTAGGTGTGGTAAGACGAGTGATGCGCCCTCGAGCACGGACGACGCGCCGTCCGTGATGGTGCGAAATACCGTGGTTGACGTCGACGTCGAAGGCACGGAAGCAGCCGCTGAGACGGATGTGTCTTCGAGTTCGTTTTTGTCGAGTCCATCGTTTTCTTCATCAACATCTTCCGGGAACGTGAGTTCGAGGTCGTCGAGTCCGGGAGGAAGCCCGCCTTCTGACGAGAACACGACATTATTTGTAGCATTTTGGTTTTGGAGGAGTGACTGCGAATTGGCGTCACCTTTTTCTGCCGCAGCTGCTTCATCATCATTTTTGGATAGCGCGTTCGTTTTCATCGCCGCTGCACCTGACGTTGCTGTATCGGAAAAACGTGCATCTGCTGCAAACGGAGGAGCATCAACAACCGCTGAGGTATCTTCCAGTGAAACATGTGCCGTCAAACCCTGCACCCCATCACCACCACCACCACCACCAACGTCATCACCACCACCAACTTCACCACCAACGTCGTCATCACCAACATCACGACCCGAAATCGACGGAGGTGGCGCAGGAATGCTGGAGGTGGTGGTTGTGTTTGCCCCCCCCTTCGACGCAGATGCAGCCGCGTCATTAGCATTAACGTTGGTGTGTTGTTCCGCAGGCATCGCCGATGCCACTGCTAGCACACAGCCCAACACAGCACACAGCACAGCAGATGCCTGCCACCTGCCAAGAAAAAAACAAGAAATGGGAAAAAGGGAAAAAGCCTGCTTTGACAAGAAGAAAAGCAGAGGCCGATTCAGGATTCCTCCCCCCTGTTCTGTATTACCGTGCATTAGTGGATCCCCACACCTAGTGGTCAAATGGTCCAATGGACTGGTTTTCAGGTTTTACGAGGGGGTTAGACTTTAGGGGATGGTTTCCTCTAGCTCCCAAACTAACTGGTAGTTTTTTTAAAAGGTATCTCCTCCTCCATGACCACGTGCCAAACAAACTTTCACATTATTCTCTCACGTTTTTTAATCATTCTACTTTATGAGCATTTTAAAGTTTCTCTCCAAATCAAATCATTGGTTCCTATGAGCACTTGAGTGAGTGAAGTCCTCCATAAAAGTGTTCCTGAAGATGTCCATGCGCTTTCCTGACTCTGGCGGCGGACATCGTGGTAGTCATCACTATGGTGGACATAGTCACAGGAACCTCGCCAGGAGCACTATGATGATGAGCACACGACCGCGTCTCGCCTGCGCGCTGAATGCGCCGCCTTTCTTTCACCACTCAAGAGACCTCAGAGAGCATGCCTCTGGTTATTCGCAATCGCAGAGAGGACTAATGTCTGACGAATCCTCCGATGTTGATTCTGACTATGACTCCTTCGATATCTCACAGTGGCCAAGAACGAGTCTAAAGCGTGCTGCGGAGTATGCTCGAGACGCACGGTTCGATCAAGGGCTCGTGTGGATGGCGGACGGTGTGCTCGATAGGCAGTTGGAAGCGAACGTCAACGCGCTGGAATGTCAAGACCTTGCAGACGCGTGTGACATCCTTCCCGTCCAGTGCCACCTCTATACTACTTCTGAGAAAGCGCGCAACTTGGTGCCGAACCTTGCACGTGCAGGTGTTCAAAGCGTAACGCTTCAAGTTGAGTCATTCTTGACCGCAGCTCCTAAAAACGAGCAAACGCGCAAGAACTTTATTGAATCCGTCGCCGACGCTGTGCAAGACACGAGAAATTGTGGTATACAGAGCGTTGGGATATCTGCACTGCCTGGTTTTTCCTTGACGAGTTTGATCGCGGCGCTCAGAAAACATGACGAAACGCACTTGCCCGACCGCATATCTGTGCTGGTGGCAAATCCTGGTATATGGCGGTACGAGCGTGGCCTCGATGCTAAGTTGCGCCGCATCCATCGGCAGCTTGAGGGAACTTCGTGTGAAATTTCAGCGCTCGGTGGAATCACCTTGGAATCTCTGCCGTACATTGCAAGGAGCGGCGCGTCCGAAGCGGCAATTTTGCACTTCAATGACTACGCGGCTGAAAGTTGTGTTCAGCTCTACGGCGCAAAAGCTTCACGTAGAAAAGGACTGAGCTTTGGCGGTTGCGTGCGGAAGGACATCATGCACCGCTGGAACGCTGCGACGCGACTGGAGAATTTTTTGGAGAGACAGATGGCTGACACTTCTGCTCAATGAATCAAGAAATTGGTACTGTCAAACACTGTCCACGACTGTATCCCCACAAAGCAGAGTGGAATAGGGAACAACCGGTATCCCCCCCCCCCTCCCCTCCCCCCCGTGTTCTGTTCTTGCCGACGACGACGACCCCAATTTCTTTCTTCAGGCGGAGTGAGGGTTTTTTTTTTCTCTGCGTTTGACGTCATGGCTGCGTCGCGCACTCTCCTACGCGTGTGCTCTTCGTCTTTCGTTCAGGCGTCGCCGGTGGGCCGCCTGCTCGCACCTGCCGCCGCTACCTCAGCAGCGGCATCCTTCTGCCCCGGACCATGGGCGGCACACTCCGCTGCCGCCGCACAAACACACGTCGTCGCCGCCCCGGGAATGTTCGCGACGCGTGGGATTGCAACCTCCACACCAGCTCGCTACGCCGACCCGCTCACGCCGCCGCAGAACACGCGAATCACCATGGCAGAACCCAAGAACTTCTCGGAGGTGCTCGACGGTACGTGGCGCTGCCCTTCACACTCACTCAAACGTCATCGAGACGATATATAATCTCACACTTATTCCACTCTCACACCTGTTAAACCAACAAAAGGCTCGAGTCAAACGCTCTTTCTCACGGAGCTGACGCGCGGCATGTCGCTGACGCTCAAGTACTTCTTTGACAAGAAGCACACCATAAACTACCCCTTCGAGAAGGGACCGCTGTCCCCTCGCTTCCGTGGAGAACACGCGCTGCGTCGCTACCCAACAGGAGAGGAGCGCTGCATCGCGTGCAAGCTGTGCGAGGCGGTGTGCCCAGCTCAGGCTATCACCATCGAGACGGAGGAACGCGAGGATGGAAGCCGAAAGACGACGCGATACGACATCGACATGACAAAGTGCATCTACTGCGGATTTTGCCAGGAGGCTTGTCCTGTCGATGCCATCGTCGAGGGACCAAACTTTGAGTACGCCGCCTTCAGCCACGAGGAGCTGCTGTACGACAAGGAGAAGCTGCTTGCAAATGGAGATCGCTGGGAGACGGAGATTGCGAAGAATCTTGAGTCTGAAGTCCAGTACCGCTAAACATAGCAGCACGTTATTATGGTGCAATTAAAATGAAAAAAGTAAAACACCAGCTCACGGTGAGAAATCTCCAACCAATTAACTGTTCCAATTGTTAGCAACAGCAACGAACCACAACACCGGCGTAGTTCATTCGGATATTTTCCGTCAATCTTCCTTGTTCTTAGCAGCATCCGCCGCAGGCTCGAGCTCCTCCTCTTCCTCCTCTTCGTCCTCCTCCTCTTCGGATGACGAAGAGTCCCACTTCTGCTTACGATTTGGGTCCATCGCCGTTCCAGCCAGCCACTCGTCGCTACCTCCCTTCGAGCTAGAACGTAGCATGCGATCCTTTTGTTGCTGCAAAACACCGAGCCACTTGGGCTTGACGTTCCACACCACGAAGAGCGCCAAGATTGCACCATACACACCGAGCTGTACGAACATGTACAGCGTGCTTGGCAACTTGCTTTCGTACATCCTGGCTCGCTCCGCCTCTTCTTCTTTTTCCAGCCGCCTCACGTCCTCTTCATCTTTTTGCTTTTGGCGGTTCGAATTCGCCTCTTCTTTTGCAGCCTGCTCTTGCTGCGCGCGTAGCATTTCCTCCGCGATGGTATCACCACCACCACTACCCGACATTGAGGCATCGTCGACGACTCCAGCAGCACCCTGCGAAGCCACTACTGTAACTCCGGCAAGAATGACGAGAGCCAAGACGACGACAGACGAAGAGAGCAAGCGACGACACGTGCAGGTACGCATGCCGGACAGCTATTGGTTTGGTGAAGCAAATAAAAAATGATAAAATAAAACGTCACAAAGCAGAACGAGGACAGTTGTGACAACGCAGGAAAGGAAAGCGAAAAACAAGCGGGAGGGAAAACCGAAAACGCCGAGAGCTAACCCTAACCCTAACCCTAACCCTAAAGGTGTCCTTTGCTTTCAGTCGTGGCCAGCCGTCCTTTACCTCAGCCGTCTTGCAAGGGATTTCCTCTGATGAGCTCGGCTGCGGCCTGCGCGTGTCCGACGAGCCAGTCTTGGCCAGCCGCTTTGCAAGGAGGTACGAGCAAGGTGGTAAACCTTTACTGAAAGCTGCAAGGAGGTGCTGCAAGGAACGCAACGGAAAGGCGAAGGCGAAGGCGAAGGCGAAGGCGAAGAGGCGAAGAAGAGACGAGCAAGAATGGTCAAGAAAGCGCAAAGTCTACCACTAAAGTTTACCATCGACAGTGGCAGCAGGTGGCCGCATCCATCCGATCGCTCCATCCGATCGCCGTGCGAAGAGAGAGGAAGGACGGTGTCGTCGTGTCAGTGATTATTATTAGCCAATTCATCAAAGGCAACCTCCGTCACGTGATCGTCGTCTCCATCCGTGATCGAATCAACTCGCAGCTCGCACTCGCAGAAGAGGCCCATCAGGTTTCCTCCTCGAGGAGAGAAAAAAGCGCCATCACTCGCGTTCTCGCGGCCTTGCATAGCTTCGTATGATGGACGCCTACCCTTGGTGAAAAAGCAACACTCGAACGGTCGGCCGCTTGTCTACACACCAATAGCAGTACTGCTTTTGGCGGCCTTGACAGATAGACAGAAAATAAAAAAACACCGTGTCCAGACGTGGCAACACCCACCACGCTGGCTGCACCATGTGGTCGTCGTCGTCGTCGTCGTCGTCGCAACGACATGAGCAGAATCACAACGAGAGGCAAGCGGGACGGCTTTCGTGCACGGGTCGAAGCTTCTCCGTCGACAAAGTCGCTAGCAAACTCATGTGCGGATGGAAAAAGTCCTTGAAACATCTAAGTGCAGGGGATGTGGGCAACGAGGAGGGTTACATCGAGAACTACTTCTACGTCACGGTGCTCGCTGGGCGCAACCTGGTCGCCGCCGACATCGGTCATTCGAGCGACCCGTTCGCAGCCGTCACGTATCGTGGCACGACACAGCGAATGGTGCACCAGCAGGAGACGCTGAATCCTGCGTGGGACGTCTTTGACGTGCACGTATTTGATAAAGGCAGCTTCCACGACGACGAGCCTGTTGAAGTGCACATCGACGTTTACGACCGCGACCTCGGTGGACTGTCAAATGACTTCCTTGGTGGCGTGACGATCGACTTGAAGGACTTCGAAGTCGACGAGGTCCAGGTAAAGTGGTATCCACTGCACACAAGCCGTGGCGCGCAACAAGTTGAACCAAACCTCATTGTTCAACACGAGTTGCGTCGCGACAACGCTCAGCCTGGCGTTGACGGCTCTGTGCTGCCCAAGGATGCGTTCGAAGAGCCTATTGGCGCAGTGCAAGTACGAGTGCAGCTTGGGACGACGCCTACACCGCCGACGAGCGTCTTCCACAACATGGCATCGTCGAGTAAAATTGTGCTAGGTCAACGCGCGGTGATTGGTAAGCTGCGCTTGGAGGTGATCAGCGCACACGGCTTGAAGAACATGGACAACATCGACAGCTTGAGTGACCCGTACGTACTCATAGGCTTCGAAGGTCAGATGGGACGCGGCAAGGTTGTGGAAGACGACTTAAATCCCGCGTGGGACCACTCGTGGACATTCTCGGTGACTGAGCTGCATTCGTATGTGCACATATGCGTCTACGACTATGACATGTTTGGCCAGGACGACCCCATCGGCTTTCTCACTGTGCCCATCTCACACCTCGCCGACCTCGCGGGCATTCTGGCGGATGGAACACGTCGTCCGTGGCCCACATGCGAAAAGCCGATTCGCAAGTGGCTGCGCCTCAGCCCTGTGCCAGAGGAAGGGTGTCCGCAGATCAGCCAAAGCGTGCCACAGTGCAGGGAGGACGACCAGCTCGGGTGGATCCTGGTTGGCGTGGGGCTCGACATCAGCCCAAAGGTGGCATTGCAAGAGCTCCTCGATCCCGAGCGATTGTTGGACAGCGGCGACGCTACAGCGAATCCCCAAATTCCGTCGATACTGAAGATGCAGCGATATGGCAATATGGCGATCGATGCGGCGAAGTTCGTTTCGAAATTCGTCAAGCCGGATGACCCAGAGCGGCAGGTGGATCGTGTGCTCACCGACCTTCTCACCGTCGCCTTTGCTCCGACGCTGCCACCGAGTAGGCAGAATGCTTCTATCAAATCTTTGCATGGCCCAATGCGCCGACCATGGGACAACCAGAAAATCGGGTTCTCCTCACAGGCATTACGAACGGAGTTTGCACGATTCGTGGACGTTATGACGGCTGTACCACTTTCGATCGCTGCAAGTGGCCTCTACCTAATGGCATGGAGGGACAAAAGGGTGAATCGTGCCTTCTCCGCTATCTTCCTGACGTTGGCCATTTACGGCCCGATGTTTCGATTGATTGTCGAGGGCACTCCTGTGATCTTCTTCTCCGGCATCGTGATTGGCGTGATCTACGTGTCGAACAAAGCGTGGACGGAGGGAAAGAACGACAGCGTGAGCGTATTTGAGAGAGTCGCGGACAAGAAAGTCGACAAGGCATTAGCGCGAGAGCGCCGTGCCATTAATCGCATGGTATCGTACAAGCAGAAGCAAGAGGTGTTGTTGGAGAAGAAGTACGCGCAGAAAGCTCGCAGAAAAGGCAACAAAACGTCCATGAGAAAAGAAAGTTCCGCGCCCGTAATCTCCAACCCGCTACGAGAGCTAAGGGCAAAGATGGTTAAGCCACTTGAGAAGGCGGCGTCATTATCGGACCGAGTCGAGCGCCTTGGTTCGTTGCTAGCTTGCAAGTGTTCGTGGTCACTTAATGTGACATTCTACATCTTCGTCGGGCTCGCCGTGATTACTTTCCAGATGATGCTCTCCACCGCATTTTACTTGCACCGCACCATATACCTGGGACGTCTGATGATGATTGGTTTCGTTCTCGCTCTGAACAACGTTCATCCTAAGTTCTACCGAACTGCACTGCAGAGCGCCGCATCGGTTGAGCTTGAGCTGAAGATGCTTGAGGCGTCGCTTGACACGCCTCTTGTGACCCTCGGGAAAAATTATGGTTTTAAAGCTGTGCACAGAATGGCGCACAGAGCCATCTTGGCTAGAACCTCGACGGCACATATGTGCATTTCTGACAAGGACCGGGAGGCTGTGATGGCGTCTGTTGAACGAGAAGTTGGCGGCGATGCCGAATCCGACGAGTCAGATGAGGACGGTGTCCAATCGTCATCTCCTAAGAAACCTTCATCGCAGGTGAGCACACCGACGCGGGGTACCGAAAGGAGTTCCGGCCTTTGGAACAAGTTGAAGAGCGTGGTGTATTTGACAGCCAAGCCTGGCGAATCGATATTGCTGAAGTCGCCGAGTGATGCACAACTGGTGAAGGACTTCCTGGCAAGTAAGCAACGGCAGGTGCGCATGGAGATTGAGAATCCGAATTTGGCTCGCGCGGAGAAAGAACCTATGCACAAGCTTTTCATAAAGCACGCGACAAGGCTGATTGATCGCGGGAAAACGCGCTACGAACGCGCAATGGACTTGCAAACGATCAACCGATGGAATATTTTCGCGAGCGATGTGGTTCGCGACGAGCCATCCCTCTCGCTCGACGCTGTGCGCATGAGCGCTGGCGTTCCTGCATCGGCATGGCCTCCGAAATTAAAAAGGCAATAGCAGCCCCTGAATACTTCGTGTAAATAATATATATAGTTCAGGTTATTGCACTGAGTTCACAATGTAATACGGGACATTTCCTGTCCCCCCCTTCCGAGGTGATCGATCATTTCCTATTCCTATTGACTAGAATTGTCGCCCGGCCAGCCCGACCTGTAGAGGGGCTAAAATGGTTCCCATCACCAGCAGCACGAACCACCGTCCCACGACCAGCCCGCCACCACCACCGCCGCTGCCACCGCCAACAACAATAACATCGACATCCCGCCATCACCACCACAACTCCTGGTCCCAATTCCCAAGCCCCCCAATTTCCAACCCCGAGTAGTTGGTGAGGGGTGTCCCCGAACTGGGCGCCCGCCCAAAATCAGAAAAAAAGAACCCACTGAGCCAGGCACCAGGTCAGCACAACCAAACGCACCTGCGAAAAAAAATGTCTTCGAAATCCGCCTCAACAAATGACAATGGCGACGACACGCGCTCCTCCAGTCGCGATGGGAGATCCACCGACCGCCATCCAAAACATCGCCGCCGCGGACTTTATGCGCGCTCGCTCTCATTACCTGGTGGTGGTCGTCGATCCAAAGTCGTAGAAGCGGCCTCGGACAAACTTGAAAAGCTGCAGGATCAAGCGTAAGTCTGTCTACCTGTAACCATCCATGGCAGATGAACAACAATCACTAAGAACAACCTAACACACTAAATGAAACAGATTCCACGACGTCATCATCCTTCCAACGGAGGCGGCGGCGGACTCGGCGGCGGCGGACTACAGTGGGAAGAGGAGGTCATCCGCCGAGCTCATTGCTCAGCACAACCTCGAAACTTTTCCACGTGATCTAGCGATCAATAAGGGAGGATGGCGCAGCAGCAGGTCCTCCTCCCGAAGGTCGTTTGATGGACAGCGCCTAGCGCGCTCAGAGAGCGGAGCAAGCGATACGTACCGAGACGGCGACAGCACTATGCGCGAGGCAACGACGCGCTGGCATAGGGCACCCGTTCTAGCGTATCTCCGCGACAAGCCTACACTCGGTACGCGTTTACGCCGCTTGTCAATTTTCGGAGGCGTCGACCAACTCTCCAGTCAAGAGCGATTGCACTTCGCGGCGGCTGTGAAAGTAGCCAAGGCAGACGTTCTAAACAGCTTCGATCTGTATTCAAGACGCATGAATGCTAGAACGACTTCTGCACAAACCACCATCACGCCTGGCTCGCCACATACCCCTCAGCCGCAGCTCTCGAACATACGCGAAAGCAACGAGCGGGAGATGAGTGATGGCAGGATAGAGGATGTGGAGGAGAGTACAAGCAAGCAGGAGCGGGAGAAGGAGGAGGAGCGGCAGCGGCAGCCGCCCGACAACGTGCTGGAAGCGTGCGATCCAGGCGTAGCGGGAGTCCATGTGCGCGCGATGGACGATC
Organism: Pycnococcus provasolii; assembly: GCA_938743325.2. Classification (NCBI taxonomy): domain Eukaryota; kingdom Viridiplantae; phylum Chlorophyta; class Pseudoscourfieldiophyceae; order Pseudoscourfieldiales; family Pycnococcaceae; genus Pycnococcus; species Pycnococcus provasolii. The sequence goes on along the minus strand of OW568869.1, from coordinate 794,630 downwards.
TCACGTCGCGTAAAATCACGTACGTGCCGGCTTGTACGGCTGCTCTTACTCTACTTCGAGCTGAGGTGCTGGAGGCGCCTCAATACTGCGATGAGCGGTTCCTCGAGGGAAGTTTGCATGCTCGAGGAGGTGAATTTGCTGAAGAAGAGGTGCTCAACTCGCAGGCTTGGATGATGACTCTAAACTTTATCATACCACAAGGCCTGGTGGGGAATACCCGCGCTCGCTCGCTTCGCTTCACTTGGGGTCACCATGTTGACGAAAAAGGCTGCAACGTCTTACATCGTTCATCGCGTGGAACGCAAGAAGAAGAGCAGCACCCTCCTCCACAGACAAGACTCCTCCTTGCCACATTCCTTGCTGCAGACTCGGAAACTCGCGACAGCATGCTCAAATTCGAGAGTCGTGTGACAGGACCACGCACACGAGGACGTGATGTGTCCGCACTCTCTGGGCTCATTGGGCGAAAGGACGGAGTCCGATTAGGATACCGTCAGAAGTCGCATAGGCTATTAAGCATAGACGTTGACGTGTCTCAAAGTCGTGGAGGGCGACGCGCCTTGGCAGCCGCACTGCGTGCATGCGCCGAAGGTGGGGAATGGGCATTGCACGTGATGTTGGAGGCGAAGGCTGCCGCACTGCTCGTCGAGCCCACCATCTCGCTCCAATGCCACGAGGTGTTTCCGGAAGAGGTATTGGGCAGTATCAAGCTTGCGGGCGTTGACGTGGGGAGCGTGTGTGCGGCACCTGTGATGGTCACTATGAGCTAGCTAGCTAGCTAGCTAGCTATTAGTTGAGGCGAATAAGGTGATGGTGGTGTGCATTGGTTGGTGGTGTGAAGAGGATGATTTTTGTTGAGCATTTTTGTTGCTACTACTCAAACCTTCTTTTGACGTTTCGCGTCAGGTACATCCTCCTCTTCTTCTTGACTCATCAGGTAGCTTGTCGCATTCTTGATTGCATCCTTTGTCATCGCCTCATTAAATGCCATTCCGTGATCGGCTGCGATGTCCCAACGACGCTTCTTCGCAGAGACACGGTCGTAGATACCGTCGAACTCAGACGCGCGAGCGAGCTTGTCATTCGTGCCGCGGATAAAAGCAAGACGCACCACGTCCGCCTCGATGCGCGTTGGCTCGTCGCGAATCTTCTCGAAGTCCGATCCATTTGTCGCTGGAAATGCGACCAAGAGTCCGCCAATGAGCTCGTCGCCATCGGGCAACCACGCCGAAATGTCCGACATCATGGCGCTCGCGACGCGCGTGCCGAACGAGTATCCGACGATTAGCCACTTACGCCTTTTGCCTAGTGGCAAAACGCCAGACTCATCCGCGGCAACCGCCCTGACGAATGCTTGCGTTTGTGCGGCACGCGGTGGCACGCTCGTGCCTTTCGCCTCCGGCCTTAGTACCGTCGCGCGTGGCACATTCTCACGGATGGACTTCAAGATCGCCCTCGTTGCCTTTGAGTTGGCTCCGCCCTTCGCCTTGCCCTTCGCCTCGTTGCCTTTCCCACTTGACGCGTGCAAAAGGAGCACAACGATCGACTCACTTTCTTCTCTTGAGCCGCCGCCGCCGCCGCCACCGCCATTAGGAGAATCTACATAAAACTCAATCTCCTGGGTCACACCATGCTTCTTCTTTTTGTTCGGAATGGAAACGGCGATGGACTTCAAGGCACCACCACTCACACTAACATCATCACCAGCACCATCACCAGCACCATCACACGTTGTCGCCATGGATTTGAGATGTAAAAATTGGAACCCCGACCGGTTTGGAGAAGAAGGGCAAACCCCAAACAAAATTTTACTTCATCGCATCGACGCTAGCTGTGGCGTCGTCGTCGTCATCGTCTATCGTTTCGACTGGAAGAATCTCCTCGCCGTCTGGCCCAACCTCGACTTCAGCGACCGCCTTCTTGTCGACCTCCACCACATCAACTCCATTCGTTGACAAGTGCGGCGTAATCTGCCACGGCCATGCGAAGTGTCCCGTCTGTTTTGTTGTATGCATTAGTTGTTGTGTTGTGAGGTTAGCGATTGAGTGGTGGTTTTGATGTATCTTGTTGACTTACGCTCGTTTGGATAGGCTCGTCGTTCATGTCTGCGCTGCTACTCGCCATATCGTCGTCTTCTTTACCACTAACATAATCTGATATGTCAAGCATCTTCATGTCGCCCCCGACGAGCTGCCTGTCTGGGTCGAGTAGTTGCACGAGGCGGACGGTGTCGTTTTGGAGGTAGACGACTCTTCTGAATGCAGACTGCGGCGCATCCGCGAGCGCATCCAGATCGCGTTTGATGTTTTCCAATAATGCGATGTAAAGCCAATTATTTTCGTCGTCACTCCAGCCATCGCCATCAACATCTCGACCGCGCATCCGTTCTAGGAACTCCGTAAAAGAAATTACGCGCACGTCGCCACTTGGCGATGTTGTCAGCATCAACTCGCCGATTGCGCGCTGAGCGCCAGATGGAATCCGCAAAGGCGCCTTGCCTTTCGTGAGCGTGTACCGAATTCTACCTAAATGTCGTTGCAGGTTTCGCCGAAGCCTAAGGTCGTATTGTCCGTACTTGGCATCAACGGCGAGACTGACGCGTTCGTCTTGGATGCTTTGAATGTATCCAAGAAATGCGGAGAGCAAGAACATGGTGTACAATCTGTGAAAGTCGGGCAAGCTTGGTGGCACAGCGCTGTCTTTCCCACTCTGTGCCAGCACATTCCGCGTCGCAATGGCGACGAGGCGTTCTTCCAGATCGATTGCAGCAAGCAATAGCGGATCCCTTCGTGCTGCAACTCTGCGTTCTGCTTCGGCACGAGCCTCCGCCTCGGCTTGCTCCTCTTGCTGCTTTTTCTCCATGATCTTAGCTTCACGCTGTGACATCGCTGACATTGCCGAGGCAATGAGGGTTCCAGTCAAGCCTACGAGGCTGACCATGACGGCTGGATCGGTGAGCACGCTAGCGACCTGTTGCATCTTCGAGGTGGTTTGAGGTGTTGCGGCAGGCTGAGCCACCGAAGCACTTGGAATTAGTGGCGCTGGAATTGCCGACATGTGCGACGACTCCTGCTGATGAGAATTTTCGACGAGGTCATCATCATCCTGAGGCAGAGCTGTCGTCTGCTTTTTTTTAGAAGAAGAAGAAGATGCACAGCAGGTGATTGACCGCCGTACACATCGTTGTTTGTTGCAGCTCGTTCGTCTCGACGACGATGCCGACGACGGCGGCGACGACGACGATGATAGCGACGGCGACGGCGAGCTTGCCCGTCGTAGTGTGCATTTCATCGCCATCATCGTGAATGGACGAATTGCCTGCGACGACGCCGGGATTACCATGTCACAAGTTCACACTTCACACCACCACGTAGTCAACTGAAAGTCGGAAATACGTGTTGGGAGGTAACCCTAACCTTAACCCCCAAACCCTAACCCACGTCGTCTCGACATTTGGGACGACGCGTTTTTCGGTTCGTCGGTTACGTTTTCCGAGACGTGGGGTTCCCAGAAAAGTGACGCCGTTCCCAGAAAAGTGACACCGACCAAGTGAGTGAGCAAATGGCGTCATAAATCACCATAGTACTGTCCTCCATTCAGGATGCACGCTGCTGCTCCTGCTCCTACTATGATGGCTGCTAGTGCTGACCGTGGTGGTGGTGCTGGTGTTCATGGTGGTGCTGGTGGCGATAATGCCAATCCAGCTGCTGGCACTGCTTCTCCCCCCGTCATCGGCAAGCACACTCAAGCAATTTCTGTGCAGCCTCAGCCTCAGCCTCAACCTCCGCCTCCGCCTCCTCAAGCCTCACAACAAATGTTTCCCTCGCACTCGCATGAGGAGGAGGCGCGCATGGTGGAGCCTGACAACTACGACGACGTTAACATTGATATCACGATGATGAACATGTTTGACATATTTGGACATGATCCATGCAGCATCGCCGCACCACCGCCGCACACTCATGATCCACACCACCACCACCACCACCAGTATAACATCCTCTCCGATGAAGGACCGTCACCACCACATCTGCCGCCACCGCCACCACCACCACCACCACCACCACCACCACCACCACATCCATCAGCTAGTAGTATTGTTGTTGCTGCTTTTTCTTGCAACACAACAGCAGAATTACCACCACCTCCTCCTCCTCCAACTGACAGCACGTCCATCAACAAAAGCCATACAACAACAAACACCAATAAGAAGAAGCGCAAAAGTGATACGTCCAAGTTCAGAGGCGTGACAAAGCATCGTCGTACGGCGCGATGGGAGGCGCATGTGTGGGACGAGGGAAATCAGGTGTACCTCGGCGGATTTGACACGGAGGAACGCGCGGGACGCGCGTACGACATCGTCGCGCTCAAGTGCCGTGGACGTGACACGGAGACGAACTTTCCGCTCGACGACTACACTGACATGCTCGAGAAGGTGGAGAGCGTGACGCGTGACGAGCTCGTCAGCCTGCTCCGACGTCGAAGCAAGGGATTCAGCCGAGGTAGCAGCAAGTATCGCGGCGTGACGAAGCACAAAGGTGGAAAGTACGAGGCACGCATGGGCCAATTCCTTGGCAAGCGATATGTGTACCTCGGTCTATTTGACACACAACTCGAGGCGGCTCGAGCATACGACAAAGCCGCGATCCGAGCGAGTGGTTTGAATGCCGTGACGAACTTTGATGTGCACGAGTACGAGGACGAGTTGGCTGCGTACCATCGTGAGCAGATGGGTGAGGAGCAGACGGAGAAAAATGTTGGATGCACTACGGAAGTACGTTACTTCTAAGTGATGTTGTTGGTTGGTTGGTTGGTTGGTTGTTGGGTGGGCCGCATTCACCTGAGGTGACTGGCCATTTTCGCTGTTGAGTTTCTGCGAATAAAATGAGAGAGCTTGTATCTTTCCTTCATTTAGTAATGCAATTGAGTTTACCTTTTACAATGTTAAATAATCGTCGATCATCAATCAAGCACTGGTTGAACATTCCAGATCAATTTTTGCCATACGAATGCCTTTTCCGAAGCTCGCGTAGACTACAAACAGGCTTCCCGTTGATGGCACGTATGCCATCGACGGGTAGTGGTAGAATTGCTCGTCGACGAATACCGTCTCGAGCTTGACGAGCTCCGACCAAGTCTTCCCTTCGTCGCGGCTCGTGGCCACGACGAGATTGCTGCGCTTCTTCTCCCGGAACGCGTGATTGTTGTACGCCACGACGAGGTGTCCCGTGGTGGGGATGCGGATCACGTTCAGCTTGCTGTTCGGATTTGCAAGCGGGGTGCTTGCGGGTTCACTCCACGACTTGCCGCCGTCCGTACTCCTGCTTGCGAACGCAACGTCTCTCGAAGTGCGGAACAGCTGTAGCAGGTTGTTCGAGCGAGCCTTGTCCACGCTCACGATCGACGCCTCGATCAACCAGTCCGGCTTGTCCTTTTGCCGGAATGGCAATTTCCCCGGCTTCATTTTAAGCGAGCCGTACATGTGCCAAGTGCGCCCGAAGTTGTTGGTAGACACCACGCCCGCGTACTCCTCCTTCGAAGCTCGCGTGCGGCAGCTCGGGCTCACATTCTCCCCTCTCGGAACCTCGCGCCAGTATGGAAGCACCCAGTTGCCATTCTCGCTCACCGCAGGCGGATTCGCAATCACCTTCGGAATGTTCCCGCCCGGCGTGGATTCGGAGAGAACGAGCGTGGGCGAGCCGCTAAACCTCACGTCAGAAACGAGCTCCTCCACGTAGATATCACCGCCAGGCTTCCACTGCGGCGAAATGGCAGGATTGTGGGTAGGATTTTCCTTACCCATGTGGCCGTAACCGTTGCTGGGCGCGGCGTTTGTGCTAGCCTGCTGCACCGCCGACTTAAGTCGCGGCTGCATAAGATTTTTGCACGCCAGCGAGTTGCAAACGAAACAGTTCTTGCTCTCGGCGTAGAAGAGGCGGAGCGACGAAGGCTGCGTGGGTTGCTTGCCATGCCGCACGGCATGCCGCGGCGGATTGGGCGCAACGAAAAGCACTGGCGCCCAGCGCGCTCCCGTCTGCTTCGCGCCGAGGCGCTTCGCCTGCGTCCACGCCGAGCCGTGCGAAGCCGACGAGGAGAAGTAGATGTTCTGGTCGTTGTTCCCTTCAGCACCCTTGCTGCCTTGCCATGCAACGTAAAGCCGGTTCCTCTCCGAGCTCCACGCGATCGTGGGCATGTGCACGTACCCGAGCTCAGGACCAGCGCTCGACGACGACGCCGGTGCTCCCGGTGCTGCGATGCGGTACACCCACGAGCGGTGCAAGGTTCCTTTCATCCTCAGCATCGACCTCGCGCCAGGCGCAGCCTTGTACGAGCCGCAGCTCTCCCACGAGGGTTTGAAGGGTGGTGGCGGCGGCGACTTTTCGCTTTTCTTAGCCGTCACATCCGATAGCAGCGTGTCATCCACCGCACGAGCCTCTTTCGTTTTCGTGGACATAGCCTCGTCCGCCGCATCTCCAAGCGACGTGTGCATCCCCGTTTCTGCATCGTCAGCAGGAGCCTCCTCCTCCTCCGCCGCCGCCGCCACTTCGTCCGACGCCGCCCCGTCCGCTACGACGTGCTCCTCCAGGCTTGTCGCCACGTCCTCTGACTCGCCCGCTGGCTCTGACTCGTCAGCGCCCACCTCCACCTCCTCGTGCACAACGACGTCGTCGTGAGGAGGCTGCTCCTCCTCCTCGTCGTGCACTACGACGTCGTCGTGAGGAGGCTGCTCCTCCTCGTCGTGCACTACGACGTCGTCGTGAGGAGGCTGCTGCTCCTCCTCCACCACCTCCTCCTCAACGTGCTCCACTACGCCGTTTGTTGCCTCTTCGGGCTCAGCTTCCGCCAACTCGTGCTCTTCGTGCTGCACGTCGTCGTGTTCGTCCACCACGGAGGCTTGCCTTTGCAGCAGAGTTTGCTGCACCGAAGTTTCGTCCTCTTGCTCGTGTTGGTGTGCCGCCTCCATATCCTGCCCGATAGTTTTCAGAGCCGCCGCAGAGTCTGTGGCGTCGTTTGTGGCAGTCAAGGGTGCAGGCACGGCTGAACCGCCTTCGTGGTCGAGGTTCGTGCTCGCTTGCATCCATCCTGCGATCACGTAGGCGCAGTACGCGATGGATACAAAGATGGCGAGTCGCATGAAGGACGCGATCCCGATTGAGGAGCCGCCTCCAGACGAGCCTCCTCTTCGGATCGTCGCGGCATTGGCAGGCGGCCGCATGAAATGTCTAAAGGTATATATCTATCCAACAAAAAAGATCAGAACAGGTCAGAACAGAAAGAAGGACAGCACAACAGAAGGACAGCACAGGAAGACACGCTTAAACTTCTTAAAAATGGTAGCCAGCCAGCTTACGTACTTAAGCTTACTAAGCCGAGTCGAGCTTAAGGTACTGAACGTTGGACGTTGGACGTTAAAGGCGCCTTAACTTAAGGCCTTTCTTTAAGGACGTTCTCAGCTGACCTTTCCGACTGACGACTCACTCACTCACTCGCAAGCGTTCGTTCACGCACGAGCGAGCCTCACGAAGAATCCAAACCGAGACTGAGATGGCCGCGAGCTGTGTCTCGCGAGATCGAAGGGGAGGATTTGTTCTTCTCCGGACGGCCTCCGGAGGGAGGGAGGGAGTGGGACCATGGTTGGTTGGTTGGGGATCCAGGGCAGGTCAGCTAAGGTTACTCCACCCTTGTTGTGACGCACGACCTCGTTGGTTACGTTTATGTAAAGGTAACTTTCCCCCACGCAACTTGCTCGCTCTGGTGCTCTGGCAAGGTGCTCTGGCTGTCTGCCCAACTCTCTCTCTACGATAGGTCTCCAACTCCTGCTGGGACCATATGGTCCCAGCCGGCCTAAAAGCCTAAAAGGGTACCCTAAGTAGTACTTACTACTCTGGCCAACCTCTCTCTCTCTCCAAGCCAGCTTCTCTCACCTTCTCATTCAGTGGAGGCTATTCAAGGATTTGGGCAAGCTTCTCCCTTTCCTTGCTGAGATTGCTGATCACCTTTGCTGAAAACAGGAGGAGGGTCGTGGCATCGTGCAAGACAACCTGACCGGGTGGCACAACCTGACCGGGTTGCAACACCTGGTTGGAGTGGTTGCAACTGCCACTCTGCCAGTTGGTGGCCATGGTGGGGTGTGCCAGATCAGGCTGCCAGAGGGGTTGCCAGGCGAGGTTGCAGGACCACTCACCACCTGGTTAATGGTTTTAATGGTTATGAGAAAGGAAACTGAGAAAGGGAGAAAGGCCGCGGGCAACGAACTCTGCCATTGCCATTATATTATTATACGGGGAATGATGATTCGCGATGGACGACGATGGACCATCGATGGGCAGGTTCGCTAAACTTAGGCTACCGGGTAGGTGGCTAAACTTTATTACAGCGGAATTCCTGCTCGAGGAGGTTGCGCGAGGAGGTTGCGCGAGGGCGAGGTGGCAATGCAAGGTGCCATTAGGGTGTAAGGTGCCTTAACATCCAGTTGACCTCCCCTTGTTTTTTTGTAAGCGTTTGACCGAACGTTTGACTGTCTTTTGTTTCTTTGACCATTTCCCACCCCTGGACTGGTGTTACGTACTAGTACGTCTCCATCACAGTCACGCCCTTACAGTACTATGCCGCGCACGACTTCTTCACGCGCCGTCCGGCCTCTGGGCATGGCCGCCAACACAAACGCCATGCCGCCCGTCCTGAACCCGGTCATCAACCCGACGCGAAAAGAGTGCGAAGACAGACACCTCGTGCGACGACTCGAAAACACAAAGGCGCGCATCAACAACGCACCGCCGCGGTCCGCGCCACACCTCGCAAACAACGCCAAGAAACGACTCGCGGAACAACAACGCGTCGAGAAAATCGAAAATGAAAACGCAATCCTGCTCTCGAAACTTACCGCAATCGCAAGGAGCCCGCCGACGTACCCTGCGCCCGGAAATAACGCACAAAACTACGACGTCGTGGAACCGGGAACGCCGGAGCAGCTTGTTGCACTCAGCCCGAGCCCGAGCCAGGCGAGCACGACGTCGACGTCGACGCGAAGCAGGCCAAGCTCAGCCAAGTCGTTCCAAGCGAGGCAGCGCGAACGAAAGATTATGGAGGAGAATCGCGCGATGCTGCGCAGACTCGAGTCGGCACGTGGCTCGCTCAAGCCGAAAAAGTGGGAACGGCACGCGGAGCAGCACGCGTACCTTCGCGATCTCAGGTCCAACCTGCCGAGGCACGTGCGCGAACGACGTGCTGTACAGGACGAGGAGGCGGAGTATGCCGCCGCGGTGGCTCACCAGCCCGACTTCGAGGTGTGAGTGAAGGAAGGAAAAACATATAAGTAACGAACGTGAACTTTCTTTCTTTCTTTCATTTTAACACTACGGTGACACCAGCAAACGCTCCGTCGTCATAGAGATCGCAGGTCAAGGTAACGCATTGCTGATGGAACGGGTGCCGCGTACGCCTTATCGCGCGGCGAGTGCCGACTTGCCGCACCCTCCGCGTTCTTCTCAAGCAGACCGTACAGCTCGCGGTGGTCCACGCCACGTCCGACGCCGAGTGCATACAAGCTCGCGCCGGTGGTCGCACCTAGCTCGCAGGCGGCGGAGCATGCATCGCGCGCCAGACCCGTGTCCAGCCGTCCGTCTGAAAGCAGGATGACTGTGCACGAAGCTGCTGCGTCCTCCGGCGCATCTCGCGCCGCGGCTGAGAGCAGCACCTCCTGAGCTGCTCGCAGCGCCAGCGCGATGTTCGTGCCACCGTGCCGTCGCCTCGAGTTGCGTCGCACGCGTGCGAACAATCTCGCGTTGGCATCCACGGGCCGCTCCTCGCCATCTGCAGCCGTTCCCGTGAGCCGGCTCGTCGCCTCGTTCGCTGGAGGTGGGGTGGTGGGTAACACGTAGAAGTCGCGCCCGACGGAGACGCGGACGCCACGAGGGCTTCCTGGCGGTGTGGCGGCATGTCCCATGGGCTCGGGAGGTGGCTTAGCGCCTGGAGGCGCGGCGGCGAGCGGCGCGAGTGGGGCGAGCACGTGAACGGTGTCGCTGAACTGCAGCACTGCAGCCTCCGTGGGTGAGCAGCTGTCCTCCGCGAGTTTGCATGCGTGGAAGCGCAGCGTGTCAATCACGAAGCTGATCATGGCGTCGAAGTCTTCGCCAGTCACGGACCCGGAGCCGTCGACGAGGAACACGAGACGCGAGGAGGATGGTGAGGAGGAGGAGGAGGATTTGTTGTGGTTGTTGATGTCGGACGTTGGAAGCGTTTGCTGCGTATCCTGCGGCGAGGTGGATAGCAACATCAGCGAGGAGTTGTCGTTCGTATCGAACGTCGTAAGCGTGTTGCTGTTGTTGTTGTTGTTGTTGTCGTCTTCGTCGTCTTCGTCGTCATCTTCCGCGTTGATTGGTACTTCGTCGTCACTATCATTCGGGCTGGCAAAGTCCACGTCGTCGTTCGGGAGCAGCATGGCACGCCACATCGCCTCCGTTTCGTAGTGCGAGGGAACGACAATGGCGGAATTTTTCAAGCTCCTGTGTCCGTCGCTGGCATCCACGACGCGACGTCCAGCCTCGTTATTTGTTTGGACGAGCGTTTTCCACCTTTCTTGGAAGAGTGCTCGATAGCTTCCAGCCAACGAGGCTGCGGCGTCGAGGAGGAGCCCCTGTTGTCCATAATTGGTCGTCGTCGTGTTTTGAATGAAGGTGTTGGCATAGCACGTGCGCCAAGCCTCTTCGGCGTTTGTCTGCAAGCGTTTCGACGCCATGCACGCCGCCGCTAAGTCGGCAAACGCAGGCCGACTTGGAGTTGGAGGCGAAGGTGGAGCTTGGTGCGCTTGAGGAGGAGGTGGAGGTTGGTGCGCTGGAGTCGTCAAGACGTCCACGTTCATCTGTTGGCTGAGCAGGTCATCTTCACTGAGCGGTAAGAGCACGGGTGGCGGTGGTGGTGGCGTCGGCGGCGAGGGTGGCGCCGTGTTGGTTTGTGCAGCGGTGTTGACGAGTTTGACAAGAATCATGCTGATGAGTTCCGAGGGGAGCAGCGTGATGTTGGGAGCTGCTTCCACACCGACCATGTGCGTTGGTTGAGCCTGAGCATTCTCAGAAGTGCCTGCCGCCGCCGCAGCAGCAGCAGCTTGATTCAGAATCATGGTATCCTGCGAGGCATTCTTCTCCTTCTCAAAGACTAACAATGCGCTCCTTGGTATTGTGGCAGCTGGTGGAGCATGAGAAGAAGGAACTCGAGAATGCAGTTCTCCCGCGTGACCCGCCAAGACCACAGAGGCAGGCACCCCCTCTTCCTCGACTCTGGTGTCGTCGCCACTGCTGGACTCGAATGGCACGTCCATGTTTTGCGAGTGCAAAGGAGGCGGTAGCGCAGCAGAGAGGCGCGGGCACTTCGCGAGTGAATAATGCGAGGGCGAGGATGAGGGCGAGGATGGCGAGGCGTGCGGGAGCATACAATAATAACTATTAACTTTTCAGAGTGCGAGTCCGAGTCCGGAATACTTTTTCAGTTTTTCACACACGAGCCTGAAGCAGGTACCTGTGCGAAGTATGCTCACTTCAACTTCAACTTCACTGGTGGTGGTGGTGGTGGTGGGGAACGTCTACGTCTTCACCAGCCTCGTGATACTTCGAAGATACTACCTTAGACTACCCGTATGTATGCACAAACACCGGTTCGCTGTTGTATGTAAGGTATGTGCCTCTACTTCTTACACTCGTGCCTAGGATATTTTTTGTGTGTCTCCGGACTTGCTCCAGGACCACGCCTTCTGATGATGAGTGGCACACAAGAAACAGTACCACCTTTGCTTTCACAGTTTCACCGCACGCAAGCACACGTTGTACAAGCACGCGACAATTCACCTTCCCGTTCCCGTTCGCGACGACGTTCGTGAACACGTTTGCGTTCCCGTCTTCTCTTTCGCACTCTGGCCAATTTTATATTCGGAGTGCTTTTGCATTTTTCAGTTTTTCTTGGTTTTTATTATACTTGCACGCTGCTCTCTTGCTTGTACTGTAACTTGCACGTTCTTCTCGTGAATATTCTCATTTTTCGTACTTACATGCAGTACGTCAATCCTCGTCGTCGTCATGCTCGTGATGAACCTCATGATTGCTGCCTTTCCCTCCCTCTTAATATTTGATGTTTTCCTCCTCAAGTTTTCGCATGTTTTTCTTATGTTTTTTCAAAAATTGCGAACGCGTTCCGGAGCTCAGAGGTCTTCCTCAAAGGCGTGGCAACCTATGGTGGTGCATAGGTTGCCATTGTGACGGTCGAGAGAAAAGGAAAAGGTTAGATTTTCGAACCAACTGTTTGCGACTGACGGAAAAAATGTTGCAACTTGCAAGCGAAGTGTGCAGTGTGCTCACTGTGCTGTGCGTGCAAGGCGGAAAGGAACACACAAGGCAAGGGCCGCGAGCCGCGAGGCGGGTGCGTGCAAGGCACAAAGGTGCAACTGTGCAAGGCTCACGCCATACATACCACTCCCAAAACCGGGAAACAAAGGCGTAACAAGGTAAAAAAGCCAAAAAAGGACAGGCAACAGGCAAACGCAACGCAACGCGTTGTCCTTGATGAAACCAGAGTAGTCTATGATACCAGACCAGTCGGATGAGTTGGACGAAACACCGGCAGCCACACGCACACAATGCAATGAATGCATGATGCCATGACCTGGTGAAGGGGTGTGGTGCCATGGTCAGGTGCCATGGTAACGACAAGTGACCCCCCCCCCCCCCCCCCCCCGAAACCCTAACCAATGCCCTTTCCCAACCCCCAAACAACACCCCTCCTTCAAACCCTCGTCTATCGTCTTATCCTCCTCTCTCTCTCTCCCCTTTTTCTTTTTCGTTTCCCGTCCCACTCAGCAGACCTGTGTTCGTTCCACTCCCCTCCCCTCCCCGACATGTCAGCCGCTTCCATGTCCATGTCCATGTCCGCCGCCACTCTCCATAGGGTTGGCACAGGGGGGATCCCTGTGTCTTCAAGCGTGCGCCATAGGGGGGTTGCCTCTTCTTTTTGTCGTCGTGTTAGTCTTCGTCGGGTTAGTAGGGTCACTCGTGTTCATTCTCGGTCTTCGTCTTCATGTGTTTGCATGGCCATCAAAGTGTCGAATCAGTCGAGTGTCGCATTCACAGCGATGTTGAAAGCGTCCTCAGGCTCGCGACTTGCTGTCATGGAAAAACTGCAAAAGTATGTTGACGATATGCAAGATGTCGCCCTGGAATCCTCATCCGCATCCAACAATAGTCTCGCGCTCATCTTTGCCGCGCAGGAAGACTCGCACGAGGAAGGAACCTTTCACCTGTGGCAGAGGTACCGAAACGCACAGGACATGCTCAAGGCGCAGGAACACGTCACGTCGAAGATGTTCTACGAAGAAATCAGGCCGTCTCTCAGCCAACCCGTCGCACTCGCGACGTACGACTGCCGTGCCGACGGATCCATCTCGCCGTGCTGCGTGCCCTTCGGACCCAAGGGGGAGGGTGGAATGGATGACGCGACGGGCGCGGCGAAAATGGCGGCGGGTGCGGCCGCCAAACAGACGATGAAGGTGGACGACGGCTTGCTGCGGTAGAAAAGAAAATTTCTAAAATGACACACAGCGACGCGGCAGCTGCCGTAACAAGTTGCAAAACCACAAATAATGCAACAATCAAAATTCATTTACAAAGAGGCACAAAGAAAGAAATCAAAAGAAAAAAAAGAAAAAAACAAAAAAAGCAGACAGCAACTTTTCCTCCATGTTCCGTCCGTGAACTCGTCGTGTCCGCATCTTGTTTTTGTTTTGGTTCGGGCGAGCGAAAAAAGCAGCTAGCTCATACCATACAGTAGACTAGCAAAAGCTCGCTTCCTAGCAAATGGCCGCATCATTTTTGGCCCAGAAGAACACCTGCTCATAGCTCTCCGCCGCAACGTCCCAGCTCATGTCCTGCGCCATACCACGAAGCTGCATTTCCTTGAAACTCTCCGGATGCTCACGGTACGTCTTGATCGCACGCTCGAGCGCACCGCCACATGCCCATCCATCCCCAGCTGCGAATGTAAAGCCTGTACCGCGCTCCTCCTCCTGCGACGCATGAGGGTTGTAATTTTGCACCGTGTCCACCAAACCTCCCGTCTCAGCCACGACCGGAATCGTGCCGTAGCGAAGGGAGTACAGCTGCGTCAGCCCACACGGCTCGAATCTGCTTGGCATCGCAAACAGGTCAGCCGCCGCGATGATGTGGTGGCTCTTCGCAACATTGAAGCCAACCCAACCTCGCACGTTGTTTTGGTAGCGATGCTCCATTTCCCTCAGACGCTCCTCTAGGTCCTTATTTCCCGTCCCAAGCATCACCACCTGCGCATTGTGCACCTCCACGAGGTGAGGGATGGCATCCAGAAGCATGCCAGCACCCTTCTGATCACTCAGGCGTCCGACAAATCCAATCAAAGGTGCATTTGGGTCCTCGGGCAGTGCCATTTCCTGCTGCAGAGCACGCTTGCATGCCGCCTTGCCCGCTAGATTGCCGCGGCTGTAGTGCTCGCCCCACTCCGTGCCGTCCGCACTCGCGCCAAGGTGGCGATCCGTGGCAGGATCCCACTCCGCAACGTCAATGCCATTCGTAATTCCAGACAGGGTAAAGCGCCGCGCGTTCAGCAGGTCGTCCATACCCTTGCCACCAAGCCAAGTGCAGATCTCGTTCGCGTAGTTGGGGCTGACAGTCACGACGCGATCGCTCGTGCTGATAGCCGCCTTGAGGAAATTCACGCTGTGTCCTTCCTCTTCGTAGGCGCCCTGGCGTTCTTCCGGCGGGAATTGGTAGTCCACGGCACCGAACCAGTCGTCGGGAATGCCGAGATCCTGGAAAATTCCCGGACTGTAGACGCCTTGGTACTGGATGTTGTGAATGATCGTCACGGCGCGTGCATTTTGGTAAACGTGGCGCGGGCGGTACACGCTAGCCATCAGCACGGGGAGCAGACCAGCCTGCCAGTCGTTTGCCACGAACACGCCTGCATCGCCGTACAGTTCTCCGTTGAGTGGCACCTGCAGAGGAATCTCGAGAGCAGCCTTTGCAAGCAGCGTGAATCGGAATGCGTTGTCTTCGTACGCCTCGCCGTCGGCATCCGTGTACAAGCCTCCTTCGGGGCGGTGGAACGACGGGTGGTCGACGAAAACAAAGTCGACGCCGGCACGTATGCAGTGGAAGATGCCCACCTCTTGGAATCCGCCATAGCAGGGCACGCCAATACGAGCGCCCGTGTCGATGGCGTCTTCGTAGTTCTCGTACCTGGGTGCGATGACCATGACTCTGTGCGCCCTTCGTGCGAGCGCGAACGGCAGGGATCCGCACACGTCCGCGAGTCCTCCTGATTTGCTCCACGGCGTCACTTCGCTCGTGGCGAAGATGATGGGGAGTTTTTCCGTCTCAGGTCGGTTCGTGAATTCCGGCAGCGTGATATCCGCCTGAGGATCAAACACGCACAAAGTCGCATCTGTAGTTTTCACGACGTCAGGTTTCGCGGGTTTTGCGTCAGCCTTCATGCTCACAGCCTTGACGACGCTATTTTTCGCTGGTGCCTTAGCAACGTCAGGTTTCGCGGGTTTTGCGTCAGCCTTCATGCTCACAGCCTTGACGACGCTATTTTTCGCTGGTGCCTTAGCCACTGCCTTGCTGCTGCTGCTGCTGCTGCTGCTCGACATAGCGTCGTCCACCTCGTCAATGAGGCTTTCGAGCGTCACATCTTCTTCTTCTTCTTCTTGTGCCTTGGGGGTATCAATGGTGACGACCGACGCGGAAACAGCACCGGTTTTCTTTCGTGATGACGACGACGACGAGCCCGAAGAGGCTTTCGCCGACGCCGACGACGACGCACACACGAGACGCCTCCTGGAGTTATTCTTACCACCACCGTGGGAGATCACGCGAGACACAGCAAAAGAAGAGCAAGAGCCACGACAAGAGAGCCGCGACATCATCCTAACCCAAGACTAAGACTAAGACTATGACTAAGACTAAGACTATGAACCACGAGGACTATCGCACTGGTCACTGATGAGTACCACTGACAAATAAAACGCAGCTCAATGAGCGAGCACGCGCTTCTTCTGCCTGGTGATGAGTGTGTGCTGCAAATACCAAAAAAACAGCAAAGGGAACAGGGGTACCCGTACCGACTCGGACGAATCAACTTCAAGGGGAGGATTCCTCTGCGGCGGCGATCGGTTCAACGTGCAAGTTCCCTTTCCAAGGATTCGTCTCAACCACACCTTAGATATTTTTTATTCAGTTCTCATCACACGTTTTCCACGTTCACTATTCGGGGTTGGATTGAGGTCCTCCTGAAGATCCCCTGCTTGATTTTGATTCTGGTTTGTAGAGTCTTGCACACGTACATCTGTACCAATCTGTCTTCTTCTTACAGTACTTGTGTGTGCTTCCCGTCATCTATCGTTGTACTAACACACGACAGTACTACCTATATTCAGCTCTTACGTCGTAATAGCAGTTGTCACGTTCACGGTCCATCATGGTAAGCGTCATGGTTCTCTTGCCACTAAGTGGTTGCGTGAGCATGTTGGCATTGATGGGTTTGTGTTTTGCCATTGCGATCAAAGATCAACACGTCAACTCGTTTGCGAACCTGCCTGCAGGTGCGCACAAACTCGCATTCCCTCTCGTCGCGCAAAATACCACCATACCAGATATGGGTGCGAGAGCCGCGCCCGTCATCATCGTCACGAGCGCGTTCATCTCCCTCCTGTACGTGTTCTACTACGCGCAGTCGCTCACAGTGAACCTCACGTTCGCGCGACTCAGGAAACAGAACCTGCAAAGCAAGGACAAACAACGCGTCAAACTCGACGACGTCAAGTACGGCACGGCGGGAGGACGGAACGTTCTCGCAGCGAACCGAACCGTCGGAAACACGCTCGAACAGGCCATCCCGTTCCTCGCGTCGCTGTGGATGCACGCCGTGTTCTTAAATGTTCGCCGAGCTACCTTCATCGGGTGGATTTACATCGCAACGCGTCTCATTTACCCGCTCGTCTTTGTTCTCAACGTCAAGACGGGTGGTGCGGCGATTTTCGCGAGCACGCTTCCGGGATACGCGTGCGTGCTCGCTCTGCTCGCGCCCGTGTTGCTGGACGCCGCGGACGTATCCATAGACCTGTAGACGTGTAGAACAATCAAGTGAAACAACCAACCCCCAACCCAGTCCTCAACACCTGTCCTCAACCCCCAGCCAGAATCCACTAACCCAACCCCCAAACCTGAACTTCATCATTTGGCTGATTCCGATTCCTCCTCCAATCGATCGATCGCGTCAAACCAAAAAAAACAATAACCGCCATGTCGCTCGGATCCTCCGTGCACGACGCGTACGCCCGCCTCGCCGACGCGCTCAACCAGTCTGACGAGGCGCAGGCGATTGCGCGCAAATTGCGCATCCCACCACCGCTTCTACCCGCAATCGTCATGGGCACATCTCTCGTGGTGATTGTCGTGCTCGTGCTTGACTTTTACGCGAGTGTGCTTGCCGGATTTCTCTGCTGGATCTACCCAACTCTCGCGACGATGCGTCTCCTGCTAAAGCACATCGACTACGAAAAGGAGAAGAAAAAACCAAACGACAGTGGCGTTCATTCTCCTCCACCGCCAGGCACAGAGGAAATGCTGCACTGGCTTCGTTACTGGACCATATATGCCACCTTCGTGTGTGCATACGACCCACTCATAGGACGATGGCTACGAGCGACGATTCCACTTTACCAGCTCGCTCGCACAGTGCTTTTCTTCAGTCTCGCAATCAAGCAAACTCACCTGCTGAAAAAATTGATGGACTTTGGATTGCCAATCAAGCGCGAGCTCTTCAGGGATGCGCTCGTGATCATTCTTGGCATTCCAAAGAAGAAAGCACAACATTTCTCTCCACTGCGTGAATTCAACCCAACTACGTCTTCCAGCACGACGACGACGAATCTGATGGATGACGCTGAGGTGGTTCGTCGTGGTGGAGGTAGTCCTCCACCCGAGGAGAAGAAGGAGGAGAAGATGAGCGATGCCGCCGCCAACCTTGTGGCGAATGTTCTCGACGACGTGCTCAGGGCTGCCGCCTCCGCCGGCACTGACAACAACGACGAGGAGAAAAAAGATTAGGTACATGCATAAGTCAATCTGAAGAGGTGATGTTTGCTTTGGTTGAGCTACAGACAGTTTGTTGCATGAATGTTGCTGCGTAGACGGGGAGGAGAAGGAATATGCATTTCAGTTTTGTTTTGGTGCAGCAGCAGAACTCACTCACATGTAAAAGCTAAATTCAATGACACATAGATGTTGTTACAACGACGTTGTCCACAATGACACGTCGTCGTCGTTGTCCTCCTCCTCCTCCTCCTCCTTTTTTTTCTCATCGTCATCGTCAGGAGGAGCTGACACCACCAAATCCTCCTCTTCTTCTTGATGAGCTCCTCCTCCTCCATCATTCGCTCCTCCTCCTCCTCCTCCATCATTCGCGCCTCCTCCTCCTCCATTATTTTGCTCAGCAGATTTTCTTCCTTCTTGCTGCTGCTGCCGAAATCGCCTTGTGTTCAAAACGTCGATAAATTCCGGTGGCGGATACGCGCACGCGCTTGGGTATGCAGGAACACCCATGAATGTGACAAGAGCTCTGTAGATGGGTCCACGCCACCGTTTGTACGTAAAGGCGCTCGCGCCAATCGACGAGCCGGGAGGTCCCAATCCACCAGCCACGGATCCCGAGTTGGCGGTGTACGCAGCCTTCGCCGTCGCTCGGCTGGTGCTGTCGTCACGCTGCCCCGAGCCAGCACGACGAGACTTCGCCGCGCCGAGCAGAGCCTCTGGAACACTTGGGCAGTCCGTCGTTCCTGCATCCGAGATGGCGCTGGGGAAGTTGACAAACCCGTGCGTTCCGTCGCCAATCGTGACAAGTGCCTGCGTCAATCCCTGCGGTACGCCGATGTCAAAGATGTTGCGGACGATGCGAAAGCGAGACGATGTGACGTTGTACCACTGCGCACGTGCAGCTCTCTGGTATGGGAGGTTGAAGTTCCCCACCGCGCGGAGTTTGTCATTCACGTAGATCTTCGCTACGTCGCAGGCTGGATCCCACGTTGCGAGCACCTTGAATCGCTTGCCAGGGCGCACGATGTAACCCTTCGCGAGAATCGAGCTCGTGATCCACTGCACGCCGGCATTCATGAAAAAGCTGTACAAGATCGGTTGAATGCCAAATCGGATTTCACCCATGTCGTTGACGTACACGACGAAGCTGCCTCCGCACTGCGGCTGGTCGAGCGCACATCCGCCGAGCATCACAAGAACCTGGCTGCTGTATCCCTGGCACGGCAGGCACAGCCAGCCGGCGCCTGGTGGACACAGAATTTGGCATGGCGTTCCCGTGGGATCCCACGTCGCGGTCACCTCGATGCTGATGACGCGATTCGGAACGCTCTCAAATGCCACGCGGCGGAACAGCTCGCACACGTAGTATGTGCACGGAAACTCGGTGCAGGCACTCTCGTTCGCGAAGATGTTGCGACGAGGTGGCTGGGGCTGAAAATTGGAAGGACCAATGCGCACGGGATCGTACGAGTATGCGATCCCGTCTCGCCCAAAGTACTCGACATTCCACTTGGTGCAAGTAGGCTCCCTCGGCGGGAGAAGAACCGTGTCAATCACGTGCAGCATTCCGTTGCTTGCATTCTGGCTGTACGGGGGAACGATCTGTGCGCCATTGCGAGCGCCTTGCAAACGCACGGTCGTGCTCACGAGAGCGGGTGATGTCAGCGGGTATTCCTCCTTCGTTGCGTACATCCTTGAGCCACCCGACAGCGGAAGCCGCTTCGTGTCCACTCGCTGCACGACCAACGTTG
Organism: Pycnococcus provasolii; assembly: GCA_938743325.2. Classification (NCBI taxonomy): domain Eukaryota; kingdom Viridiplantae; phylum Chlorophyta; class Pseudoscourfieldiophyceae; order Pseudoscourfieldiales; family Pycnococcaceae; genus Pycnococcus; species Pycnococcus provasolii. The sequence goes on along the minus strand of OW568869.1, from coordinate 774,769 downwards.
CAATGTCTGGAATGCGAATCGTTTCCCAGTAGAAGTTTAGCACGCTGTAGATGCGACGACCCGGGAAGAGCATGCCGTACGTCAGCGCGACGTGTCGCGCGAGGCAATCCCACTGCAGGAAAGCCTGTCCTTGCGGCACGACGACGCCCACGCGCGGACAGTCGCGTGGACCGAAGCCGTCGAACGTTCGGCCGGGTGCAAGGTGGTAGTTCACGAGGTCGTACGTCGCCTGTCGTCCTCTCGGCGTGAAGAGATCTTCCTTCGTGATTCCTCGCTCCTTGAAGAACAGCAGCATGGCATGGTCCGTGGGCACAAAGGCGTTGAGCGGATATCGCATGATGTCATCCTCCATTCCAAGCGCTTCAATCAAGCTCAGGAAAATTGTGACGCTCGGCGTGCGCTTCATGCGGAACCAGAGACTCGGCTGCAGAATGGGAGGAAAGAGCAACGCGTTGATCACATGCACGCTCCCGCTCGATGCCACGAGATTCGTAAGAGGTCGCAGCAACTTTGCGCCATTGGTGTCTCCGAGAATGTAGATGTCATCTTCGGGCACAATCACGGGAGCAATGCCATTCGGGAGAAGGAGCGTGCTCACCGCGCCAGCCTTGGGGAAACGGCGAATCCACAGGTACTCGCGCCAGCGATTGATGGCTGATCCGGTGGTTCCAGAGATGGAGCACGGCACTAGAATTCGATTGCACGGGATGAGACGCACGCATCCCTGCCGCAAAGCATTTTCGGGGAACGACAGCGCGCGATTCGTGAGGTCGAACCATCGATCCCAGCTTCGAAGCAGCGTGGCAATCTGCTGGAAGTCGCGAAGGTTGCTCGTGAGCTGAAATTCGAGCTCGAACGATCCGAGGCTCAGCAAGAAGGCGGCTGCGTCGAAAAAGTCTCTGATGGCGAAGCTGAAGAAGCGCGTGCCGAACCGATCGCCGGCTATCTGCGCCGTGTGATACAAGGCAATCTGACCGCGGTACGCCCAAGCTTGGACCGACTCGCGCGTGAGATCCTCGTAACTCAGGTCGAGGTACCGAAGTCCCTTGAGTAGAGCTTCGTTCGATGGCACGTACACGGTCACGTAGTTGCATCTGTTGAGGCGGAAGATGTCAAAGGTGCTGCTCTGCGGGATGCCGTCGAGGAAACGCAACGAGTCGACGCCACAGCTAGGCAGGCCATTCACCGTGGGCCCAACGTAGAATCGAGACGGACAGCAATCCCACACCTTCTGCTCGACATTCACCCCACCGGCGAAATTCTGGAACAGCAGCCCGGTGAAGCGATTCGGGCCGTCGGCACCTGGAATGTCTCTGCTGAATGAAGGAATTTCGAGCAGGTGGCGGAACAGCGACACTTTGGGCACGAGTCGCATGCGCTCGTACGGGCTGAAGAGCGGGTGAAGAAGCACCGTATCCACCACTTGCACGATGCCGTTGCATGCGAAGATGTCCGGCCCAACAATCTTGAAGTTGTTGGGATAGCTCGTGTCAAACGCACGAACAAACTGAGGGCTGAACGAGTAGTAGCGCTCGCCGTAAGGTTGCTCGGAGATGTCGACGCGGAGGTTGAAGACGGTCGCGGTGGAGTCGATCGACGGATTCTGCCGCGGAGGTCTCTGTGACAGCCACCACCCAAGATGCGTCGCGAAAAGCTCGCCCTGGAAATATCGCTGCGTGGGCACAGCTCCCACCTCGATGTTCGATCGAGCTTGAAAGTCTAGGATCTGGCGCACGCCCTCGGTTGGCGAAGCCTGGTGGTACATGAGAAATTCACCAAGCACGTAAATGTCGTTGAACAGAGTCTCCTTTGTCACCTGGATTGCCTGGAAGAGCTTGTACCACGCGTCGTTCGTGGGAGCGAAGAAGTTGTTCATGTACAGTGCTGGAATTGGCTGCGTGTTTCCGACGAAGCCTGCTTGTGGTAAGGATCCCGTCACCTCGTTGAATGGTCCGAAATCGCCAGGCTGATTGATGGGGAAATTGACAAAATTGATGTCTAGCCACGGCACAACGGATGCAGGTGGCTGATTCAGGCTCGATCCGCGACGCGCGGGGCAATAGCCCGTGAAGAAGGTGCGACCACCAACCGCCGTTTCAGGTAGCCTGAGCCCTCTCGAATTCGCGGTGTTGCCTGGTGGCGCGGTGTCACCAGGATTTCCCTTCTGCACGAAAGAATTCTGAGGTGGTCCGGTGAGCGGGTTGCCGTCACATGCCCAAGGCGCACGTCGGCATGCCTCGCATGTCAGCTCAAGCTCGGGCAAGGAGCATATGATGCTGAGATAGTCTGGGAAAAAGCCGGTGTACGGTATCGCCACCTCGTCGACGATGTGCACGGCAAGATTTCCGTCGCACAGGAGAAGGTTCGGAATCTGGAACATCGCGCCTCTCAGGTATGGCACGCGCGTTCCGCTCGGCCGATCGGTGAAGTCCTGCGAGATACCGGAATCTTCTCGAAACGGGAAGCCAAATGCCGAGACGACGCGCTTCTGCCCCACAAGGCGCCGGATCGATATGCGCTGCTGCGTTGCGAAGTACGCGTCGCCCTGTTCTCGATCCACTCCGGGGATGACAGGGGATCCCGGCTTGGTGTTGTCGACGGATGTCGAGACGAAGTCACCGTCCAGGAGCTGTGCCGTGAGCAGAGGACCGGAGACGGGAAGGCTCTGTGCGTTGATGTGGGCACCACCGAGAGTTCCAGGGCGAACGCCAACGTCAAGGCGAAAGTCGGGATCGCTGTTCGACGTGCCTGGGTTATTCGCGTTCGCCGTACCTTCGGTGCCAATCATGAATTTGTTCGCGACAACCTGCCTCCACGTGTGATAATTCAGAATGCGAATGAGATCGTCGCGGCTTGTCGTGAAGAGCTCCTCCAGAGAGAGTGCGGAGACCTTCAGCAGCTTACGGAATGCCTTGTCTGTGAAAGCGAGGAACGTGCGCTCGTAGTCGCGTCCTTCGTTCGTCACGGGAGGAGGGTTTATCAAGTTTATCGGATATCCGTCGAGGAAAAGCGCGTAGAACGCACCGGCGTCGTCCGTGTTGCCCGTTTCGTCGAGAGCACGCTCCAAGATACTCAAAGAGCCAGGTTTGATGGCAGGGTACTCTTTGTACAGATCGCGCACGAGGTTTCCGTTGCGATATCCGCGTACTATTTCCACTATTTCCGGTGGTCCGTTTGAAGTCGTGATGGTGAATGTGCATGACGAAGATGGGGACTGCTGCTGCTGCTGTTGTGGATGGTAAAAAGGATAGTTGGTATTGACGGTCGGATCGATGAGCGTTTTCGTCGTGTAGAACGCGTTGTCTTCAGCTTGTGTTGTTGTATTGTTGAACTGCCGCGACGATGATCTTCTGCGGCGGCGGCTCTCGTCGTGATTGGCATGACGGTATGGATATGATGCTTCTTCCTCTGCTGCTGCGACTGCTGCAAAGAAGCCTCCTCCTCCTCCTGTTAAAGTCCTGCTTCTCATCCCACCCCCCCAGGAAGATGGCGGCACTAGTAGTAGTGATAAACGTGACACCATCATCGGAGGCGACGACGACGACATCGGCACAACAAGGCAACAATACAAGGCAACAAACCACCACCGACACCACCACCGAAACACGAACGACGCCGCCAACACCACCGGTCGTGACGCCGCCATGATTGTCACTTTTTATTATCGCTGAATGGTGATCTGCTTTGTGTACAACTAAACAGGGGGAATTCCATGTATGTGATTTATTCCCCCGGGGTGTTGATTGATTGATGAGGCGACCCCGGGGGCATTGGGGCTCGCTCCGATTAGGGTTGTAACTATTGTCTGTTGAAACTAGCTAGGGTTACGATTCGGTTGGTGCGCGGGAAACTGCCCTCATAGAAGACTATTTTCAGGTTTCGACTTCACACGGTCCTGCTGCCTCCTACTTTCTGTTTTTGTGTGCGTGACAATCAGTCCTTGTTGTGAACAATGTCGCTCGATCGTCGTTTCCGCCAATTCCGTGAGAAGATGTCATTGTTAGTGGCACAAAGAAGCGTCGTCGTCGTCCTGATGCTGCTGCTTCTTGCCTCGACGTCGGCGTGCAGTGCCGGTGCCAGTGCGCAGAAGGTAGTTGGTGGTGGAGATGACGGTGATGCTGATGTACCCTCGTACCCACACAACTGGCGTGGAGGAGTCGCTGTGCGCGGATTCGATGTCGTCGCCTACCACAACCTTACTGACTACGCACGCGGAGTGATGGGAACGCCACGGTTCGCGACAAATATCACGAGAGACGGCTACACCTACGAATTCTGGTTCACCAGCCAAAAACATCTTGACACTTTTCTCTCGAACCAAAAACATTATGTGCCGCTCTTTGGCGGCTTCTGCGCTTTTGGGACGGCGGAGGAACGTCCACCCCAATGGCCATGGCAACGTGGCACGATGGGACCTCCGACGGGACCAGCGCATGGATGGCTGATGCTCACCACGAAAGATGAGGGTGTTCGGAAGCTCGCTCTCAATATCAATCGGCAGTTCGCAAGTATTTTCAAAAGCAACGAAGACCATTACCTTCGTCGTGCAACCGAGCGCTGGATCGAGTACTACGGATCAATGGACACCGGACCAATCAACACGCGCTGCTACCCAAACACGTGGCGCAGCTGCACGAAAGAATTGGCGAATTCGACGGAGTCCGGACCGTATGGCTGGACGTACTTCAACGAAATGCTAGGCAGTGAAGATGGTGGCGCTGCGCGAAATCTCATGGACATGACCTTTGATAATGTCGTCGGTGCTGACCTCGAGCTTAGGGCAGTGCAAGGGTACATGCGCGAGATGAAGCGAAACACGCCATGAAACTGTTAGTTGCAGTAACAATCCTTCTAAGGGTATGGTCCGAAGCGTCGTTAAAGGTAGTCTACCACCACCTACCCACTGTTCACCGTCCTCCTCCACATTCCAAATGGGGCACATGGTTCATCCGCCGATGCCACCTTATTGATGACGATGTCGTCGTCACTTGAATTGAATCGAATCAAAGCACTAGGCTGAGATGGCGCAGCGCATCCGTTTATGCATGCTCTCTCATGCTGCAGACTACAACGTCGACAATCCCCGCCACAAGAAGGGTTGCATTGGAGATTGTCGCCGTAGTTGTCCATAAGTTGGTATTTCCTTGCCTTCTCAGCCGACGTGTTTGACGAAGCTTGCCACCACAACGACGTCGCCTGAATTGGTGACGTTTGGCCGATATATTGCGCATTCGTCGCGAAATGCGAAAAGCACGACGGGATGTAAAAGCCCAATCCAGAGCCGAACCTTGCAATCCCATTTGCAAGGTCTTGCTCAAGGCGGTTGCCCCACTCACGTAGGCCTCGACTTGGACCTGCTAAATTCAAGCATGCTGGCAAGCTAGCGATCCCACAAACCAAACCTCCAGCGGCCTCAGGATAGCTGTCCCATCGGTTGTTGCGTATCATCCATGACGTGACATTTGAATTCATAAGAATTTTGTCGCATGAGGAGCATGCGACGAGTGCCCTCAGCACGTCGGCGCTCGTATCGTCCGTCACCATCGTCGGCCAATCAATCGCCTCACCACCATCATCATTCTTGCGTGGCAATTCTGCTGCTAGGCATGCCTTGTGCACGTCACCACCAAAAGCTTGCTGCGCGATCGCACGTTCGCGCAATGCATCGTCGGTTGTTGTGAGCGGCATTTCTGCAATGTCTAGTTTCCACGATGGAAACCAGCCGGAATCGACCATGGCTCTCACTTCTACACCTAACGGTGTGAGGCGCTGCTTGATCGCGTCAGCAACGTTGCATACGCCGATGGCGCCTGCACTTTCTCCTCCGAGCACCAGCTCAGATGCGTTGGCGAGGCTAGGAAGAAGTTCGTCAATCACTGCCATGACAATGCTATGTCCCATGATCGGAAGGTTTGCCCAATTGCTGCTTCGTTTCGCGGTTCCACGCCACAAGTCTCCACTGCAATAGGGAATACGCACTTTGTTGAAGCCGTAAAATGGTGAATCTTTGTCGTCGAGAAGCTGCTCAGGATAAGGCGACGTGTTGCGTCGAAAGGAGCCAAGAGCTGTCCTGGAACGTGCCACACAGTCCGCTTGGCTTCGACACAGCCCTCCGCCTTGCAGGAATACGATAAACTTGTCTCTATCTTTTGATTCACTGGCAGCCTTTTCGAGGAAGAATCCTGCTGGATTGCCATCTAGGCACAACGCGGACGACGTCTCTGGGAGAGTGATGCGCTGCACGGACGACGACGCAGCAGCAAAAGCACCACCGGTATTAGTAGTAGTAGTAGTAGTCGCGGCGTGCAGTATGGCAACCGTGAAGAGCCAGCGGTGAAGCAACGTCTTCGCCATCGTGATCATGTGTGTGATGGGCGAAAACCTTGGATGTGATCAGAGGGGTGAAGCCGTTGTGTGAGACTGCCTTGGACAGCCTCGACAATTTGAACCCCGAACCCGATCACTTCACAGGTTCCTCGCCTCGTTTCCCGATGCAAATCTTGGTTTTGATTTGATGCGAGACCCGCGGTGGGTTGGGGCTAATGTCAAAGCTAAAGTTAACGGGGCCGTAACGTGTTTTTTTTCACAATTCAGGTAGACGTACCCCGTCCACGTGGCAGTAGGAAGCTAGGGAGTTCATACAACCTAGTGCTGTACTGGTTTTTGTCAATGGCTGCTCCCTTTGCCATGATGAAAAATGTCGTCGTGGTGGTTGTTGCAGTGGTGGTGCTGGTGCTGCCTCTTTTGGCGCAGCAACATTCCCTCTATGCTGTTCGTGTTGTGCATGCGCTGGATGGGGGAGTGCGAGTGGGAAGCGGACTCTTTCCCGTGTCGGCTTCAGCTCAGCTCGGAGCGCTCGCAAATGTCACGCTCTCGCAGGCAGGCTCGGACGAGCCCGTGCGCATCAACGTCACGTACGACGACACGAGCTCTTTCCTAGGCGCGGTGGGCGCATTCAGGATGCACATAGCAGCCGAGCCTCTCGACAGGATTGACGCGGGAGTGACGGTTGCTGAGTGCCTCACGTTGCCGATGTACGACCCAAACAAGCAAGCGCCACCTTTCGTCAGATTGACCATCTACGTACGGCGAGGGTGCGACGGAGAGACTGACATGATGATGATAGGTGAAGACGACAATTACTCAGCTCTCAGGGGATTAGCAGATCACGACACGCAGGTAGCAGCGCGTGAGAAAGCGTGCGCCCTCGGCGATCTAAGCGGCAAATATGGCTTGTTGCCAGCCCCGAAAGGATCGCACACGTTCGAGGATCGAAGCATTACGAACCTAAACGAAATAATTGGACTATCGTTTGTTATGGTGAACGAAGAATCACGAGCCGTCGCGTGTGCGAACATCGTCATGGACGTCGACGACGACTACAAGCCTCTCTTTGAGGAGCCTCCTTCGGAGACTTCTAGGCTCATTGGCATCCGCTCGTCGTCGTCGCAGTGTTCCATACCGGTGCCGCAGTGTACGAGCGGGCAGCTCAACGAGGACTTACCGAGAATCATCTCATCCGAGCCAGACGAGGTGAAGCGTGGCGCGTATCCGTGGATCGTGTACATGGGCCATTGCAGTGGAACTCTCATCGCGCCGACCGTCGTCTTGACCGCCGCACACTGCGTGATGCCGCACGGTCCGATCCGAATGGGGAGTGTCGTGTACATCGGCTGCCATCTGATCAGTCAAGGGTGCCAGGAGGCTAGGCTTGTCACTGACGTGTACGCGCATGAGAAATTCACCGATCAAGAGCTGTACTCTTCGGAGACGGATGACGGAAAGCCTCGTCAGAAGTTTGCGTACGACGTCGCCGTGCTGATTCTCGACAAGCCTTCTCGGTTGTCTGTGGCAACGCTCGCGACGCGCGACGACGATCCGGCGTATTGTGAGAAGAGTGCGAGCACGGTGGCTGGCTGGGGCCGAGATACGACCGGACAACGATCAGAGGCTCTGCTCCAGGTGGAGGTGCCAGTGACTTCTCACGAGAGCTGCGAAAAAGAGTGGGGCAAGGGTCGCATCGGTCCTACGATGATCTGCGCAGGCTTCGACGACGGCGGATGTGATGCTTGTCAAGGCGACTCCGGCGGTCCGATTTTCACGTCGACACAATGCGCGCCACCTGGCACGCCTCCACGCGTGTTCGGGATTGTGAGCTGGGGATCAAAGTGCAGCAAATCGAATCGCAGGCCATACGGCGTGTACACGTCCGTGGCATCGGTGCGCGACTGGATCGTATCGAAGATGCTTGGAGGCAAGCTCGCCGATCCTGATGAGAGCGTGCTTCCTTACGTCGTACGTGCGCTCGATGAGAAAGCGTCAGATCATGCCGTGTGCGCTTTGCTTGACGAGGAGTTGAGGTGTGCAGATGACGAGGTGAAGGAGCTATGCCCGAAGTTCTGCGATGGCTCGTGTCCGCTGGTGCAAAATGTGAAAAGTACGACTACTATCATCACGCCGCCGCAAACAACTACGACGAGCAGTACCACGACTACGGCACCGCCGACGATCACGCCGCCGCAAACTACGACGAGCAGTACCACGACTACGGCACCGCCGACGATCACGCCGCCGCAAACGACGACGAGCAGTAGCACGACTACGGCACCGCCGACAATCACGCCGCCGCAAACTACGACGAGCAGTAGCACGACTACGGCACCGCCGCAAACGACTACCAGCAGTAATAGCACGACGACGAATCCGAAGTACTCGCGCGAGTACGCGATGAAGGTGTTGGATTCCCCAGGTGTTCTAGCCTTTTCTAGCGCGGGGGAACTGCCTATACATCGTGCTGCACAAAATGGCAACCTAACCGAAATACGCGCTCTCTTGGAAGTGTACCCCGAAGGCATTCGTGCCAAAGGCACGTATGGGTTTGTCCCCCTGCAATGGGCGTCATATCAAGGCGCGCCCTTGGAGGTTGTCAAGTACCTCTACGAGGCATATCCTGAGGGTGTGAAAAGCGCGAGCCTCTTTGGGACCACTGCGCTTACTTCAGGCGTGTTCATGAATGCGCCATTGGATGTGATTCAATTTTTGTACGAGAAGTATCCTGAAAGCGTGAGCATACGGATCCCCCTCTTGGGGTCTGCCCTTGATATGGCCAGGAGCCGCGAGCGTCCACAAGAAATCATCGACTTCCTCGAAAGTGTCTCTAACGACCGCGCCTTGTTTTGAAATTTTTGACAGGCAGGAGAGGAACACATTTTTGACAGGGAGAAAGGGAGAACTTTTTGACAGGAGATTGACAACCTTGAGATTGACATAAAATGTCAACCTTCGCAGATTCCACTATCAGTCAGACCGCACATTTTCATTTTTGGCATCTGGCGTGCGTGGGTGGGAGCTCCAGTTGCACTGGTTTGCAAAGATTGAAATAAATAAGCAAGAAGTTGTCTTAATCCACTTAGGGCTAGGTTAGGAAGTAGGTTAGATAAGAACCACGCCAAGTCCACCTTAAGAGGAGTTTGTGAATCGAACGAACGGGGTGCCACCCTTGAACGTGAATCCTTGATTCCTTGTCTGTGCGGCTTCCATCCTCACTTCTTCCCATAAAGCGATCAAAAAAAGTGATCAACGTCCTGTTTCACTTCGTCAATTCCGTCATCGTTGTTGCAACCAACTGAATAGATAGCGGCAATGGCGGACGCGATGGACTGCATCGAGTGCCTCGCGCAGCTCGCTTGCATCGGCGCGTGCATCGCGCTCTGCTGCGGTGGCGCACAAGCGGCGACAGGAGGAGGAGGCTCCAACCAATATCAGCAGCAACAGCAAATTCATCCTCAATACTACAACCAGCAGCACCAACAACAACACTACCCACCACCGCCACCGCAGCCATACGGAGCACAGTACCCTCCTCCACCTGAGTACTACGCAAAGCCCGTGCATAACTACCCAACAACAGCTCCACCACAAGCAACCACCACCATGCCATCGGATCCGCTCGGTGCGCCGCCACTCCCGCCATCAGCTCCTCCCGTGGCCTACCCGGTTGGCTACCCGGTTCCCCCGCAGAACAAGAGGTGAGGAGGGACGAACAAACAAAAACCAAACGTTGAAGTAAGAAGTATGCAAAAACTGAAAGTACTTTCTTTGTTGTTGTAATCGAAGCTGAAGAAAACAAAATTGATTTTACAAAAAAAATCATCACAATAATAATTATGACAACAACCGCAACTCACCAACAGCAACACGAAGCGGTACGCGAATAGCCTTCGACACGCAGTCGAGTGCGCCATACACGATGAGCAAGTCAACCATCGTGGCATCGCCGTCGTTCTTCACGAGCTTCGGCGCATCCGCGAACTGGATCCCTTCGCAGTCATCCACACCAGGTTCACAAAATTAGTCCAACAGGGTATCCCAAGCTTGCCCCCAGGGGTCCGGATTGGAAAGTTCTGCCCACACCTGACACCTCCCGGGAAGGAAGGAAAGTGCCACCTGGTGAGCACCAGTTTCGTCTTGCGAACGCGCCTGCGCCTGATTTGCTCATTTATATTTATATTTTTTCTCACTGCTTCACTGCTGCGTCTGCTGGTTGTCGGTTTGGTGGCTGCACTGTTGTACGTATCTCATATATCTGATATATAGTTATAGTGCATATATATACAGTTTCGATGCACGCCTTCTTCCAGCGCGTTGGTTTGGAAAAGCCGCCGGATCCCAAGGAGCAGGTGCGTTCGTGGCAGTCGAAACTGAGGTCGGAAATGCGCGCCATCGAAAGGCAGTGCCGAGATATCGCGCGAGAGGAGAAAAGCGTCGAGAAGGAAATCAAGGCGTGCGGAAAAAGAGGGGACGTCAAATCCGCGAAAATGCTCGCGAGAGAGGTGGTCAACAGCAGAAACGTACAGGGGAAGCTTTACTCCAACCGAGCCAGACTACTCTCCATGTCTAACGCACTCACAGAGCAGCTCGCAACCATAAGAGCCGTCAAGTCCATCGGAAAGTCAACGGAAATCATGAGGCTCATGAACGAGTGCGTCAAGATACCGCAGATGACTGAGGCGATGAGGGACATGTCGCGAGAGATGGCAAAGGCGGGCATGATTGACGACATCGTCGAGTCGGCGTTCGAGGCGGAGGATGCCGACCTCGAGGAGGAAAGCGAGGAGGCGGTGAACAAGGTGCTCGCGGAAATCGGACTCGACACGCTCGCGGCTATGCCAGCTGCGGGAACGTCCAACTTGCCTCAAACGCAGGTGGCGGAGCAGCAGGAGGTACAGGAGGAGGAGGAGAAGGAAGATGCGGATGTTGAGGCACTACAGGCACGGCTTAACGCCGTTCGTGCATGAGCAGGCACCAACTCGAAGACATACACGATTACCGCCCTCATAAAGAGGAAAAAAACAGTTGTAACGCCATAGTTTTGTATGCAAAAATCAAAATTCTTTTTTTATGCGTTACAGCAATATCAAATCAAAATCTGTGTCCGACGTTCAGGTGGCTCCTCGTTTTGCCGCTGTCGTTCCAAGCAAGGGACCAAGTCACCTGACCAAGAGGACTGTCGATGCGTGCTGCGACACCCTTGCCCATGGCGTGACCAGGCTTGCCACGCACGATGCCAGGGGTGCCAGGTACCAACCGCGAGCTGCCGCAGTCCGTGCCCGCGTCCACGAACAGAACACCCTCCAGACCTGGACTCTGCAGGAGCGGAAACGAAAGCTCCGCAGTGCCGCTCGCGAACGTGCGTGCAGTTGCGACGCCACCCTCGTCGTATCCACGAACGCTCAGCCCACCGCCAACGGGGTAAGCCTCCGTTGGCGAGAGATCTCCGTGCGTGTGACCGCATTTCCCGTACAGGTCGACGCGAATGCCCGCCGAGGGGACGAGCGGGATAGTCTTGCGCACATTCGCCTTCACGCGCGTGTACAGAAGCAGCTTTTCCGGCTCGTCGCCTCCATCCGCGGGAACGATGGAGCTTCCCGCACCACTCGCTGGTTTCAGACGCTGCAACTGGGTCGTCGCCAGGCTCACCGGGAGCGCCTGCTCGATGTTCACCGCCATCTCGTTCGGTCCAAGCATGCTGCGCAGAGCGCGGACCACAAGGTCGCTGCTTGGCGTTGTGGATTTCTCAGGCTCGCTCACCAGGATGGTGTCGTGCGCCGGGCGACGCATGTATGTGATGCGGCTCTGCAGGTGTACGCTCTGGTCACGGCCCTTCGGCGTAAGCGTCAGGGGACAGCCGTACGCGTCTTCCGCGATCCTTTCGCCCGTCGCCTCGTCCTGTATCGCCAGGCTCTGCCATGCCAAACCGGCGGTGGCATAGCAATCCGGCGTGATCGGACGGCCGTACTCCCAGTGCGCTCCGGCGCGCTTCACCCTGAGCTGTGCTTGGGCTGACGCACCTTGCGACTCCTCGCGACCTTCCGATACACCCTCGATTGCGCTCTCATCTCCATCGCGGCTTTCCTGCGATCGCTTTGCGTGCGTCGAGCTGAGTGGAAGATTTGTCATCTGCGCGTTGATCGTGCGGGACGTGCGGTGAGGATCGCCAAGGATCCACGGGTCAAGATAGTTAAAGGCCAGCACGCGATCATTCTGGCCGACTTCCACGCTCGCCGTGACGCGCTGCCCAAGGCCAAACAGATTTTTCTCTGTCAAAGATCCTGATCCCATCAACCCAGGAAATCCACCAGACGTTGGACCCTGGCTCGTGAGACCCCAGCCGGCGGTAAAGGTGCGCGTCGACTTCTTCTCCTGGACATTGTATGTGATGTCCACGGTTCTGTCGTCATCTCCCGGTGTCGGAAGAAGGTTGACATCGTTGAACAGTCCGGTGGCCATCATTTGCTCGATATCTCTGCGCACACCATGCAGAGAATATGCCTGTCCACTTTTCCTCGGAGCTTCCCGAAACACAATCTCCTCCTTTGTGTTGCCACTCAGCCACTTGAGGAATCGCCACGGCGACTTACGCTTCGGCTTATCGACCGCCTTGTCATCCTTTTTCTTGTCATCCTTGACGTCCTTCGCTGCGTCCTCCGGCGGCGACGGTTTGACCAGTCGCACGGAGATGCGACCAATGTCAACCTCCTGCTGATACAAGTTGACGACACCCGTCTGCGGGTCATGATCCACCTGCACCGTATTTCCAAACATGCCCTTCGTCTCGTAGTACTGGTTCAGTTCCCTAATCAGTCCCGTCGTGCGCGAGTAGTTCAGAGGCTTACCAAACTCGTAACCAACTTTCGACAGCGCCTCCTCAATCACGTTCGTTGGCAGGTTGCGACACCCTGCGAGTGCAATCCTGGAGACTGGCGCGTTTGGCTCGACGTTGATTGTTAGCCGCAGACCATCCTGCGTTGACTCAAGTTCCGGCGACACGCGATTGAAGTGTCCCGTGCTGAAAACGCGGCTGACGTCGTCCTCGACGTCCTGCCCGACGTACGTGAATCCAGGTCGAATGCGCAGCACGGCGCGCGCCTCGTTGAGCACTTCCGGGTCCACGCGTTCGTTATTTTTGGTGCGTATGACGATGTCGCTCATGAGGAACGGCTGATCTTGTCCTCCGCTGGACGCCTTGTTGTTTTTGTTGTTGCTGTTATCTTTGTTGTTGCTTCCATTTCCGTTGGAGGTATTGTCCGCCGCCGACGTGGACATGGACGCTAGGCACATCGCGTGAAGAGGCAAGGGTGGCCGTTGTTGGCGCAAGTGTTGTTGTTGTTGTTGTTGTTGTTGCTGTTGCTGCTGCTGACATGTGCCGCTGACATGACTTGTCGACGTTGCGTTCGATTCTTCTTCGTGCCCTAATCCGCCAACCTGATCTTCAAGGACAGAAGATTCATGCTTACTAGTCCCACATGGAGATGGACACACGTGCACATGTACATGTGGTGTGTCACGCATACTTCTCCTCCGATTCAGCTTCATCATTGTGCGACACCTGTGGCACGACACAAACACTTAAAGGTATGCTATTAATACGCCGCCGCCGCCGCCACGCAAGTCACAGTCCTGAAAGCGCCACCAAGAAAAAAGGAGAGGAATTTTGATTCCCAGGAGGGTCCCAGGAGGGTCCCAGGAGGGGGCGGGAAGGAGGACCCCAACCCTAACCCCTAACCCCTAACCCCTAACCCCTAGCCCCTAACCCCTAGCCCTAGATGGTAGCATCGTGTGCTCGGGCGGCAACAGCGACGGGCAAGCGCCTGCCGAAGGGGCGGCAGCAAGCTCCGCCCTCAACAACACGCCCTTTTTGACGAACCCTCTCATTCAGTTGTAAGTTGGTATTCTTTGTTCTTTTTTGCAAGGAATCAGTAGCTGTACAAACCTTCCCTCCTCCCAAACGCCACCGCATTCCTTGCGTCGTCTCCCAAGCAATTGGCATCGTGAGTGTAGTCTGCCGCCTGGCAGCGCGCGCAACACCACCACGTGAGCTCGCATGCCTTGCACACCACCGCGCAGTTGCGAGCGCACGACGCATGGCAATGATTGCATCCGTTGAGACGGGCAAACGGGTGTGCTGTCGGCATGTGCTTCTCACTCTCGAAGAACTCGTCGACTACAAGCGTCAAGAGCGAGACGGCCTTCAATCGTCGATTGTGCGCGTGGTCAAATGCGCTGGCATCAAAGAGATTATGCCCAGGCATGGCCATCTGTTTGATTATAGCCATGTGCTGCTCAAACGATCGTGGGACTCCATTCGGACCAGTGACTTGACCCGACCTGAGGCGCTCCACATTGATTCGCATCATCCCTTGCTTCATGGTCGCTTCGTCAGAATCAAGCTTCGTGTATTGGCAATGCTCGAGTGCCGGATTCTTCTCAAATATGCCGAGCTCTTGCATCTGGTAGCACATGGCATAATCGGTCTCACGCGGACTGCATTCTGGGCAGTCAGCAAATACGCTCGGGTCACTTGCTCTATGAAAAAGCTCGTGCAACAGGCGGTCGGTAAAGTGATGCTCACCGCATCCAGGACCACGTCCGCACGCGCAAGATTTCTCGACGAGGGTCTCTAGACTCCAGTCGAAGAGTACACCTGCACCCGTCCCATCGTCGCTCGCGAAGATCGCCTTCACTTGATCTGGCGAAGGCAATTTATCAGGCATCGTGTCCGCGGTAAGTATACTGAGCAGCTTCTTGCGCTCGCGGATGCTCTTGCGATGCCACCACTCGGCAATGTGGCGGTTGTGCGTTGCCCAGTCAGCCTGAAGGCGAGCCTCCATGCGAGATAAGGCTTGTGCTTGCTGCAAGCGCATGTCGCTACCATGTGAGGGTGGCTCGGGATCTTCCTCCGCCTTCTCCCGCAACGTAGAGGATGCGGATGATGACGATGCCCCCTTGCTTTCACTTTCCATGCGTTTTTCTTCCTCTTTAGCTCGAGCTTTTTCGATTTTCTTTGCCTGCTTGCACATGCTCTTGTGCTCTGCCCAGTCCGCTTTCTGACATTCCACGCTGCAGTATGCTACCATTCTACACTGCCCGCATCTCCGAAGGCTGATCGCATGCCCAGTCTTGCTTGATTCGCTACCCACCTTTCCACACATGGCACACTCGAGTAATACGCGAGTAGGTCGTGCCGCAGCATCGCCGTCAACCTCGCGGCGCTCAAATCCGAGCTGCTCTGGATCAATCCCCGTGGCAACTGACACATCGAGCAATTTCCGTCCGAGTGCACGACTGATGGCCGCCTCGCCGTCAGCTTCGCCACCATCTTCGCGCGGGAAGATCCTAAGCACCTTACCTATGATGGAACCGCGCATCTCCTCTCGCTTGGCTTCTGTCGACTCTCCGTAGAGGACAGCTTGGCGTCTCATACTCTCGTGCATCTTAGATAGCCATGTCACGGCGTCGCGATACGTGCCAAGGCTAGCACTCTCGAATATGAGCATTGCCAGCCATGCTGAGCACGATGCGTGCCCTCGATTGTCCTCGTGCAATCCGTCCGCGCATGCCTTGAACTCTTCGAACTGCTTCGGTTTTTCCCTCATGTTCTGTGCACCCCACAGTGACGCTCGCAAAAGGCGCAGGTTGAGGCGGTCGTCTCGATTCGAAGCTAGGCGAATCGCCTCGGTGAGCGCGCTCTCTGCACGTCTGAGATCTCCAAGGCGCATGAAAAGACTTGAGCGCAGCTCGTGGAGACGCGAGCGACGAAACGTGGCCCCAAGAGGCACGGAATGATCGCGTTCCTTGCCGTCGACTCCTTCAATGGCTGGCTGCCTCTCGATCCAGCGAATTTGCGAGTCTATCTGCGCGATGGTGTTCATGGTCGCCTCGTCTGCCGACGAGCCTGACATCATAGCCATCGATGGTCCCACCATAGTACCAACTAAGATCTCGAGCATTGTGCCCGCGGCGGAGTGTTCGTCACTCACGTACTCAATCATGCGAATGAGGTTCACGGCTGCAAGCCTGTCGTCGTGCCACTCGTCTCCTCCGCAGATGGAAATGGCGCGTTCTGAGAGCAGGAACGCTGTCGCCAGCTGTGCGGTGGCGTTGCACATGTCGCCATGCTTCCCGCACCTTATTGCGGACTGGAAGAGCTCCGTTGCCTCGACGAAGTGCCTGTTCTGCCTGTCACGCGACGCGCGGAGCGCGTCTGAGATGACGACGCGCGGCGGCTGTTCGATACCCAGGTTCGCGCCGCGACCCGTCTGCCCTGCAAAACCGAAGTCCCGGCGTCGGCGTGCGCCACCGCTCGCCGCTGAGCTGCTTTGCGCGTCTGTCGTGTTGCCTTGGCCGCCGCCGGGTTTGCGCGACGCCTTCTTATTCTTTCCCATGATATGGATATCAGTGATGTGAGCCTCACGAGGTCTGGGAACCCGCTGGCAGGCCCTGGGGGACGTGTGATGACGGGGCCGGCAGTGCCCGGCACTCGAACACTTGATCTCAAAGCTGTCTGTGCACAGATCTTACCACCTCCACGTCCACGTGAGGTGACCTCCAGGTGAGGGGACTGACCTCCATGGAGGTGATCCATCAGTCTATGGCTGATTCTTGGCATTGGGGGAAGGATTCCACGGAAGGAAGGATTTGGATTGGATTTGTCAACCCCATCAACTCCCCTGATCTTAAGTTAAGAGAGTTCCCCCATGCCTTAAGCATGCCTTAAGCTTACATGTACATGGCCTAACCTGCTGGTGATATCAGGTGATGGTGACGGTGATGCGTTGTTGTCTCGTTGTGTTGAGCTTAAAAAGGTCTTACTTATATGGCGTCGCTCTCCTCCTCCTTTTGGTGCCGGCCACGCTCAACATATCCATCGCAAACAGAAACAAAACAGCACGAAGCAGAAAACAAAGCGGGTTCGGGGCAGCAGTGACGACAACGCACAGATCAGACGCAAGTCAGACAAAGACACGCACAGGCACCGGCGAAAAAGCAAGGACGGCGGAAGGCGTCGTGTGCATGTTCGATACGCCATCGTTGTGCCCACCAGCTCTACGCAGAAAACCACCACCACCGCCGCCACCGCCACCACGTCGGAAACCAAGACCGACCATCGACGCTTGGTCGCAGGACTCTATGCTAAAGTCAGGCTCGGCGGACGAACCGCTGAAACTCACTCGCCTGGAAAAACAGAAAGTCGAGGAATTCCACGAAAGTCTCAAGCCGCTTACGGAGCTTGAAAAATACGTGAAGAGGGCTGCTAAGCAGACCATCTCTGCAGGATATGCCAAATTCGCCGCGAAGGTGGAACGAAGAAAGGAGGCGGAAAGGCGTGCCAAGGAGGAGGACGACGCGAGAGGTGAGCAGGAATTAGGCGCGGAGGCTGCGTGGTTCCGTTTCTTCGTAGACATGAAAGAGAAAAGCAGTGACGAACAAGGAAACACTAGCCTGTGGCACAGATTGGCGGATAGCGCAAAGACGGTGTCACAGTTGCTTAGCCAGGGCGTGCGCAGCGACGGCGCCAGCGAAACGTTGGCGAATATCACCGACGCGCACATCGAAATCCCGCGCACGCGTTGGGGAGATCCGGACTGGCTTCCGAACGGACGATGTATCGGATGCACGGGCAAGGAAAGCACAGGCTGCTGCTCTGTGGGCGTGAACAACCCGTTCACATGAATTGCGGGATTGCGTCCAAGAGCCATATACAATAATGCACTGATGTGTGTGCGTTACATACTCAAATTGTAAGAACATTATACGATTAGTTTAGCATTCTACGAAGAAATCATCATGTTCAGCGAATCGCGAAGAGCTTCAACGCGAGCCTCCGCCTCAGCGCGCTTCATTCGTTCTTCGCGAAGCTCAGCCTTGATTGCGTCCATTTCGCTAGCCACAGATAGACGCTCCATCTCGCGAGCGAGGAAAGTCTGCCGATTAGCCGTTCTCTCGCCGTGCATGCGCTGAAGAGTCAGGTCAGAAGTGTACTGGCGCTTCATGTCGATGGTATGCTGCGACAGCTTTTTCACATGAGCGTGCAATGTTCGAAGCAACTGCAACGTGGCAAGTGACGCAGGATCCTGACCAAGGTTCTGCACAGATTCCAATAAACCCTCAGGCCATGCCGACTCACCCTCGCCGCGAGGAAATGCTCGGAGCAGCTCCGCAATCACCTCCATGGTTAGCGACAATCCAGGCTGAGCATTGCGACGCACGGCGCGGCCCAGGCGCCATGTATCTTGGATGCGACGTGCAGCCTCTTCTTCTAGTTTTTCTTCACGTGTTGGACCAACACCAACGTCGACACGCTCAACAGATGGTCGCATCATCTCGTATCGAAGCACGAGCGATCGTACGTCTCCCGAATCACGATCTTCAGCATCACGTAAAATATCTGCAGTGTCAAGACCAAGCGAAGCAGCAGATTCGAGCACCCTTTGCTTGGATTCCTCAATGATGCGAATCGCCTCGCGTTCACGCCCAGGATCCTCAGCAGACGGCGCAACCATCGCGTTGAGCCAAGCTTCAAGGTGCATCTCAGTTCGCTGCACCAGGCGTGCGAACAGGTGAGCTTTCTCAGCTACACTGGCGTAAGGACGATCCTGCTTAAGGGCCACCACAGAGACACCACGTGAGACAATTGAGGAGGACAGAGCTTCTGCAGCATCATTGGACTCCATTTCAATTGCTAGCGAGGTACTCACTGCCATGCGAGAACCGCATTGAGAGGCTGAAGTTAATTTCCCGTCAATTGGGAGCACAAGGTCGAGCCCAACACTCGTAGCCTTTACCCGAAGAGATGTAGCATCGGATATGCTATCTGCCGATAGTGTGAACGTTGCTGGAATCTTTGAAAAAGTTTGAGGATCGATCACGAAGCCTTTGTGCTTGCCAAGCATCACCGAAGATGATGGCCCTTGCGATGACGCATCTAACATTTTAGCTGCACGGCCTAATCCACCTCGAGACGAAATGAAGGGCTCATCGTCTTTTGATGGGGTGGACGTTATTCTTGAGCGAGCCTCAGCCGCATGCTGAGCAACCTGGCTCGCCACAACTGAGCTGCCACGTGTCCTCGTTCGCTCTGCATCCTTTTCTAATGCGACAACCTCTCGATAATGTTTTGATTCCGGTACAGCTCTTGCCGATCTAACGATTTCTTCGCGAACCTTGGTCATTTCCACGCTGGCTGCTTCTAAGCGCGCTTCTGCTTCTCTGTATGCGTTGACCATTTCCTCTTCACATTCAGCTCTATGCTGAGCAAGTGTAGCTTTCGCCTCTTCAGCAATCTTCATCATGTTCCTTGCACGCGTCACGTCACCTCTCAGTCGAGCCGCTTCAGCTTCATGTTCAAGCGTTGCTACTTCTATAGCCTCCTCATCTAACGCTGTACGCTCAAACCTCAAATCATCTTCAGCACTTGCCAGTAACGACTGAGCTTCATTCAGTTCTCGCTCCTTCTCTATGAAGAGAGACTTCTTATCTGGAGACAGCGAAGCAATATCAACGCCGTACTCCTTGTACAAAAGCTCAGATTCGTCATTCTGCGCATGAAGATTCGTCACTTCATGGAACGCATTCGAATGTTTCTGAGTATCATCCTTCAAAGCAGAAGTCGCACCCTGACGAAAAAGGGAATCCGCCTCATTAGCCTTGATCTCGTCCGCCGTCGCCGATGTCACGTGCGCCTCCGCTGATCGACGCGCCTCCGCGAGATCGCGAAGCGACTCCGCGCGATGACGCACGAGCGTCTTGCGCGCCTCCGACGCTTTCACCTGCAGCTCCGCGGCGGCCGCCGTATTGCCTCGCCGGCGTGCCTCCTCCGCATCCGCCTCGAGCTCCGCGACGTGCGCTTCCTCCGCCTGCAGCTCCGCAGATACCGTCGCGGCGTGCGCGTCTACGGCGGCGAGCTCCGCCTGGGCCTTCTCCACCTCCACGTGCACAGCGTCCGACTTCGCGCCCGACACCTCCATCTCGTGCACCTTGATCTCGTCCGCCGTCGCTGATGTCACGTGCGCCTCCGCTGATCGACGCGCCTCCGCGAGATCGCGAAGCGACTCCGCGCGATGACGCACGAGCGTCTTGCGCGCCTCCGACGCTTTCACCTGCAGCTCCGCGGCGGCCGCCGTATTGCCTCGCCGGCGTGCCTCCTCCGCATCCGCCTCGAGCTCCGCGACGTGCGCTTCCTCCGCCTGCAGCTCCGCAGATACCGTCGCGGCGTGCGCGTCTACGGCGGCGAGCTCCGCCTGGGCCTTCTCCACCTCCACGTGCACAGCGTCCGACTTCGCGCCCGACACCTCCATCTCGTGCACCTTGATCTCGTTCGCCGTCGCTGATGTCACGTGCGCCTCCGCTGATCGACGCGCCTCCGCGAGATCGCGAAGCGACTCCGCGCGATGACGCACGAGCGTCTTGCGCGCCTCCGACGCTTTCACCTGCAGCTCCGCGGCGGCCGCCGTATTGCCTCGCCGGCGTGCCTCCTCCGCATCCGCCTCGAGCTCCGCGACGTGCGCTTCCTCCGCCTGCAGCTCCGCAGATACCGTCGCGGCGTGCGCGTCTACGGCGGCGAGCTCCGCCTGGGCCTTCTCCACCTCCACGTGCACAGCGTCCGACTTCGCGCCCGACACCTCCATCTCGTGCACCTTGATCTCGTCCGCCGTCGCTGATGTCACGTGCGCCTCCGCTGATCGACGCGCCTCCGCGAGATCGCGAAGCGACTCCGCGCGATGACGCACGAGCGTCTTGCGCGCCTCCGACGCTTTCACCTGCAGCTCCGCGGCGGCCGCCGTATTGCCTCGCCGGCGTGCCTCCTCCGCATCCGCCTCGAGCTCCGCGACGTGCGCTTCCTCCGCCTGCAGCTCCGCAGATACCGTCGCGGCGTGCGCGTCTACGGTGGCGAGCTCCGCCTGGGCCTTCTCCACCTCCACGTGCACAGCGTCCGACTTCGCGCCCGACACCTCCATCTCGTGCACCTTGATCTCGTCCGCCGTCGCCGATGTCACGTGCGCCTCCGCTGATCGACGCGCCTCCGCGAGATCGCGAAGCGACTCCGCGCGATGACGCACGAGCGTCTTGCGCGCCTCCGACGCTTTCACCTGCAGCTCCGCGGCGGCCGCCGTATTGCCTCGCCGGCGTGCCTCCTCCGCATCCGCCTCGAGCTCCGCGACGTGCGCTTCCTCCGCCTGCAGCTCCGCAGATACCGTCGCGGCGTGCGCGTCTACGGTGGCGAGCTCCGCCTGGGCCTTCTCCACCTCCACGTGCACAGCGTCCGACTTCGCGCCCGACACCTCCATCTCGTGCACCTTGATCTCGTCCGCCGTCGCCGATGTCACGTGCGCCTCCGCTGATCGACGCGCCTCCGCGAGATCGCGAAGCGACTCCGCGCGATGACGCACGAGCGTCTTGCGCGCCTCCGACGCTTTCACCTGCAGCTCCGCGGCGGCCGCCGTATTGCCTCGCCGGCGTGCCTCCTCCGCATCCGCCTCGAGCTCCGCGACGTGCGCTTCCTCCGCCTGCAGCTCCGCAGATACCGTCGCGGCGTGCGCGTCTACGGCGGCGAGCTCCGCCTGGGCCTTCTCCACCTCCACGTGCACAGCGTCCGACTTCGCGCCCGACACCTCCATCTCGTGCACCTTGATCTCGTCCGCCGTCGCTGATGTCACGTGCGCCTCCGCTGATCGACGCGCCTCCGCGAGATCGCGAAGCGACTCCGCGCGATGACGCACGAGCGTCTTGCGCGCCTCCGACGCTTTCACCTGCAGCTCCGCGGCGGCCGCCGTATTGCCTCGCCGGCGTGCCTCCTCCGCATCCGCCTCGAGCTCCGCGACGTGCGCTTCCTCCGCCTGCAGCTCCGCAGATACCGTCGCGGCGTGCGCGTCTACGGCGGCGAGCTCCGCCTGGGCCTTCTCCACCTCCACGTGCACAGCGTCCGACTTCGCGCCCGACACCTCCATCTCGTGCACCTTGATCTCGTTCGCCGTCGCCGATGTCACGTGCGCCTCCGCTGATCGACGCGCCTCCGCGAGATCGCGAAGCGACTCCGCGCGATGACGCACGAGCATCTTACGCGCCTCCGACGCTTTCACCTGCAGCTCCGCGGCGGCCGCCGTATTGCCTCGCCGGCGTGCCTCCTCCGCATCCGCCTCGAGCTCCGCGACGTGCGCTTCCTCCGCCTGCAGCTCCGCAGATACCGTCGCGGCGTGCGCGTCTACGGCGGCGAGCTCCGCCTGGGCCTTCTCCACCTCCACGTGCACAGCGTCCGACTTCGCGCCCGACACCTCCATCTCGTGCACCTTGATCTCGTCCGCCGTCGCTGATGTCACGTGCGCCTCCGCTGATCGACGCGCCTCCGCGAGATCGCGAAGCGACTCCGCGCGATGACGCACGAGCGTCTTGCGCGCCTCCGACGCTTTCACCTGCAGCTCCGCGGCGGCCGCCGTATTGCCTCGCCGGCGTGCCTCCTCCGCATCCGCCTCGAGCTCCGCGACGTGCGCTTCCTCCGCCTGCAGCTCCGCAGATACCGTCGCGGCGTGCGCGTCTACGGCGGCGAGCTCCGCCTGGGCCTTCTCCACCTCCACGTGCACAGCGTCCGACTTCGCGCCCGACACCTCCATCTCGTGCACCTTGATCTCGTCCGCCGTCGCCGATGTCACGTGCGCCTCCGCTGATCGACGCGCCTCCGCGAGATCGCGAAGCGACTCCGCGCGATGACGCACGAGCGTCTTGCGCGCCTCCGACGCTTTCACCTGCAGCTCCGCGGCGGCCGCCGTATTGCCTCGCCGGCGTGCCTCCTCCGCATCCGCCTCGAGCTCCGCGACGTGCGCTTCCTCCGCCTGCAGCTCCGCAGATACCGTCGCGGCGTGCGCGTCTACGGCGGCGAGCTCCGCCTGGGCCTTCTCCACCTCCACGTGCACAGCGTCCGACTTCGCGCCCGACACCTCCATCTCGTGCACCTTGATCTCGTCCGCCGTCGCTGATGTCACGTGCGCCTCCGCTGATCGACGCGCCTCCGCGAGATCGCGAAGCGACTCCGCGCGATGACGCACGAGCGTCTTGCGCGCCTCCGACGCTTTCACCTGCAGCTCCGCGGCGGCCGCCGTATTGCCTCGCCGGCGTGCCTCCTCCGCATCCGCCTCGAGCTCCGCGACGTGCGCTTCCTCCGCCTGCAGCTCCGCAGATACCGTCGCGGCGTGCGCGTCTACGGCGGCGAGCTCCGCCTGGGCCTTCTCCACCTCCACGTGCACAGCGTCCGACTTCGCGCCCGACACCTCCATCTCGTGCACCTTGATCTCGTCCGCCGTCGCTGATGTCACGTGCGCCTCCGCTGATCGACGCGCCTCCGCGAGATCGCGAAGCGACTCCGCGCGATGACGCACGAGCGTCTTGCGCGCCTCCGACGCTTTCACCTGCAGCTCCGCGGCGGCCGCCGTATTGCCTCGCCGGCGTGCCTCCTCCGCATCCGCCTCGAGCTCCGCGACGTGCGCTTCCTCCGCCTGCAGCTCCGCAGATACCGTCGCGGCGTGCGCGTCTACGGCGGCGAGCTCCGCCTGGGCCTTCTCCACCTCCACGTGCACAGCGTCCGACTTCGCGCCCGACACCTCCATCTCGTGCACCTTGATCTCATCCGCCGTCGCTGATGTCACGTGCGCCTCCGCTGATCGACGCGCCTCCGCGAGATCGCGAAGCGACTCCGCGCGATGACGCACGAGCATCTTACGCGCCTCCGACGCTTTCACCTGCAGCTCCGCGGCGGCCGCCGTATTGCCTCGCCGGCGTGCCTCCTCCGCATCCGCCTCGAGCTCCGCGACGTGCGCTTCCTCCGCCTGCAGCTCCGCAGATACCGTCGCGGCGTGCGCGTCTACGGCGGCGAGCTCCTCCTGGGCGTCTTCAACTTTTGCATGAAGCTGCTCTTTGGAGGATGACTTGCTTGGTTTTGCCTTGTCGGTAGGCGTTTTGAGTTGATCATGCCCTTGCGAAATCGGCGCGGAAACAGATGGGTTTTCGACGGACGAAAACCCAGCAAAATCTAAGAGCTCTTTGGCTTCTCTCTGAAATTTGTTAAGTTTCTTCTTCGCGAATGGTGACGGTGACGAGTACTTCTTTTTCTCAGTGTTATGAGGCAGAGCTTGTGATTCGCTAAAGAACGACTGATCTGCTGTCATTGCAACCACAACAGTTGCACGCGATTCCGCCTTTCGTTTTGCCATTGCCAGATCACGAACAAGCTGCTCACGCTGGCTCTGCAGAGATTTGCGTTCGTCTGAAACCTTTGTCGTGATCTTCGTTGCGACCTCGGTGTCGCCACGGTTTTGCGCTTGCTCCGCCTCTTTCTGAAGAACCATCAAATCTGCTTCCTTAAGCTTGATTTCTACTGCAGCAGCAATGACAGTCTCTTCGATTTTGGCGAGTTCATCTTGTACTGTGTCGACGGATGGACGAGGAGACTTTGGAAGGTCTGCACGCTTCTTCTTCTCCTTCGTTGTACTGTCCACCTCAGTCTGAAAACTTGCGATCGGCGTCTTCTGCTTCTGGGCCTCATCGCCGGGCATAGTTTTGGTCGTCTCGGAGGTATGGGAGGCGTCGTCGTTCGCGGTCTTGTAGGCACTGCGTCCGAATGCCGCGCTAGCTTTTGCGGCGCCGGAGAGAAGTCGTCGAGCGCGATGCAATATTGGAGTCTCATCCGACGATTTAGCTATGGCAGGTTGTTCTTGCAGTGGTCTCTTCGGCACTTCACCTTCTTGGGCTAGTTCCGAGGTGGCACCTTGCTGCGTACCGTCGACAATTTCAGGCCCGTGTGACAGCAATTGCCTAGCTCGTGCTAGAGCGGTATCTCTGTCGAGGGACATGTGCATCGACTTCAATGCTGCGGTCTGCGTCTGCGTCGCATCCGGCGTCGCTCCCGTCGCTTGCAGCGTACGCATACGCGGCGGAAGGTGCGCCTCCTCTTCTTTCGTTTCGGCTGGCATGCTTCCTTGTGTCGGCTCGTCGGTCCTTCTTTCAATATTTTGTACGTCGTCCTTTGCGGCAAAGGCGACGAGTCTTTTCTTGCGTTCTGCGGTATTGCCGTTCGCCTTTTCTTGATCCTTCGCCCGCTTTTGCTTCTCCTCAGCCTCCAGCGCGCGCAGCATCGCCTCCACCTCGTCCTGTTCGTCGTTGTCGTGTGCGTCTTGTCTCACGTCTGTGTCGCGCTTGGTTGTAGTTGTAGTCTTCGGCGTATTTATCTGAAGTCTCGGCGTGTTGTGCGCTGGCGTCTCTTCCTCGTCGTTTTTCGGTCGTTCGCGTCGACGTCTTCCCGACGACTTTGTGTCTGAGCGCGGTTCGTTGTCAGCCCGGTTGGTTGGCGATGCGGACCTTCTGTGTCGCCTCGGCGACCGTCTTCTTCCACTGCCCGTGTTTTCTTTTTCTCCCCGTCGTTGCGATTCTTCACCTCCGTCCGCCGGTTCGTTTTCCTTCGCCAAGTTTTGCACGTCATCTGCGAACAGCAGCCTTCTTCTCGTCTCGTCCTCTCCCGCGCGCGACCCGTGTCCATGTGCGTGCGACACCATCGGAGTCGGCTTACGAGCTGAAGAAGGCGCAGGTACCGCAGAAGTGCGTGAAACTGAACTAACCTTATTTTCTTCTAAAAAAAGTGGGTCGAGCGCCGTGGACGAGAACACGCCTAAGAGAAGTGACGCAGAAACGGAAACTGCTGCTGACGAGGGCGGAACTGCTGAACTCAAAGGATAAGAGGACGACCCGGAAGACTTTTTCTTAAGACTTCCCTTAAGACGACTTAAAGATGACCCGGACGTTGACGTTAATGAGCCTGAGGCCATGCACACACCGCACCAGGTTAAGCTTAAGGCCGGCCAGGAAGAGGAAGGTCACCTTAAGGCCGGCCGTGAATAAAATGACAAGGGAAGTTTGACTGCAAGTTAAGCGTTGCAAGTGGTTGCGTGCGAGTTAATAACCTGGGGGAGGGAGGCTGGGAGGGACTGAGTGAGTGAGTGGTGGGACTTGCAAATGCAAGAAACAGCCGGACGCACACTGCACACTGCACACACGCTCCACCAGACAGACCTCCCAGACCTCAGACCTCATCAGAGGCAACGAAGTTCACATCTCCTCGCCCTTGCGGCCTCGCCTAACCTTAAACTTGACCATCCTACTTCGTACATACCGTACATGCAACCAAGGGGAACGTGTGATGACAAGTACATAAGTCTATGTACAAGGCAATCTCGCGGCCTCGCGTTTTCTCTCGCCCATCCTACTCGCCCATCCTACCTTAGGAACAACGGGAACGTGTGATGACAAGTAAGTCTTTACATAAGGCAATCTACATACTGTCAGTAGGAAGTACCACCCAGGCACCCAGTTGTGGTAAAGGCCTTTAGGTAGCTTGCTTCCCCAATACATACGTGGTAAAGGCAATTAAAAAATAATGCCAGGTGTCTCGGCTCCCAATATCAGCTCGTATAAGGTTACAAGAGCGGCGAAATAAGTCGAAATATAAGTATATCAGCCACTTTCCTTGATATCAGCCACTTTCTGTTCTGTTCTTTCCTTGGAGAAATATCTCCCGTCACGTGATGAGAGAAGACACGCGCCCTTCCTGGGGCACACGCGCTTTCTTTCCAGCAAAGCAAAGCAAAGCGCACTTCCCTTTTCTTTCTCGGGACCCTTCATTATTCCCACACGTACACGTAAGTACCCTTACATCACCTTCTTCGCAAACTTCATCTTCTTGCTTGTAAGCAATCATGATGGGTCTGACTCCTCTCGAACTCGCGGACACGTTCGCGGGAGGCGCGTACGCCTTGCAGCTCATGTGTACGTTACGTTTAATTTAGTCTAGGGGGGGATTGTTTGAGAAGAACACGATTGGTTTGATTGGCAAAGCTCACCTCTTGAAATCACACGCATAATTGACATGAACATACAGTGGCGCCCAAGATGTTCCTGGACATGCAACTTGTCAAGGGCGCAAACCAATCAGCGGAGATCATGTGCGCGTACTGCGGGATCATGATCCTCGCGCGATGCTACTGCACCACGCTCATCACGGAAGAAAACAAGTCGAAGTTTCACGGCTTGTGCGCCTTGCAGTGGGGCATGTGTCTCCTTCCTTCGCTCAAGTACTACAGCGCCTTCCACCCAGCCATGCACATGATGAACATCGCGCTGCAGGTTGTGTTCAGCGGCGCCTTCGCCATGGCGTCCATGAAGAAGCCCAAGGGGAAGAAGGGGAACTAACAAGTGCGGTCTCGTGCTGTGAAGGTGAACACGAAGACGAGTTGTGGGCTGGTAACTTCAATTCTCAATTTGGGATTATTTACCGCGGTCCTGTTGCGTGCGCTTGTTTGTATTCACTCACCCAAGGTGTGCTACGGTCATAGCTCCTCTACAGGTCAATGTACTCACGGTTAGGGACTGGTGGTGCCACTGTGGTGCGTTCTACGCGCAGGTGGAGGCCGTGCGTCTCGGCGTGTCGACGGATCCCGTCGCGGGCCCGCCGCTGGCCGTGCAACTCCGAATATATACTTGGTATATAGCCACTAGATAGGCTTAAACATATTTGGTACTATGTAGAAAAACGTCGTGTTTACTTGCCCGCGCTCGCTTCCGCAAACGCGTACTGCTTGCTGGATCCCGCGCTACTCGGACTACTCGGAGACGCGCGCCAAGGACTCTTCTTAGGAACCGGATTCTTCCACGGGGCGCTGCTCGCGTCGTGCGGACGGAACTTGCCAATCGTCGCGCGAGACTGGCCCTTCGGCTGCACCTTAGGCTTGGGACCCATGCCCGTCACGCGGTGGTGCGCAGCGAGATGGTCGTGAGGGTGGGCGCCAGTCTTGATCACCTTGCGATGCCACTCCTTGTTCGTCTGCGCGTTGTTCACCTTGTCGAGCCACTTTGCGTGCTTCTCGATGTGCTCAGGTTTGCCACTACCGATTCGCCTCATCGTATCCTGCCACTCCTTGCTGTGTTTGTACCCTGTCGCGAGCTTGTGCACGTGCTGCACGTAGCCGTGTCCCTTCGGCTTCACGCCCTTGTCTGGGTCGTGTAGGTTGCGGTCGATATTCTTCGCCACCTTCTCGCCGTGCGAATTAGTCAGCGACTTGGTAAGGCGGTATCGGCTGTCCGCGACGAGGTGAGGCGAACCTAGCGTTCCGTCGTGGTGCTGCACGACGTCTTTGTGCTTTAGACCCTTCAGAGGGGACTTCTTATTGAACAGGCTCTCGTGCCTCCTGATCGGGCCTGCGCCATACTTGGAGGCAATGTCTGTCAGCGGTTTCGCCTTGCGCATCTTCATGCGAACGCTGCGCAGTCCGAGGTTCTGAGCGTTCAAGGTTTTGGTGAGAGTAGGCGTTAGCTGGTTGCCACAAAAAGTTCATGCAAGGCAAATATTCACGGTGAGCGGCTTACCGACGTGTCAAGCAGCGCTCTTCTCGGCTGCATCCCCATGTGTGCGGTGTGAAGTTCGAAGTGTGCGTCCCCCGCGTTTGGTCTGTCCGTGAGATCTCTCGCGTCTTTCGTTTGCATGTCGGTGCCCCGTGTGCGCGCGTCCATCATTGCGGCAGCACTGCTGAGCATCGTCGCGCCGATCACCGTGACGAAAATAGCCACGCTGAATAGGCGTCGTTGACCGGCTCCGCATAGGCCTGCGTGGCGTAAAGATAAAGAACGTTGCCGGGAAGCTCTGCCGGCAGAAAAGAGGGCGAAAGAAGGCCATCTTCTTGCTAGCTGCTTACGAGCCTCCTCAAGTTGAGTTGCCATGGCCAATAACGACGAGTGAGCACAAGGTGAACTGGTGAAGCAGATGGATTCGTTGTGCAGGCCGGCAACAATGTTCTGTTCTGTGGTGGGAATGGAATGGAATGATCGCGCGTGAACTTCTCGTGAACTTCTTTTTCCCTACCCTACGAGATTTCAAGACGACGGGAGGGAGAGCCTCACTCATGAGAGCCTTCACCAGTCTGCCAGTGCTCGGTGGCTTCGGTGCTCGTCGTCGTCGTGACTTGAGAGGTCGGCTTCTCAAAGAAGAGACATGTAGAAGTAAGATGTCAAGGGGATGGGGATACACAGCTTGGTCGTAAGACTTACCCTTTACCACTACAAAACTTTCAAGTAAGGAAGCAAGACGGGCTTGCAAGACGGGCTTGCAAGACGCAGGAACGAGAGAATAGCAGTGAATAGTCTATCATCAAGTTCTACCAAGGACAAGGAGCCGCGGTCAGGCAGGCAGTGAGGAGACCGTGGTACGAAATTACTTTATTACCATCCGCGGACAACGTGGTAATAAAGCGACAACGTGCAACTTCACAACTTGCAAGGCGCCTTACACGAACGCCTTGCAAGTTGCAAGTTGTACCACGTAACCACGACGTTTTCCAACGACGTTTTCCAACGAGCCTCACCCTGCGTTCTTCCCAGCCACCCAAGGCGGCCAAGGCCATCACCAGTCACCTGCTGATAGACTAACGTGGTGGTCATTAGACTATTCTTCATGCAAGCTTCATGCGTTGCAACTTGCCTACCATCCATGGTACGAGCTATTCTTTTCACAGGCAAGTTCTCGCTCCTTCCGCCTATGTACCTACCCACCTTACCTACCCGGGTACTACGATAGTCCGGCAAGTCCGCGTCTTCTTCTTCGTCCTGTCCTGTCCTGTCGTCGTTGCTTGAAACCTCTCTTGAAGTCTTGAATGAACCTTCTCAATCAATTGAGAGCCGAGAAGAGTTGAGCCGAGAAGAGTGAGCCGAGAGAGGTTACGCGAGAGAGGTTACGCGAGAGCCGAGAGGTTACGCGAGAGCTTACAAAAGACTAGGCGAGACCTGTCGGGAGGGCCGCAGGTGGCAGGGGGGTCCCGACTCCCTCGCAGCCTCGCTCGGTTTGAACGCGCAGTTCGGTTGGATTCGAAGACTCGCCTTCGGACCCTCTTTGACCTCTCCCAGGGCCGCGCCCTGTTCATTATTCTCCCTTCCCTCGCCTCACTCATTTCCGCGGCCTGCTTGTGCCATTTGGGTAAGGGTAGTACATATGCCGGGCATCGCCTCCTTGCACGCGCCGTTGGCTGGAGGTGGAGGTGGAGGAGGACGATCGTCCGTGCTCTCTATGGGTTCTGCGCGCATAGGCGCACATACACGCACATACATGCAAGAACGGGAAGAAGACGACCATGACAATGACAACGGCAACGGTGGCAACGTTCCTGTGGTGGCGAACGAATACATGGCCGACTGCTGGGAAACGCAAACGCACAAAGGATATCGAACGCAACCACCGCAAAACGCTTGGCACCTCGACCTCGACGACGTGTCCCTGCGAGAAAGGTCAGAGGCGTCTGTACACGGAGACGGCGCAGGAGCATACAACGAAAACCACAACTACGGTGCCAAAGCAAGAATGACAGCCAAGGCACAACCGGCGGACGCCTTGGACGTCGAGGCGCACAGACGAGAAATCCTGAGAGAGGTTATGGAGGCGCTCGCAGACGTCATGCCAGGTGCTAGACCAAGAAAGCAGAAAAATGCACAAGCACCAAGGCTCGACGTGCAGGCGGTCGTCGCCATCGCCAAGGACATGGCCGAAGGAGCGGCGGAGACAGCACGAGTCGAAGCGAGCGCAGCGAGTGCGGAGACCAGTGCGCGCACAAAGTCGTCCGCCGCCAAGCAGCTCGCCAAGGCGAAAAAGGCTGCGGATGAGGAACGAGGGCAGATGACCCAGAGAGTCAAGCAGCTCGAGGCGGAGGCGAAGTCAGAGGCTGATCGGCTCAAGGCGGAGGTGGACGCCGCACGAATCGAACGTAAAGCGCAGGCGACGCGCGCAGCCGCGGCGGAACGAGAGCTGTCGGCGTGCCGCAAGGAACTCGAAGATGCCAAGGCGGCAGCCGTACGTGCCGAGGCGGCGCGCGCGAAGGCTGCCGAGGAAGTCCACCGCATCGAGGGAAAGGCGGCGCTGCGAGAGCGCGCGGCGAACGAGCGTGCTGCATCCGCCGAGCGACGCGAGGCGGAGAGCGCAGCGGCGCAGGTGGCCAGGGCGGTTGCACTGAGCGACGCTGCGGTTGCCGAGGCTGGAAAGCGAGCAGATAATGCCCAGGCGACGGCACAGCACGACGCCGAGGTGTTCGCACGCCGGGTTGCGGAGGACCAGCGTAGCGCCATCTCGAACGCGGCCGCCGAGGTGCTTGCGTGCAAGCAGGCGCTTGGATCAGCCATCGAGGATGCAAGCAGGTCCATGACGGAAGTGTCATCCGATGCGACGCTTTCCAGCCGGGCTGCGCTAGATGCCGTGCGAGAGCAGCGCGAGATCGTCGCGAGGATGAGGCTGGAGCTGACGCGCGCGGCGCAAGATGCACATGCGCGCCTCGTCGCATACGCCCCAATGCTCGAGCGTGCCAAGTCTGCAAACGCCTCCGCCGATGGCGCTGCGGTGAGAGTGCGCGCGGAGTGCGAGCGCGCAAATGCGGCAGACCTGCGCGCAAATGCGGCGGAGGCGCAGCTGGCAACGGTGCAGCGCCGAGCCAGCGAACTGGAGTCGAAGGTGAAGGAGCAGAGTGAACTGTGGCAAGCCTACCAGATCGAGCAGACGAAGACGAAGAAGCTCGCCGAGACAACGGCTGAACTGCGAACGGCGCTGAAGGCGGAACGCACGGCACGCACGGATGCGGAGGCGGCATGCGCTGATGTGGAATCGGCTCAGGGGAAGACTCGCTCGGAGGTTGCTGAGGCTAGGGAGGCAGAGGCTGCCGCGGAGGCAGAGGCGGAGCGAGTGCGCGGCATGTTGCTCGAGGCGGACGGACGAGTTGCGGACGCGGAATCCCAGGTTAACCTCGCACGGCGACGAGAGCGCGAGCTGTGCAAATTGCTCGGCTTACCGGCGGACAAGTCGAGCGGAAATGCGGGTGCAGATGAGGAAGCAGATGCGGAGAAGAAGTCGGAAGAGCGCGACTCTCTCATCAGCTCCGCGGCAACGCGCCTTGTCAGCAATCTTCGCCGCCGGTACTTCCACGGCGACAACCATGCTCCTCCATCCGCGCCGCGGGCACTCGCGGGTCTCAGCGGCGCGGCACTCGACGCGGCAATCGAGGACTACGCAAGTCGCCGGGCGTCGGCGGGACAGCCGCTCAAGCCAGGCGAGCTCATGCCGTCTGACTCGAGGCAAGCGGCTCGTGTGGCTGCGGCATCCGCTGCGGCATCCAAGACGACGGCATCTAGCTCGCAGCACGCGCTCACCCTCGAAGTGCTGCAGCTGGAGGGGTGCGTGCTTGCCACGCTATCCAAAGGTGGCATCGGCACGCGCGGCACGGGATCGTCCAAGACTCCCGTCAAGAAAGCAGCCAATTCAGGTGGTGCGGGGGGCACATCCCCGACGACGGTGCTCCAGTCGGCCGCAACGAGCAGCCCAGAGAGCGACAATTCCACGGGCAGCACGCCCCCGTCGGGTGGTCGGCCCAAGCACGGCGAGGCGGCGAGGCGCGAGGCGGCTGTTAAGCCCAGTGCCGCCTTTCGGGCACCGTACACCTCCCGCCGTGGACGCAGCCTGAGTCCTGCCGGTGCACGGCATCCCGACGGCCGACGTGGCGAGCGCGCGACTCGCAAGGTTCTCGAGTTTACGCTCGAGGAGCGAGCGAAGCTTCGCAGTCGGCTTGCAGCTACCGAGAAGCAGCTCAACGAGGAGAGGCGCAAGGCTACGTCGGCGGCACCATCGCGCAAGGCGAAGCGCATGGGAGCCGCGGCACCGGCGGCTCTGACACGCGTCGCGTCAACGCGAGCGCGCGGTGCACGTGCGGTGGACCGTTACGCAGCTTGGGCTACGGCAGACCGCTACGGCGTAGTGGAGGAAGACTCGCGCAGCGTTGTATCCGGCAAGACGGATCACATCGCAGCATCGGAGGCTCCCGCAGATGGCGCCGCTCGGCGTCGCGCAGCGCTCGGCGTGGCTGACGAGGATCGAGCTATCGCTTTGCTGAAGGCTGCGGCGGAGGTGCGCAGCGTTCGCAGCGCGGCGACCGCACCTCCGGCGCAGAATGCGCGACTGGCGCGTGGTAGCCGCCACCGTTCTGCGGCGTCCGGAATGGAGTACCGGCCAAGTGAGCCGGCAAAGAGTCCGTACGGCCCAGGTGCAGCGTATCGGCCGGGATCTGCATATGAACGCACCGGACGGAGCGCGCAACGGTCAACATCGTCGACAAGGCGACCTGCTTGGGAGAGTTGATGATGAGCGTGAAATAAAATAAAAATCATAGTACACAAGTCACACAAAGCCCTTCTTGTCTGTCCTTGCCCACTTTTCGTGGGTGGGTCGTTCCTCTCCCGTTGTGGTTGAAGAAAGAAAGTGTTTTGATACTGTACTGTTGGAAGAGAAAATAGAGAATCATTGTGTGCTACAAAACGAAAAGCACGAAGATGAGCAGGAAGAATAGCACGACACCGAGCACCTTTAGAATGAGCCAGCGATTACCGCTGATTCGGTCTAGATACTTGAGCAGCTCCCCTTGCCCAGCCTCAACGTTGCTTAGCGTGTCTTCGACGTTCTCGTCGATGCGCACGGCGAGTTCGCCCTGTTCCTGCACCATGGTAGCGAGCTGTGAGAAAATCCCTCCCAGCTCTGTGATGGTGCTCTCAACCTGAGCGATCGCTTCGCTGCGTGCAGACACGTAGGACGAGTTCTGTGCAACAAGTGCTTGCGACTGGAACATGGGAGGAGGTGGTGGCATACCCGGCGTGGTGGGTGCACGGCTGTTTGTTTGTTGTTTTGTGCGTGTGTGAGGATGTGTAAGGTTAGCTTTCGGTATTTTGTTCGTCGTTTGAAGATTTCCCACTCTTTCGTCTATGGTATCGCACGTTCAAAACCACACCGCACCTCCTCCTACCCTCCTTCCCTTCCCACCCAACCTCTCCGAACACCCACCTGGACGGTGGGCCAGTGGCATTGTCAACCATCACGCTGCTGCCGCCGCCTTGCTGGCGGCGGCGCAGGTGAGGGTGACCACCGCCAGGCTCCACAGACGTCGGTTGTGTCGACGACGTCGCCCAGTGCGGCGGCGGCCGCACAGGAGGTTTGTCCGAGGCTCCTGCCGCCGCCGCGTCCGACGTTGACGGGGTAGGCATCGCCATATCTCCACCACCCGAAGCCGCCGCAGCATACCTGCCGAGTGGTAGTGGTGACGACGACGGCGCCGCTCCAAGCAGAGGCTGTCTCACACCACCGTCGCCTTGACTAGGCAACTTGGACGGGCTTGCGGTGAATCTGCTTCTACGGCTCTCCTGCACCTTGAGGTTCTCGTTTCTCACTGTGAGCACCTCCTTGAACTGCTTCATCGCACCCATGAGTTTCGTTTTCAGGTTGTTGACGACGGTCGTTCCGTGCGCGGCTGTTTGTTTGTTAGACCCCGACGTTCCTCTTGATAGATTTTGCAGGTCCGAGATCGCGGCGTTGAGCGAGGCGATGTCCTGCTTGATGACACCGGTAAGTTCAGCGATTTCGCGCGCGGGGTCGTCGAACATGGACGTTCTCTTCGCGAGTGCCGCGAGTCGTGCGAGTTTCGTGGACGTCGCGTGTATTCCCATGCCAATCGAAGACGCCTTGGAAGCAAACAGCGACGAATCGACTTTCGACAAAGCGGGAGCACCAAGAGAAGACGAACCCAGAGAAGACCCAGAGAGACCCCTAGGAGCTAGACCAGAACCAGCACCTGCTCCTCCTCCTCCTGACGCAGACGCACCGACGGATCCACCGAGTCGATCCGCTATGCTGAAGAACTCCGACGTACGGTCGCGCGTGCTGCTCATCATGGAGAAAAGGAAAAATAAAAATGAGAGGAGGGGGATTTTGAAAGCACAGTAAGGCGATCGGAGAGGCCATACCCATACCCATACGGGGAGGGTTTTGCCAAAAGGTGAGCAACCATGTTCACTGGACCATGGGGGGATCCCCACTCGCAGCCAGTTCTATGGAAAACCAGTTCGCTCCTTCGTACTTCGATTCCTACGGCCTGACTGGGGGACTTCCACCTTCACCTGACTCCACCTGAGGAGGAGGTCTCCCATAGTTAATGGAG
The DNA here is from genome assembly GCA_938743325.2 of Pycnococcus provasolii. Classification (NCBI taxonomy): domain Eukaryota; kingdom Viridiplantae; phylum Chlorophyta; class Pseudoscourfieldiophyceae; order Pseudoscourfieldiales; family Pycnococcaceae; genus Pycnococcus; species Pycnococcus provasolii. The sequence goes on along the minus strand of OW568869.1, from coordinate 739,391 downwards.
GTTTTTCTATGGAGGTTTTTCTATGGAGGTTTCTAACTTATGTAAGGTTACATAGGAGAAGTGGCGCACTCCCTCTCAGCCTCTCTCACTTCTCATCAGGTGGCAGGCCGGTGTGGTCAGTGGTGTGGCAGGCAGGACGCTCTGTTTGCTCTGTTTGGGCTCTCACTGCGGGTGCTTGTACTTTGTAGTGGGTTGGGGGACCTGTTTGTTGGTAGTACTACGGTACCGGTACGAAACGTGCGCAGGCAAGTCAAGCGCTCCGTTCGTTGGTCACTTGGTCTCGTTCTTGGCGAAGGAAGGTAGACACAGACAGGCGTTCGCGTTCTCAACGTTAATAGTCAGGTAGGTGGTCGACGCAGCGATGGGATGGAATTCCCATCACAAGGAATTCCCAGGGGCCCATCCACATCGATGGGCCTTTCCTTCCTTCTCGTATGTGCATGTGCAGCAGAGAAAAGAAACATCGGCAACCGGTCGGGCCTTTATGACTGGTTGCCGATGCGCCCGCCGATTGGCGCCGTGCGATGCGATCAGCGAAGTCGCGCATACTGTAGTTCTTAGGTAATAGGGCGATGATCGTCGTGCGACTGGCAACTGGACACAGGACTGGATGGATCCATCAACTGCGTGCGGTTATCATCAGCGGGCGAACAGCGAGCGAGGGGCGTCTTCTGTCAACTCCCCTCGCACAGGTCTCGCCAAAGCGAAGAAACACAAAGACCGACCTCCCTCGAACCAACAACGAGAAGAAGACTCCCCCCAGTCCTCCGCCCGCCCACGGGCAGTGTTGCGCAACGTCGTCGCAAGCCTTGCCCGTCGTCTTGCACCAGCCCCCATCGGTACTCGTCGACGAATTTTTCACCATGGCGGACTCCGCGTTCACAAAGGTACGTCAGATATCTGTGTCCTCAGGTCTCTGAGGATACGGCGACCGGGACTCGTGTGTGTTGGTTGGTGGAGTGGTGTGTTGGAGCGTGTGTGGGCATCACAAGGCAAAGATGGCAAAAGCGTTCGCCTTCTCCTGGTACTGAGGACTTAAGGCGTGCTAACCAGCGTGTGGTGGTGATTGGTTTGTCTGGTTGCGTCGCCTAAACTTGTTCGGTTCGGCGGTTGCCAGAGCTCGAGATGGGCGTGTATGTTTCACGCCAGTATGCAAGATAAAAAAAACGACGAGACGACGTGGCGTCGTTTTGGGCTTTGCGGGGTGCCTTACGAACGTGCCTATAGGAACATAGTGAGCTTACCAAAACGACACACACACACACACACACACACACACACACAACGCACACTTCTCTCCGTGCGTGTTCCTTTCGACTTCTTTACAGGTGCAAACCATGGTCTACAAGAACCGCATCCGTCTGAAGGAGTTCTTCACGGACTTTGACATACTCCGGTGCGGCTTCATCACGCCAGCGCAGTTCAAGTCGGGCTTCTCCGTCGCTGGCTTGCCTATGACGTTCACGGAGCTGGAAGCGCTCGCGGAGGCATACAGCGAGGTGAGCAAGGTGGTTGGCAGCCTGGTTCTCGTCGATTACCGCAAGTTCTGCATGGACATCGACCTTGCCTTCACGACGCCTTTCCTGGAGAAGACGCCGACGGTCGATGTTCCGCCGGAGCCTTTGTCTCTGCTCGACAAGGAACGCTTCCTGCGAAGCGTGAAGGTGACGCCTGAGGATGATGAGATTGATGCCATCATCGCATACGTGAGCAAGGTTGTGAAGTCGAAGATGATCCTCGTGAAGCCTTTCTTCGACGACGCGTGCCGGAACAAGAACAGCGAGTGCAAGGTGAACCACGTCACCGGCGCTCAGTTCTGCCAGGTTGTGGATGCCAAGCTCGGCCTCGATCTCACCAACTACGAGAAGAAGCTGCTTTGCGAGAAGTTTGGGCAGGATGGCATGGTGAACTACGCCGCGTTTGCGCGCACCGTCGACCCGCCGCCCGCCTTTTAGAGGAATATGCCACAGGAAGAAAGAAGGCTTGTCTTGAAATTTAAAAAAAAACAACTATTGAGGTTTCACTCAACAACCACAACACGTCTCGACTTGACTTCACACGCCACAGCCAGACAGCCATGGCGCACGTGCACGTACCGTACCGTTGTAGTGGTAGTGAAGTGCGTGTACGTGTACGTCTGTGACAAAAACAACTCGCATGGAGGTCATGTGGTGTCCTCGCCCTTGCGAACCCGAACCCTAATCCGAACCCTAACCCTAACCCGAACCCTAACCCTGGCTCTCCCTTGAAAGCAGGCCGACAAAGCAGGCCTCTGGTTGGGCTTGTTTCGAATTTCGGGGTTTCATTTTTCATTTTTCACATCAGATTGCTGCCAACTGACAGACAGAACAGAACGTCTTGAAATCAAATTAACGTCTTGAAAAAAAACGTCTGCTTTGCGTGCCTGCTTTGCTTCGCTCTCGTTTTTGCTTCGGTTGCACACGGCAGGAGGTTTGGTTTCGCGCCATACTGTACTTTTGAATTTCTGCACTTCCATTTCTGCACTTCATACTTCATATGGCTTCCTCTTCCTCCTCTTCGCAGCACGAGTCGCTTCTCGCGCGCTCGTGTTCGAGCCTGCCTTCCATCGACGCTCTCGTCGCGCAGCTTGTCGCACTCCACCGCGCACAAGAGGGTGACATTGACGACAACAACAACCTCGAAGGCGGGGCTGCAGGAGCAGGATACACGCTCACGGCGAAAAAGAAAGTAGCCGACAACTACTGCCGATGGCTGAGGTACGCTGTCACGGAATCTTCACCGGGCGCAATCAAGAGCCTTCTGCGACTGCTTCCTTACCCGCCGGAAGAAGAAGCAACACAAGCCGCTGAAGACGACGAAGCGCGCAAGGTGGTCAAGCTTTTGCTCGCAAACAAGCTCATGTCCATCCTCACGGACGCTTTCGACGCGATGGTGAACACGCTTCCCCAAAGCGAGGAGGACCTTTATCTGTGGCGGCATGAACACCGAGACGTCGAGCTCACGCCTTCGCCAGCAATCGTGCTCGAAAATATACTCGGCTCGCTCGACGAGCTTTGTCTCATCCACCCCACAGGAGTCAACGTCGCACCTTTCCTGACCCGCTGCGTAAAACTGCTCGTGACCTGCCGAAACGGTGACAACTGCGACGACGACGACGAGGAGGACGACGACGACACAAAACGTCACACGCCCACGACACTGCACCTTCGCCGGTGCATCGTCGGAACGCTCGTACGCCTTCTGCAGGTAAAGGGAGGACCCAAACATGCAAGCGTGCTACGTGGCGCATCCCCATCAGTCTGGCAGCTCTTTGACGTCACGCGGTGCGACGACCTGCAGTACGTGCGCCTTCTCATCGACCTCTTCGCGAATCTCGCGCCAACCGCGGAGGAGGCGGCCAAGTGCTGGACAGCATGCAGTGACGACTTTCGCGGCTCTGTCGAGAGTGTGGTGACGAAAGATTTCAGCGCGTCGCAGCCACGCGATGAGCTGCACGAGCGCGAGCACACGACGCTTCACCTCGCGTATGCATTCAACAACGACGAGGTGTCGGATGGCAACGAAGTGTTCGTCGACTCCTGCGAGGTTAACTCCACGAAGTTCCTCAGCTCTCTTGGCGTTCAGAACATTACTTGGAAGGGACTCGTGCAGATGGGAAAGCAGTACATCACGCTGTTCGCGAGCGACGCGTCCGCCCCCGACGCCGAGCAGGTGAGCCCGCTCGACATCGTATACGGGAATGCCGAGGCGTCCGTGCGCGACCACGACAACGCGAACGCGGGGGACAGCTTCCTCCTCGAGCTCATTGTGCCGCCAGAAGCTATCGTGGATAAGCACGTGCTCCTTGGAAACGGGCATTCCATCCGAGCGCAGTCGTCCGTCGCAACGGCGGTGCTAACGATGAGCATTCCAAACGACTCGAGGGAGGATGTCGAGCGCATCATCAACGACCGCAAGCGCTCGTTTGCTGTTGCGCTTCACGCAAGCCAGGCGACGCGTGATGAGCTAGGTGAGATGAGCTTGGATACGCCAGAGCTTAGGGAGGCTATCATCAGCTCTCAGCAGAAATTGCCGAAGGTATCTATTGGAATTCAGCCGTCGCAGGCTGCGAACCATCTCGCGCTGGTGGTGAAGGCGCCAGAGCCGAAGAAGCCGCTACCACCGTCGAATCCAGCGCCAAAGCCTGCGTTGGCGGCACAGAAACCAAAACCGCCATCAAAGGCACGACAGCCTGCCACTGCTGCGGAGATGAGGCAGGGGAAGAAGCCTCCAGCCCAAGGAACGAAGCGAAAAGCGCCAGCACCTAAGACGAAGAAGGCAGCAGCAGCGGCGGCGGCGGCGGCGACGGCGGCACGCAAGAGTATCCCTCGACAGGCGAAGGCGAAGGCATCTGCACGCATGACGTCGGAAAACGAGATGTCATTCGATGGTGACGACAATGACGACGACGACGTTACGCCAACGCCCCCGCCACCAAAGCGCTCTCGTGCTGCTGCCATTGCTCACGATGACGAAGTGCGCAAGACGCTGCGCTACGGCAACGCTGCCGCAAGTAAGGGTGGAGCCTCTAAGCTGCCAGATCGCGTGAAGGCGCCACCATCGAAAAAGCTTGGAAAATCCAAAAACTTTCACGAGAAGACGCTGCACAATAAGATGAGCAAGGCTGTTCTCGTAGACTCGTCGCCTGGCGAGCCTCCGACATCGCCCTCGAGCCTTGTGGAGGAGGAGGAGGAGCAGGAGGATTTCTATGCCATGGATGTTTCGCCTGGATTCAACAATGCTCTCGCTCTCGTCTCGGAAGACGACGACGATGCGATGGGAATGCCGATCTCATCACCAGAAGAATTGCCTGCTCGCAAGAAGATGTCGACCTCGCATGCCAAAATCAAGGCGAAACGTGGGTCGATGCGTGGAGGAAATCAGCATAAGGATGATGAGGACGACGACGACGACGTGCAACGCCACATGCAAGAGATTATGGCGAACCTTCAGCGCAAATCGAAGAACACCTCTGCAGTTTCAGAAGAGATTGTGAAGCTCGAGAAGAGGCAGACGGAGCGTATCGCGCATGCTAAGAAGGAAATGCGCACGAGCAGCGCCAATTTCACGTCGACGATCGAGTCGTTGAGGGAGCGGTACTCGACTGCGGTGGAGGAGATCAAGAATCGCATGGATAAGGCTTGTGCGTACTACGAGCAGTGCGCGTTGACTTGTGACGAGCGCCTGCAGAAACTGCAGGACGATCTGTCGAACGAAATTGCCGCAGCTGAGGCGCAGGCGAAGAAGCAGGAGCGCATCATAGCCAGCGGTCTCCGCGCATGCGAGAAGAAGATGGCATCGGACGTCGCATCTCTGCGCTCACGCGCTGAGGACATGGCGAAGGAGAAGAAGAAAGAGGTGGTGCGTGGCTTGCAACAGATGTCCAAGCTGATGCTCGCGTCGTGAAACGAGTGAAGAACATACAGATGTGCATGTTGCGCGCACGATCGAGTGCGCGCTGATCTATAGGATGGTATGGATCAGCCAGGTTGCAGCACTCACGATACGATACGAGTCGTCAGCTCACTCGGAATCATGCTAAAGCTTTATTACCACTACGATACTACCCCACCATTGCTACATACATAAATACATACATACTACTACTACATAAGCCTACCTACCTTAACAAATAACATACACACCATTAAAAAAATAGTAAGATACTACATACCATTGCCCAGTGCCTAATGACTCCAACCAACCAAACTCCTGTACAGTACCCCAATCATCTTTGCCGAAACCTTTCCTTAAGAACTAAGATCTCTCGAGAGAGGTTCCAGCTTAAGCTCGAGAGACGAGAAGTGCATAGACTATCGTAACCTTCAGTCCTGACACAAGTCGTGAACAACAGTCACGAATCCTATATCACGGCCTTCACGGGTACTGTAACGTCCAGTAGACAAAACTACTGTACCTTAAAGCTGAGAGGATTAGCCTGATGTTAGGGTTAGGGTTATGAGGACGGGAGATTCTCTGGGTCTTCGTTCGCGCCAAATCTCCCCTCCGTTCATCCCCGTTTGAGTTTCGTATTTTGTGAAATCTGAAATCTCCCCCCCTGGAAATCGCAATCATACGTGAAGGAAGTGAAGTGCGATGTCCCTCTTGCTCGCACGCTCTCGGCCTGGTGGTGCTGCTCCCCCTCGTAGCGTGAGGCGTGCTCGGGCCTCTCGCCGCCCTTCTACGTGTGTTTCCGTGCTCTCCTCCCTAGCGAACTTCCTTTTCGCACCGCCTCGTCACGTCGGCGGTGGGAATGGGTCCAATGACGCATACACGTCTACTCGTTCACGTTCCTTGGATCATAGGGGGCAAACGTTGCCCTATGATGACAATAATCTATCGGCAGAGTACGAGGCAGCACCACAAAGCAGTGGCACAGCGACGACAACAAACGTCAACAACAACGACTGGCTCGTCGACGCCGCGGGGAGCGAAGCACACACAGCGGCGCACAGGACGATGGAGCTCGACCCGAACGACGCCATTGTCAGCATGAAGCCAAAAAAGTGGGCGGACAGCTGGGAATTGGCGGTGGAGGCGCTCAAAACGGGAAGGGTCGTCATACTTAACACAATGTACCTTCCCGACATCGAGGCGCAGAGAGCCGTCGACTTCTTGAGTGGATGCGTGTGCGTCACGGAAGGAAACATCGAAAACCTCGGAGAACGCATCTTTGCATTCTTACCATATGGCGGACAGATGACCTCCATTATACCCCCTTCGGCACTTGACGACGAAGACGTGCAGCCACCGCACGTGCTGGCATCACGACGTGGGAACTACCGCTGAGCTTGTAAAAAGAGCTTCCTTTTTTTTTCAGTAGACTATATACACATACAATACAATACAAAGGGAAAAGAAAAATACGTTTTCCTACGCGGACGACTGCATAATGTGCGCGAGCTGCGCGTGCGGGCGGTCGAACCAGAAGTTCACAGAAACGCTCGCGGTCAGCGCCTCGCAGTAGTGCCACCACCCCCATGGTATGTACAACGCATCGCCGGGAGCAAGCACGCAATCCACGAATGTCGCGTCTGCATATGCGGGGAAGCGCTTCGACGCGTCGGGCGACATGATGTCCACGGCGCTGAAATTTCCCTGGCTGCCATCCACGCTTTCGGTCGACGCTTTGCCGTCCTCGTCGTCCGCGTTGTCCGTTGGCGCGGCATGTTCGGGGTAAAGACGCGCTGACTCGCTCGGCGCGAAGAGACGCACGAACTTGTACCCACCGAGTTGCACGTGCAGGTTCTCGTGCGCATCCCAGTGGCACGGCGTGCATGACCCCGCGCCACCGATCCATGCGTGCGCATCGTGTGTGGTCACACCTACCGTCGCATACCCTGGAATTGGCACGTCCGAGGAGATGCCGAGCTGCTCGAGCACGGCGTGCTGCGCGAGGAATCCGGCATCCTGTCCCGCACCGAGTTCCGAGGCACGAGGCGCGTACCAAGGCGGAGGAGACGATGACTTGGTTCCACCGAGCCAGCGCGCGTACTGTTCACACACCGCCGCATCTGCAGTGCGCGCGGGTGCCTTCGGGGCGATGAACGCGTGCACAAATTCATCGAAGCGCATGACGCGCGAATGCACGCCGCTCCCTCCCACCACACGATGGCGTCCACACTCGACGGGAACGACACGGTGGCCGTGCCGCGCGACGAGCACGCCGAGATCCTTCGCCCAGGGCGGCGGCGTATTGCATGCGCCCGTTATCACGAGCGGCGTGGCATCGCGGAATGCACCCTGCCGGAACATTTCCACAGTCAAATCCGATGCAGCGATGCGCTCCACGCGCCGTGCGCCCTTCGTCGTCTCGAAGGCGCGAATAAGTGGGTGGGCCTCAGGCAGCTCGGTGGGGATGCGGTACGCGTCGTCGCCCTTGACGAAGCCGCTCGCGTGCCGCGATGCGGCAGCCATGGGCTGAGCGAGCTTCGACATTCGCTCACACAGCGGTGCGGCAATGCTGCGAGGACCGCTGACGAGCCACAGCATGTCCGCGCATCGCACGGCAGCGAGCGCGTGCATTTCCGCCTCCATGCTACCAAGCTGCCGAGATGCGAGCTGCATATGCGCCGCCGCGCAGAGCGGGAGAAGCACTGTGCACGAGTCGATTCGCTCGACGATGCGCCACGTCGACGGCCTGGAATCCATCACGTGGAGGCGCAGCACTGTCTGCGCTTGCTCAATGGTGTCGGCGAATTTACCCTCGGCATATGCCGCCGTGGCGCGTCGCACGCCCTTGGCTGCGTTGGGCACGCCGCGTGCCATCCAGTTGGCGGAGATGCGGTCCGCGAGCGACGAGCACAGGTCGAGCGCAAGCACGTGCACCTGCGCGAGCTTCTCGCCGAGTAGATCAAATGCCGCGGAAACGTTCGCGACGTATGCCGGCGTAAATCCCTGCGCCGCCGCGGCTTTCGCTGCTGCTCCCTTGGTCAAGGCGCGCGTGGTTGCCTGTGTAACTTTCCAGCACTCCATCGGGGGACCCTGCAGCTGCTTTCTCTGCGTATCAAGCGCGATGACAGCGGGTTCGTTCTCGTGAGCCGACGACGTTGACGTCTTTCCCGCTTCTCCGTTCGACTGCTTTGAAGATGAGGAGTCGTACAGTCCACCTCTCGCGCCCATGAATCCCACCTCCTCTTTGTCGTCGTTGTCGTCGTTCAACGAAGCACCATTCTTTTGTCTCACTGCCGCACCAGATACGCGCCTTTCATGCTCCGCACGCGCCTGTGTTTCCAGCAGATGCTTATCTTCACGAGAGAGAGCAGGAGCTTTCATTGGTGGCATCGTCGTGCTAGGGTTATCATCATCATCTCCAAATCGGCGTGAAACGAGGCGGCGCAGACGCGACGTACGCCGCGCGGCAAAGGAGGCGTACGACGCGGCATCCGTCGGCGGCAGCGACGGAGAGAGCGAGGCGTCCATTGTGTTGTTGGGGGGAACAGAATTCGAAGTTTCTAATTTGACGGATGTCTCGTCTCAACCCCGCACGGACCGGGATTTTCACTAATATCCGGAATCTCGGGGATACGTCAATGCGTGGGAGCTGTAGTCTATCCCGTTCCCTTGACCCTTCTCCTCCGAGGCGTCTTCCGATCGAGGTCCCCCCCCCCTCTGCCCCCCCCCCCGGGCGAAACTCCACTCAAGCAGCCCCTCACTCACTCAGCCTTTTTCCCGTGGGATGAATTCTGGGGGACCCGACTTTTCCCTACGACCAAGTCCCTGTTCGACGAGACATACCTTTCCGTGTCGGCACACGTCATGGTGGCATCGACGTTGAGCGGCCGACAAGGGAACGCACTGTCGCTACCGTAGCTGACGCTGAGTGGCGGAGTGGCTAACCTTAGCTCAGATATTAAGTGGCTAGCGCGTTGATTGACCGTTGTGGACTTGTGGGCATACCTTAAGGCCTTCAGGGAGAGGGACAATCTTAAGGCCCCTTATTTTTTTTTAAAGAGAGATGAAGAGTTGAAGACGAACGAAGACACCTGTAGAAGCAAGACCGAAGCGGAACTAAAATCTGAATGCACTTCTATACGGGGAGCCGCCAAGGCCGCGAGCAAGGGAACAACGTCAACGTGGTGCACAGACAGGTGCAAAGTTGCTCGCGTTGTTGATCACTGGTGTGCTGTGATGTGGTGATAAGGTTCGAATTGGTTCTCGCCGCGTTCTCGCCGCGGGGGCGGCCTGAGGATAGCGCTGTGTACTTTTTCACAAATGCAATTTCACGTTTTTTTATCATCAAAAAGATGACTCCTCCTTTCTCTCAAATGTTGCATTATGCCTAGGCTTACCGATGCGTTGTTTGGTTCGCGGTAGACGTCGCTTCTCTTGTACACTTATTTCTTCGAATTTCAACGCAGGAAGGCCAATTACAGTAAGTCCATGATTCTTTTCTTCCACCGTACCTTGGCTCATCCCGAGGACAGATATTATTTGTTCCTTGCAAGAAAAGAACTCTTGCAAGTGTTGGGCTCCCTTGTGAAGTGTCCGTCGGCGCCCCGAAACGTCGTCGTAGGGTCCCGTGCTGCGCACAGAAAGATCACCACGTGAGGGACGAAATCAAGTGGGAAAAACCCATTCGGTCGGGAAGGGGCGCCGCCACCTCCGAACACTCGAATAAGGTTACTCGATCGATCGCACTTGTTGGAGGGGCCACTTTGCTTTCTGCTAAACCTTTCTCCTGCCTTTCTCCTGCCCTCTCCTCTCCTCTCCTCCGGACAGTCTCACTCTTCGGGCTGTGCTGTGCTGTGCTGTGCTGTGATGGCGGCGGACTCTGCTGAGGGCTCCTCCGAGCTCCCAAAGGTAGGTGTCTCGCTCTCCACCTTGCCGCCTGCTCTCGCCACTAAGCTTGAGCAGTACGATACCAACGGTAACGGCATCATCGACCCTAGCGAGCTGCCTGGTCCGTTGACCACAGCAGCGGCGCCGTACATCAGCGTCAGCGCGTTCCCCAAGAAACTCCAGCCGGTCCTTCACGAGCTTGACGACGAGAAAAATGGCAAGCTCGAGATGGACGAACTCACCGAGATCTTCTCGACGTATGCGGAGTTGAAGAAGGCGAACAAGGAGGGCTCCATCTCCATCAAGGCGCTGCCCAAGGAGATCCAGTCTACGCTCAAGGCGTTCGACGTTGACGGTGACGGCACCGTTGCGCCGCTCGAGCTTGCGCGTGGCGCGGAGCTTTACAAGCAGAGCAAGAAAACTACGAAACGACTCGTGATATTCTCCTGTGTTCTCATGGTCTTCCTGTGTGCCCTCGTGGGTGTCATCGTGGGACTCACCGCCGTCGTCGTGGAGGAGAGCAAGGAGACGAAGGCGGACAATAGCGGCGCGCTCGTCAAGAAGGGAACCAGCACGCCCGTGGCCACCGCCGCGGCGACGAAAAGCCTTGCGCTGTTCGACATGCCTGGGCAAACCGCGGGCGTGCTCTCGGGGGTGAAGCGCATCAACCTCAAGCAGCTTGGCACGTTGCTTGGATACACCATCACCGGATACCGTGCTACGGACACGAAGGTGACGTTCCTTGCGAGCTCGGGTGACGTCGTGGCAGTTGATAACAACTCCATCAACGTTACAAGCGCGTCTGGTATGCCTGTCTATTCCGAGCAGAAGTCGGCGAAGCGCCGACGCGGCTTGCTTGCCGATGACGACAGCACGGCGACGGTTGAGTCGAGCACCACCGGAAACACCGCCAAGGCTGAGGCGAACGGCGTGTGCTTCAACCTGTACCACCGCCATACGGAGACGTCCGGCGGCCTGAATCCAGACAGCATCATTCCCAAGGATAAGGCTCAGGCGGCGGAGGAGTGCTTGAGCAAATGCACGTTTGTCGAGGGATGCGTCGGAATCACGATGGCGGGAGACAAGTCCGTGTGCTACCTCAAAAGTGCATACGACATCACGAAACCCTACGTTTTCGCTGGCGAGGGATCGTGGACCGACTACTACTTCGAGAAAGATGCTGATAAGAATGGCTATGCAGCTTGCATGAAAAAGAGGAACGGTTTCTCGGTGACGACATCATGCGATTGCGCTATGGAGAAGACTGAGGAGGAGGAGGAGGAGGAGGAGGAGTGCGGAATTCACGTCACGCAATTCACTTGCGAAGACCACGATTGCTATTGGAATGCTGATAAGAACCCTGCCGAGTGCACGGAGAAGAAGGCGGGTGCTGCCGCCCCCGCCGGTGAGCCCGTCGCCGTCGCCCCGCCCCCCGCCGGTACGATGCAGGGGTGCGGCGCGGAGAAGACTGAATTGGCCAAGGCTCAAAAGGAGGCGGCTGATGCGAAAAGTGCTCTTGTCAAGAAGGAGGCTGCTCTCAAGGTGGCGAAAGAAGAGGCTACCGCTGCAAAGGATGCGCAGAAGACGGCGGAGGATGCGCTTGCGGCTGCGAAAGCTTCGGCTTGGCCAACTACTCGGGACAAGTTGACGGAGTCAGAATTGAGGCATCGTGTCAAGATATGGACGTTGGACCAAGGCGCAGCCACAGGCGCATTTGGTGAGATGAAAGATTGGGACGTTTCGTCGGTGACGGATATGAGCAATTTGTTCGATCCAAATTCAAAACCGTCCTCCACACTGGATCCATATACCCTGCTACTATATAGTGCATATGATAGGCTTATGATGGAATGTCGTCAAGAACAACAGCAGAGGAATTCACGCATTCCCGACATTAGCAGCTGGGACGTTTCGAAGGTGACTGACATGAGCAACATGTTCAAAGGAGCCCAATTCTATGACGGCGATTGGATTAACGCATGGGACATTTCGAATAAAAAAGTGCAAGGGATGTTTGATGGATCCAATTTCAATAAGGACATCAGCAACTGGAAATTTCCGTCGGACATGAGCCAGATGTTCAAGGGTGCTTCTGCCTTCAACCAGCCAATCGGCAACTGGGACGTGTCAAAGGTGACGAACATGGAGGCCATGTTCAATGGTGCTTCTGCCTTCAACCAGCCCATCGGCAACTGGGACGTGTCAAAGGTGACGAATATGAAGGGCATGTTCAATGGTGCTTCTGCCTTCAACCAGCCCATCGGCAACTGGGACGTGTCAAAGGTGACGAATATGGAGTACATGTTCAATTATGCCCTAGCCTTCAACCAGCCCATCGGCAACTGGGACACGTCGAAGGTGACAGGCATGTCCAATATGTTCATCTATGCCTCAGCCTTCAACAAGCCTGTGGGCAATTGGGACACGTCGAAGGTGACAAGCATGGCTAGTATGTTCTATGGTGCCAAAGACTTCAATCAAGACATCAGCAAGTGGAACACGGGCAAGGTGACGGACATGAGTTATATGTTCAATTATGCCCTAGCCTTCAACCAGGACATCAGCGGATGGAAAACGGCGGAGGTGACAAACATGAATGGTATGTTCTTAAATGCCAAAGCCTTCAACCAATATCATATCAGCGGATGGGACACGTCCAAGGTGACGGAAATGAGAGACATGTTTCGTGGTGCCGAAGCCTTCAACCAAGACATCAGCGGATGGAAAACGGCGGAGGTAGTCACCATGGAAGGAATGTTCAGGGATGCGAAAGCCTTCAACCAAGACATCAGTCAGTGGGACACGTCGAAGGTGACCAACATGGTTGATATGTTCAATGGTGCCGAAAAGAGCAAGTGCAGTGTTACCGGCAAGAAGATCACGTGCTCGTCGTAGATGAAGTCATCGCAGCCTTATCTTTTTTTTTCAAGAAGCCGCCAGCGGCACCCGCGCGTTCAAAGCGCTCTGTTTGGTTTGTGGTGGGTGAGATAGATGGGTGACACGGAAGATGGCTTCCTCACGGGCGGAGGATCGAGGTGTAAGCCTTCTCAATTAATTCTCTCCCGAACACACCGAGCCCACCGTCAGCTGAAGCCCTTGGTGCGCGCGCTGCCGCCGCCTCGGACCACGTTCAATGGTTTGAGGCTCCCCATCGACTCAACCGACTCCTTAAGCAGCGGCGGGTCGGGCATTTATGGGGGGGAATGGATTGATGGACTATGAAACCATCTCACTCACGAACATCATCATCAGCTCCTCTCCGCATCGGACACCATACGCTTCAAGCTGAAGCCCTCTTCGGACACTACCTATAATCTACATTGATTGTCACACTACTCGTCGGTGTTCCTGATGTTCCGGATGTGCTGCGTGACGTCGCACTCCGCAAAGCCGTGCGTGACGAGCTCGAGCTTGGCCGGAGGCGTGGATCCAATCTCGTACGTGCACAAGAAACAAACGCGTGAGCGGGATCACGCGCACCTTGTCGAGCACAACGAGTGTCGCGCGCGCCGTCTCGACGGTCCACGCGAGCGTCCGGCCGTCGTCCAGCTCAGCCATGGCAGAGAACACACTGCCCGTGTCATTCTGGTTGATAGCGAAGATGTCCAACCAAACGTACGTGTCGTCGTGGAGCCCAGGTGTCTTTACAGAGTACAGACTTGCCTATGGAGGCAAGTACAAAACGAGAGCCCAGGTGTCGACTCGGGATACATCTTAGAAGAGGAGTCGAGAAGAGAGGAGCGGGAAGCAGGGGGAGTTCTGGAAAGGCTTCCCCGGTAGGCATCGAGAGAGGGAAGGGGTCGAGCGCTTCCCGACCGGACTCTCACTCTTGCAGAAACGAAAAGTGGCGCCGTACGACCAAAAGTACCGTGTAAAGAGGAGTATTCTTGACCAAAACTGAAAGGAGTTCTCCCAACCTAATTTTAATTTTTTAAAGTATCGTAGTCTAGCTCAAGGCCTCACGGAGTTGCCTGCCAGTGCGAGTGATTTCCCAGAGAGAGGTTAGGTTGTCACTTGTCAGTCCATTTTCCATCCATCGACGGACGGACCATGTTTCGATGGGAATGAGGTGTGGTTTTCGTTGATATTATTTGTTCCTTGCAAGAAAAGAACTCTTGCAAGTGTTGGGCTCCCTCGTGAACTGTGAAGTGTCCGTCGGCGCCCCGAAACGTCGTCGTAGGGTCCCATGCTGCGCACAGAAAGATCACCACGTGAGGGACGAAATCAAGTGGGAAAAGCCCATTCGGTCGGGTAGTGCGCCGCCACCTCCGAACACTCGAATAAGGTTACTCGATCGATTGCACTTGTTGGAGGAACCACTTTCCTTTCTGCTGCAACTTTCTCCTGCCCTGCCCTCTCCTCTCCTCTCCTCCGGACAGTCTCACTCTTCGGGCTGTGCTGTGCTGTGCTGTGCTGTGATGGCGGCGGACTCTGCTGAGGGCTCCTCCGAGCTCCCAAAGGTAGGTGTCTCGCTCTCCACCTTGCCGCCTGCTCTCGCCACTAAGCTTGAGCAGTACGACACCAACGGTAACGGCATCATCGACCCTAGCGAGCTGCCTGGTCCGTTGACCACAGCAGCGGCGCCGTACATCAGCGTCAGCGCGTTCCCCAAGAAACTCCAGCCGGTCCTTCACGAGCTTGACGACGAGAAAAATGGCAAGCTCGAGATGGACGAACTCACCGAGATCTTCTCGACGTATGCGGAGTTGAAGAAGGCGAACAAGGAGGGCTCCATCTCCATCAAGGCGCTGCCCAAGGAGATCCAGTCTACGCTCAAGGCGTTCGACGTTGACGGTGACGGCACCGTTGCGCCGCTCGAGCTTGCGCGTGGCGCGGAGCTTTACAAGCAGAGCAAGAAAACTACGAAACGACTCGTGATATTCTCCTGTGTTCTCATGGTCATCCTGTGTGCCCTCGTGGGTGTCATCGTGGGACTCACCGCCGTCGTCGTGGAGGAGAGCAAGGAGACGAAGGCGGACAATAGCGGCGCGCTCGTCAAGAAGGGAACCAGCACGCCCGTGGCCACCGCCGCGGCGACGAAAAGCCTTGCGCTGTTCGACATGCCCGGGCAAACCGCGGGCGTGCTCTCGGGGGTGAAGCGCATCAACCTCAAGCAGCTTGGCACGTTGCTTGGATACACCATCACCGGATACCGTGCTACGGACACGAAGGTGACGTTCCTTGCGAGCTCGGGTGACGTCGTGGCAGTTGATAACAACTCCATCAACGTTACAAGCGCGTCTGGTATGCCTGTCTATTCCGAGCAGAAGTCGGCGAAGCGCCGACGCGGCTTGCTTGCCGATGACGACAGCACGGCGACGGTTGAGTCGAGCACCACCGGAAACACCGCCAAGGCTGAGGCGAACGGCGTGTGCTTCAACCTGTACCACCGCCATACGGAGACGTCCGGCGGCCTGAATCCAGACAGCATCATTCCCAAGGATAAGGCTCAGGCGGCGGAGGAGTGCTTGAGCAAATGCACGTTTGTCGAGGGATGCGTCGGAATCACGATGGCGGGAGACAAGTCCGTGTGCTACCTCAAAAGTGCATACGACATCACGAAACCCTACGTTTTCGCTGGCGAGGGATCGTGGACAGACTACTACTTCGAGAAAGATGCTGATAAGAATGGCTATGCAGCTTGCATGAAAAAGAGGAACGGTTTCTCGGTGACGACATCATGCGATTGCGCTATGGAGAAGACTGAGGAGGAGGAGGAGGAGGAGGAGGAGTGCGGAGATCACGTCACGCAATTCACTTGCGAAGACCACGATTGCTATTGGAATGCTGATAAGAACCCTGCCGAGTGCACGGAGAAGGCGGGTGCTGCCGCCCCCGCCGGTGAGCCCGTCGCCGTCGCCCCGCCCCCCGCCGGTGAGCCCGTCGCCGTCGCCCCGTCCCCCGCCGGTACGATGCAGGGGTGCGGCGCGGAGAAGACTGAATTGGCCGATGCGCAGGCTGCCAAGAAGGCGGCGGAAGACCAGGCCACAGCTGCAAAGGCTGCCTTGGCCGATGCGCAGGCTGCCAAGAAGGTGGCGAACGAAGAGGCTACCGCTGCAAAGGCTGCGCAGAAGACGGCGGAAGAAAGGGCCAACGCCTTAGATACCGCCAAGAATGAGGCGGAGGATGCTCAAGAGAAGGCAGAGAAATCTGCTAAGGATTGTCTCGAGGCTGCACAATCTAAGAACAAGTTGGTCGTGGCAAGTAATGTTGAATTGCGAGTACGTGTTGGAGCGTGGTTGCATGATCAAGGAAGTGCGACTAATCTGTTTGGTGAGATCTCTGAGTGGGATACGTCCAAGGTGACGGACATGAGTCAATTGTTCCGTGGTGCCACGTCCTTCGATGAAGACATCAGCAAGTGGGATACGTCCAAGGTGACGGACATGCGTGAAATGTTCTTTAATGCCAGAGACTTCAACCAAGACATCAGCAAATGGGATACGTCACAGGTGACGAGCATGGCATCTATGTTCGCTGGTGCCAGATCCTTCAATCAAGACATCAGCAAGTGGAACACGTCGAAGGTGACGAGCATGAGTCAAATGTTCAGTGGTGCCGACGCCTTCAATCAAGACATCAGCGGGTGGGATACGTCCAAGGTGACGGACATGAGATATATGTTCGATGGTGCCTCTGCCTTCAATCAAGACATCAGCGGGTGGGATACGGGCAAGGTGGAGAAAATGAGAGGCATGTTCAGTGGTGCCGACGCCTTCAACAATAACCAAAAAATCACAGCGTCGTGCGAAAACTCCAAGTGCACCTTGAAGAAGCCGTAGCCGAAGCTAACGTGGTGCTGGGAGCCTGCCAAGGAATCGCCCGGGGGGGGTTGGGGGCAGTTTTTAAAATTGTTTGGGAGTGTAACGAGCACTCACTTTTAAAAAAGGAAAGTTCGAAAGTTAGAAATCCCTTGGAAGGTTTTATTAGACGAATTGTCCATATATATCCCCCCAGGCAAGAGGAAGTCCTGACGAATCTTGAGGCGAAACAACTTTGGGTTTTTTTCATACTACTGTATGTATACAATACGTATATAATAGGGATACGTCACATGTGACGGACATGTCTGGACTCTTCAGTGGCTTCGATAGGTTTTCAGTGGTTGAGATGCGTTACATAGAAATCAGCAAGTGGGATACGTCACAGGTGACGGACATGAGTCGCATGTTCCATCAAGCCTATGAATTCAATCAAGACATCAGCGGGTGGGATACGGGCAAGGTGACGGACATGAGTCACATGTTCTATGAAGCCTGGGAATTCAATCAAGACATCAGCGGGTGGAACACGTCCAAGGTGACGGACATGAGTTATATGTTCAATCAAGCCTCTAATTTCAACAAAAAAATCAGCGGGTGGGATACGGGCAAGGTGACGAACATGTATCGCATGTTCTATCAAGCCTATGAATTCAATCAAGACATCAGCGGGTGGAATACGTCACAGGTGACGGACATGCATCGCATGTTCTATGATGCCGAGGCCTTCAACAAGGACATCAGCGGATGGGACACGTCCAAGGTGACGGAAATGAGAGGAATGTTTCGTGGTGCCTTTGCCTTCAACCAAGACATCAGCGGATGGAAAACGGCGGAGGTAGTCACCATGGAAATGATGTTCAGGGATGCGAAAGCCTTCAACCAAGACATCAGTCAGTGGGACACGTCGAAGGTGACCAACATGGTTGATATGTTCAATGGTGCCGAAAAGAGCAAGTGCAGTGTTACCGGCAAGAAGATCACGTGCTCGTCGTAGATGAAGTCATCGCAGCCTTATCTTTTTTTTTCAAGAAGCCGCCAGCGGCACCCGCGCGTTCAAAGCGCTCTGTTTGGTTTGTGGTGGGTGAGATAGATGGGTGACACGGAAGATGGCTTCCTCACGGGCGGATTGCCACGGATCGAGGTGTAAGCCTTCTCAATTAATTCTCTCCCGAACACACCGAGCCCACCGTCAGCTGAAGCCCTTGGTGCGCGCGCTGCCGCCGCCTCGGACCACGTTCAATGATTTGGGGCTCCCCATCGACTCAACCAACTCCTTAAGCAGCGGCGGGTCGGGCATTTATGGGGGGAATGGATTGATGGACTATGAAACCATCTCACTCACGAACATCATCAGCTCCTCTCCGCATCGGACACCATACGCTTCAAGCTGAAGCCCTCTTCGGACACTACCTATAATCTACATTGATTGTCACACTACTCGTCGGTGTTCCTGATGTTCAGGATGTGCTGCGTGACGTCGCACTCGGCCGAGTGGCCGCTAAACCCCTAATCTTTGCGGCCAAACCCAAAATCCCACTTTCCTCCCCACAAGCGAACATCAAGCCGTCCCGAAATCCCATTTGCATGCCCCAGACACGCTCGTCGTACATCGCGTACACGTTCGTCGCACGCGTTTTCGAGCCGTTTCGTTGCAATATCAAGCACACCAAACGACCTCCTGAGTCACCTTGTGCGATAGAAATGTGCGCCCTCCTCGCCGCGAGGATCACGTCCTTAAGCCGGCCGGTAGGGTCCTTTCTTCGGAGTTCCATGATCTTCTCCTCTTGTGCACGCGTGAGCTTGAACGGGCGTCCCACCTTAAGGCCGGTCACGCGGTTGTCGCCGTTGAGCCTGCGGCTCACCGTGCTCAAGCCCGTTCCCTTTCCAGCGGCTATGTCGATGGTGTCGACCTCCTTTTCCCTCATGATTCGCATTTGCTCCACGTCGCGTCCTGTCAGGTTCGGCATACCGGCGCGCCCGAGTACGGGTGGTGATCTCGGATCCTGGCGCTTCTCCTCGAGCTTCTCTTGACGCCTCGCCGCGGCCGCGCGGTCTCGCTGCTTTTTCTTGGCCTTAGACGCCTTTAAGTCACGGCTGCGGCGCGTAGACGGGTTGTCGGGACCTGATCCGAAGGGCATGATGCTCCAGACAGAGAAATGGCGATGAGCTGGGGAATCTTCCCCCCGATGGCGGTCGGTAAAGAGCCCCTCGCTCCAGTTCTGAGGACAGTTCTATGTTGGATTTTGTCTGAAATTTCCAACGGTACCAAGCATCAATGCATTCGGGCACGTGATCACAACGTTAATACGGTGTGAAATACGCTAGTTCCATAGTTAATTCATAGATAGCACTAGTCTACCCTACGGTTAGACTTCCCCGTAGGCTTCTTTGCTTCGTCGCGTCGCATCGGGACATCTGTGCAAATCTCGTGAAAGAAACCTTAAGCTGCAGTTCTACTTAAGGTACTTAAGTAAGGGAGTGATTCGATGATGGAGTCGCTCAGTGACCTCGTCGAGACGGCGCGCGACTTCGTCGACGACTACGTCCTCTCCGCCACCGAGCAAGTCGTGCGGCCAACCTTCTGGCTGTCCGTCTTCGCGCTCACGGCGGTGCTCACCGTGCTGCTCGACGCCATCGAACAGCGATCGCTATACCCGTCGTCGCTGAAGTTTGTCGTGACCAAGACCTCGACGCTCGCGCAATATGTATTCTCTCGGGGTGGAAGTGGAACGCAGGCCGCCGCACCAATCACCGCGCAAGGCGTGGGCTCCGCCGTCCTTTCGGCGCTAACAGCCGCGTGGGCGTTCACGCAGCGCATGGGTCGCGGCTTGGACGCGTGGCTTCTGGGACAACCGCAGATCGCACCTTACTACCAGAAGGTGCGTCCACACACTGCCCCCCTAGCAGCGTTAACTTTGATCCTTCTACTGCTTGGTGGCTCATACTACCTGCAAAATGGCACCCAAGACGGAAGCTTGGCCACGAGTTTTTCTTCGACGGGACGCTCGGCACCGCTTGTGAGCGACAAAGACCTACACGACCAGAGCTGGGCGAGGCAACAGCGAGTTGCGGCTTCCAACAGAGGGTTCAGGCGACCACCACCGCCGAAGCCGAAGCCGAAGCCGAAAAAGGAAGACGAAAAGGACGACGACAAAGGCCGTGGAAGGGATCGACCTTCCTTGAGGAGGAGCGGCCGGGACCGGATGAAGGAGCTGGAAGAAGCCGCTGCGAATCCGCGCGAGTTACGCAGGATGGAGGCAGAGAAGAGGATGGAGAGGAGGCGCGAGGAACGCGAGGATCGTGAGCGAAGGCGCAGGCGCGCGGTCAACCGCGAAGTGGAAAATCAGTGGCGAGACCGAACCACGTCGAGAATCACCTTAGGCAGGAGAGGACCGGGTGGTCGCTTTCTGCCCTCCGCGCGCTCGCACCCAATATCACAAGCTGACGCTAAGAAGTTCCTGAGCCAGGCGCCGAGGGGCCGCATGAGGACGATGCCTACTGTACGTGTGCCACTGCCGCATAGGCCAGGTGAAGCGTCCGCGATACGTCGCAGCGGTCTTGGCAGGCGTGATGCTCCTGCGCGAAATACACGGAACTAAAGGGTGATGGGTATATCATTTGAAATACAAGTGAAATAAAATGAATTTGTCTGCAATTCTGTTGTTACACTATATTTCATGTGCTCGCTGAGAGCAGTGCACGCGTGATCTTCGCAAAGGCTTGCGCGCAGTTTGGATCTTCGCGAAGTCCTTCCGGCCGGAGCTCTCGCACGTCTCGCTCGTCCACGCATGCCGCGTACGGCTGGCGGGAAAAATACACGAGCCGCGATACGGCGGCGTGCATGAGCAGTGACTGTCCTCCTGGCATATTTTCTGAAATCATTGGATTCATAAGTAATTGCCACGCTCTGCGTACGGACGATTTTGCTTCGGGCGCCAGAGTGGCTGCATTGTCCGACGTCAAGAGATGTGCGCCAAAGGCGCTCGCAATCAAAGCTCGCAGTGCGGCATTCACACGTGCGGGTGGCGAAGCGGTCCTTTCGACGAGCTGTTCGATTGCATCGGCGACGGCAAACACGGGTGCACCACGCTTCGGCTCATCCGCCAAGCACTTGGCACTCATCCAAAGCCGAGCGTAGCATTCCAGTGCGGCTGACGGTGCATCCGGCGCTGATGCTCCCATGCTGTGATCATCGTCCTGCACAGCCTGCATGATGACTCGTTCGCATGCGGAAAAACACATCGCACGGTCACCCACTCCCCAATCCGTTACTGGGGCAGGGCCAGCGCTGTCCAAGTGGCATGCAAGCATCGCGGTGACGCGGAAGGCACCCACCACCGAGTGAGGTCGCATGGCCGCCCCTCTTCGCAGCACGCCTCCCGCCATCGACGCGGCTGCGCCTGCGGCGCGCTGTGCGGGCGTCACGCGCATTGCTGCGAGGTGATCGAGCAGTGTCGCGGCGGCGCACGCGGCGTCCCAGGCTTTTACGTCACCGCACGTAGCTGCCTGCTCGACCGTCTGTCGTAGCACGTCGTCGGCAAACCACGCGCATGTTGCCTCGCATTTGCACTGCGTGACGAGCACACCTGCCGCGAGCACGAGGTGGCAAATGCGAGGATCGCTCACGGCGTCGACTGCGAGGTTGACGCCTGATCCTATGGCACGCGCGAGCGCCTGCGTGATGACGAGCAGATACGGAGCGATCGTTTTCGCGGAGAGCCTCCGGTTTGCGAGGGCATGCCAGATGTCCGCGGCGATGGGTGCGGCGAATGCACCCTGAGAAGCGCAGTCGAACATGAGCCACCTTTCGAGGGCGCGGCAACCCACGCCACCTGGGGCATCCCATGCATGGAGCGCGAGTAGAACAGCTGTGCTCACCACCTGGCTGTACAAGCTCAGGCTTTCAGCCTTCGACTGCGTCGTCGCGTGCACATCCTCTCCTGCCCAGCGCGACATGACAGCGAGTGCAGAGACGGCGTGCTCGGGTGCGAGCGGGTGATCGACCGTGTTCACCGCAATCGTCAGCACGGATGCAGCGGATGCAAGGCGTGCAGCCACCGGCGCTGCGCGACTGTTGCCGAGCAGTGCACGGAAGAGCATAGCCTTTTGAATTTCAGGCCGGCTGTGCCGAATGGTTGCCGCGATCGCGCCGGCGAACGCGCGGTGCAGTGGCAGCAGCGCCTTCGTTTGCAGCGTGTCGACGACAACGCTGTCGCTGTTCGGGGCTGCCACCGCCGCGCAGAGAAGTGCGCCCACGTCGGTCATTGCGCCCGCCTGGCTCCATGCAAGCGCAGGCCAAGCGGCGGCTATTTTGCCCACAGCCTGCGCCCAGAAAGCCGCGAGCTTCGCCTGTGCGTTGTCAAGCGGACGTCCTTGTGCCAGCAGCACGGTTTGCAGTCGATACAGCGAGTCTGCGAGGCATTTTTGCGCGACGAATGCGCCACCGTTTGTTTCCGTTGCGGCGGCGTCGTTGTCGCCACGGAGGATGGCGTCGTCCGACAGGGCGCGCGCGTGCACGTTTCCGTCCAGAGCCTTCCAAGGTGTGGCACCCTGGTCTTGTGTCAGCAGCACGAGCAGAGCCCGCCAGATTGCGTTCAGCACGACGAATGATGGCGCCTTTGCGCTTTTGACGCGCGTTTCCCACAGCTTGAGGAGCTCCGCGGCTGTTCCCACGGCTGTGTGTTCCGCGGCTAGAGATGCGCGCACGAGTGGACCTTTGATGATGTCTGACGTTTCCAGTACGAGCTTCTTGATGGCAGCTGCGGCTGCATCGTCGTTTGATGTCGAAGGTGGCGGCATCGTGATGGATGCGACGAGCGCGCATAGAGCCTGCGTGACTGCTGGTATGGACGCGGATATCTCAGGAGACGGCTGCGATGCTTTTATGGAGACGGAGAGGTATGTTTTGATCGTGTGCAATGCTGATTGGACGTGCTCGAATGATGATGCTCCAGAAGGATCTCCTCCAAGGATGAGCGAGGATGACGGTGCTACAAGACGGTGAGCGTTGGTATGTATCGCAAGAGCAGCGTCGGCGAGGTCGAGGTCAGCAGCCATATCTGTCAGATGGAAACTATCGTAGTATTATTTTCCAGGTCGAAATTCCAAACGGGGCGCCAAAAGCAAAACAACAGAGGGACAGCGAAGCAGGCCAAGCAAAGCAGGCCAAAAACAAAATAAAACACGTCCGGAAAAGCAAAGCCGCGTTTCTTTCGGGGTTTGGGAGAAGCATTGTAAATTCTAATTCCCGGGATTCTCTATTTAATAACCCCCAATCATCGAATCATCTGCCCCTTTCTTTCTCTTTGGTATAGGTATAGGTTTGCGACTTCGGACCGGACCCTTTGCTTTTTTGGGTTTGCGGCGGCGGCGGCGGCCCTCTCTCATCCTAATAAATAATCCACAACTCCTTCGCATCACTAGTGCCACCATGGCGGGCGGCACTTCCGACAAGAAAGCGAAGGGCAAGCACCGCCTCGACCGCTTCTACAAGCTCGCCAAGGAGCAGGGCTACCGCTCGCGTGCGGCGTTCAAGCTCATACAACTCAACAAACAGCACAACTTTCTCAACACCGCGAAGAAAGGAGTCATGGACCTGTGCGCGGCGCCGGGAGGATGGCTTCAAGTCGCTCGCAAGGTGGCACCCATGGCGTGCACAGTCGTAGGTGTCGACTTGTGCCCAATTCGGAAAATACCAGGTGTCGTCGCATTCGCGGAGGACATCTACTCGGCGCGGTGCCTCGCCAGGCTGAGGAAAGAATTCCCAAACGGGTGCGACGTCGTCATACACGACGGTGCGCCGAACGTCGGAGGCGCGTTCGCGTCGGAGGCATATTCGCAGATTCTGCTGTCGCTGCAGAGTCTCAAGCTAGCCACCATCTTCCTTGACTCGGGTGGGTGGTTCGTCACGAAGATATTCAGGAGCTCTGACCACAATGCGCTGCGCTACGCGTGCGAGCAACTGTTCGAAAACGTGTTCGTGACCAAGCCCATTGCCAGTAGAAACACATCCGCAGAGATCTACTTCGTCTGTCGAGGATACAAAAAGCCGAGCGTGATTGACCCGCGGCTTCTGGACCCGAAGCACCTATTCGCGAACGTTGAGGGAGGTGCCGCTGATGCCGAAGGTCACGCCGCGGACAAGGTGGTGGACGTCTTCCACAAGAAGGACAAGCAGAAGAAGCACCGCGCCGGATACGAGGACGGAATCCTAACGTTCGAGAAGAAGCTGCCCGCTGTGCACTTTGTGCTTGCTCATACGCCAGTGGAGAAGCTTGGCGTGCACACGTCTTTCCTACTTCGCAAGTGCGCGGACGACATTTCCGATCCGGGAGATGCCGACGCGCAGCGCGCCATCGAGGCGCACGCTGCGACGGATAGTGAGATTCGGGCACTGTGCGAGGACTTGCGAGTTCTCGGCAAATCGGAATTCAAGGCGCTGTTGAAGTGGCGTGCAAAAGTTCGAACTGCCGCCCTGGAGGCGAAGAAGAAGCATGCTCCGCAGAAGGATGAGCAGGACGGCAGTGACGACGAAGGAGAGGAGGAAGAGGAGGAAGAGGAAGGTGAGGAGGATGTACAGGCTAGGGATGACGGGAAGCTTTCGTCGCTCATGGCTGAGGCGGATGCACGGGAGAGACGACAGGCGAAGCTTGCCAAGAAGACGAGGCGGAAGGCTTACGAGCGTGCAGCGAAGCTTGCCCTGGCAACCGGCCATCCGTCGAAAGCTCTGCGCGAGGCTGCGATGGAAGATGACCCATACCTCGGGCAGAACGATGGTCTATTCAAGCTAAGCATGGTCCACGGTGAAGAGCACATGGATCGTCTCGACGGCGCGGAAGACGAGCTGGACGACGACGACGTGGACGAGGGCGTTGCGCCAGGAAAGGACCTCATGGACGAGGAAATGGACGATCAGCTCGAGCTGTTGTGGGCATCTTACCGTCGCAAGCGAGGAGACAAGACTGTGGGACGTGACGATGTAGAAGCTGCTGCTCGTCGTCGTGCTACGCTCGACGACGACGACGACGACGACGACGACGACGACGACGAGGGCGGCGGCGACATCGCCACCACGCGAGATGGGGGACGGGCACTTGCTCACGCGACGGCGGAGGCGCGGAAGCAGGCCAAGCAAATGGTTCGCGAGAAGCAAGGTGGAGGTTTGATTGTTGGCTTCGACCCAAAGCGTGCAGGACGCCTCACGACGGGAGATGACGGTGATGCTGCACAGCGTGCGGCTGAACGCTGGTTTAGCCAGGATCTCTTTCGTGGCATGGACGACATTGACGATGACGAGGAGGAGGAGGAGGAGGAGGAGGAGGAGGAGGAGCCAGCCGTGCGGGTGATCACACCTGCGAAAAAGTCGAAGACCAAGGTTGCGCCGGCACCCGCGGCAATGGAGGACGACGATGAAGATGACTTCAAAGCTGTGGCTGGGAAGAAGAGGAAGGCAGACTCGTCGTTCGAGGTTGTGCCACGCAACACGCTACGAGATGCTGGTCGTGGCACTGCGCGCGATGACGACTCCTCGGACGATGACGAGGATGGCGACGACGAAGACGGTGTGGCGCTGCGTGGATATGACGAGAACGACGACTCGGATTCGGATGATTCGACTTCGAGCGAGGAAGGCGACGACGACCCGAATGAGATTCGCTCCGAGGCGGATGCAGACAGGTATTGGGCAAGCCTCGGGCCAAATGCACAGGCGGAGACGCTGGCAATGGCAAAGCGCATGAAGCGTTCGAAGAAAGATCGATACGAATTGCTCGATGCTGGGTACAATCGCTACAACACGGCGGACGATTTGGAAAACATGCCAGCTTGGTTTGCGGAAGATCAGCGCAAGCATTACTTTGCGAACAAGCCAATCACTAAGGAGGAGGTGGAGGCGATGAAGGCGGAGCTGCGCGACGTCGACGCGAAGACCCCGAAGAAGATCGTGGAGGCGAAGATGCGCAAAAAGATGAAGGTTCGCAAGGCGATGGACGCCGCCATCAAGAAAGCGAACGTGATTGCGAACAACGACGACATGTCCAAGCGCTCCCAGCAGCGCGAGATTGCGTCGCTATACTCCAAGGCGCGGAACGTCACTCGCAAGGGCCGCGGCGGCGATGACAAGAAGAAGGACAAGAAGGGTGCGCACATTGTTGCAAAGAAAGGCGGTGTGGCTCCCAAGGTGAACGGCTCGACTGGCCGGATGGTGGACCGTCGCCAGCGCGCGGACAAGGCGCGCGGGAAGAAGGCTGATAAGGCGCGCAAGGCTGCAGGCGGCAAGAAGGGCGGACGCGGCCGAAGATAGCACACCCGTACAAATAATTGGAATCCAATAATTCAATCTTTTCTTTCTCCTACGATAACCAACTACAGTACATAGTACATACCACCATATGAGACTGACTCCCTTACAGTAGTACTAGTAATGCCTTCTCTCTCCTCTGCGAAGAACTCCGACATCACTCGAGAACTCCGAAGAAGTACAGGTACCGTAAGTGCTATACGAAGTAGTACTATCGTAGCTAGGTTAGCAAGCCTGTTGTGGTACAGTATGGCTATTGGTACCCGACTACCCGGTAAAGTTAGCAGTGTGTGACATTGACCTTTCCACTTGTACGGTAACATACCGGCAACCAACCGGGTGGTACAGTACATACTTTTCGCCCTGAGAAAGTGAGAGGTGAGGGTGACCCCTATTCTCCCTGCCAGCTCAAATTTTTAAGGGAGTAGGATTAGGATTAGGGTTAGGGTTAGGGTTACCGGGTAGGTAGTACTTAGGGTTCGGGAGATTTGCGTTCGAAAACCAGTCCGTTTGGTAATTCGTTTTCAAACACCTGGGTGCCATGGCCGGCGCCGGCGGGAAGGATGCCTCCGCCCAAGCCTCCGCGAAGCTGTACCGCGACGCGTCCTCGGTGCTCTCTGTGCTCATGAAAGACGACGACTCCATAACGCTCTTCAACGAACCCGTCGACGTCGAGGGGCTCGGCCTCTTCGACTACCTCGACGTCGTCAAGCGACCCATGGACCTCGGCACCATACGCACGCGCTTGAACGCAACACTCTCTCTGGGGTCTTCTGGCGTCCAGAAGACCAAGAAGTCATCGCAGCAGCAGAACCCGTACACGTCAATCGTCGCGTTCGAAGCCGACGTCGAGCAGGTGTTCCTAAACTGCCTCCTGTACAACAACAAAGGCGACCCCGTCTACATGGCTGGCGCGTCGATCCAAATGAAGTGGCGCAACCTATGGCGCAAAGCCACGGGAAGGGACGCGTCACAGGCGCCTGCGTTGTGGGCAAAGCAAGAGCGAGCCGCCGCGAAGGCATCTTCACAGCCAGCAAAGCCAGGCGCTGCAGGTACCAGAGTCATCATCAAAGCCGGCGGAAGCACGAGAGAAGCTAGAGCAGCTGCACAGCCGGCGAACGCCGCCACACCCCCACACCAGCAGCGGGAACGTAAACAAGCGAATATCGAATTGCCTGGTAGCTTCGCAAGCACGAAGCAGATGGCGAAGAAGCCGAAAACGCCGCAAGACGCATTGGCAAGCAAACTTCAATTTGCACTTAAGGCTGTCAAAGCAACACTGCGTGAGCCGGAGGCTGGCATATTCGCGGAACCCGTCGACCCAGTGGAGCTTGGCATACCCGACTACTTCGACGTCATCAAACAGCCTATGGACCTTGGCACCATAATCAAGGAGCTTGAAAAAGGACGAACGAAGGGATGGCACACCATCAAGTACAAAACGCCTGGAGACGTGCTCAAGGATGTCGCGCTCGTATGGCACAACTGCTTCACGTACAACGTCGAGGACGCCGTGATTCGAGGGATGTGCCGGAAATGCCAGACAGTTTTTGAAAGAGAGTGGGCACGTGCGGGACTATCCATGGCCGATCTGAACGAGGCGAAGCGCAAGGGACAGTGGATGATGGATGACGAGGACGACGAGGACGACTACGATGTGCAGGGCACACCGCCGCCCGCGCCGCCAGCAAAGCGGAAAAAGACATCAGCGAACATGCTCCACGCCGATTCGCCGGGCTTGCCGCCGCCGCCGCCGCCAAAGGACCTCCTAGGACCTCCACCTCCCCCACCAGGAAGAGTGGTGGAGACGGCTGAGCAGAAGCTGCAGAAGAAGCTCGAGGCGGCGGAGGAGGCTGAGGAGGAGGCTGACGAGGCGGCGTTGGAGTACGATGCGGCGGAAGAGCGCTTTGAGCGCGTGCAGAGGGAGTACGAAAAGCAGCGCGAACGCGACGAGGCTATCCTGCGCGGCGACGTGTCAGGTGGACGGCCACTCGTCAACCCGCTGAACGGCCAGCCTCTCGTCGACGCGAGCTTTGTTCACGACGTACCCACGCTGTCCCCCGCGCTGTGGAAGAGCGGTGCATTTTTCTTCCAGCAACGCGCGACCGTCTCCCCTGACCCATCGATCGAGGCTCTGCGTCTTGCTGCCGGGACGACACGGCTGCCTCCGCCGTCCTTGACGATGACGATGGGACACAGATGATGATCCTAGTACTTACGTGTCACTTAAGTTTTCGTAGGTCCTGACATTTCGTTCCTCCCCTCACTTGCCTATAACTTGCGTGTTGCGTTGGGAAAGCTTTAGAGGGATGATAGGGCATTGGGGATAGGCACCAACAAAGCTAACCTTAGGGGCTAGGGCTATAGGTACCACCACATGCACCTGAGAGCAGAGGGAGACCTTGGCGATGACCTTGAGATGCATGACGTCATGACGACCGTCCTTACTCACCGTACTACGATAACGACCCCGACCCCGAACCGGCGCCCCGTTGGTTGGTACCTGTACCATAAAGGTTCCCAAACTTCGTTGCTCTCAAGCTCTGGCCAACCAGAACGTCTGCGCAGCGTTGTCCTACAGTGGTATTTGATATTTTTGCCGCGCGCGTGTTTCTTCGCTGCTTCGCTGCTTCGTGTGCGCGTGCTTCGTGTGCTTGCTTCGTGTGTGCTGTAGTTGGTACCTCTCTATACATATATGGCCACACCTCTACCTCTCAAGGCGTCTCCTGAGACTCAAGTGGCCGAGCCTCCCAACTCCTCAGCGTCAGCGCAGCTCTGCAGCCCGGGCTGGGACGCCGTGGCGACGTCGTGCACGATGAGCCCAGCACAAGCGGTGGCCGACAGTGCGAACGCAAAGGCCCTAGCGTCGTCGCCAAAGCTACGCAAGGCGAACAGTAACAGCGGACTAGGTGCGGCGCTGCGTAAAGACCCAACGGCGCTCGTCCGTAGACCAAACGGAGACGACGCGTTCGCCATGCGAATGAGCCTCGTTGCGGCGCTCCCGCCCCCAAAGCAGTGGGTAGACGCACCGCTGCACCTCCGCCTTATGACCGAGGCGAAGGCGCGCGAAGACGACGACGACGACGACGACGACGATGATGATGACGACGACGACGACCAGGAAGTTCTTCCACCAACCATGAAAGGTGTCGTCAACAGAGCGCGAAGCGGAAGTGGAAGAAGGCTGCCTAAGCCAACCATAAGCCCGTGCGCCTGGCGCAGGTACGAGATGCGAACTCACGTCATCGGCGAGCCGTTTCCCATGGAGACGCCGCTGTTCAAGGGAACTGTGCTCGTGCGCGCGGACAAGACGATGTTTCGAGGACATCCGCAGGAGTTCATGGTCACCGTGCAAGGCAAGTTCAAGGAAATCGTGCGCTTCGACGAGCTCGTGAGCGGATACCTCTTCTCCGACACGCTGCACCACATGAAGCCCAAGTGGCTGATCGAAATGGCTGTCAACTTCGCGCGGCGCTTTTACTACCCCGTGCTCGAAGGTTCCATACTTGACGCCGAGCCGTTCCTGAGTATGCCTCTCGTGCTCGCTCCGGACAGCCTTCACGTCGCAGAGCCAGGTGGCGAGCCGCCTCTTGACAGCTTGCCGCAGGAGTCAACGAAGCTGCTCGGCGGACGCTTCAAGGACGGTAAGGGTGACAAGAAGCGCAGACGGACGCTGCTGAACAACACGAGCAGCCTGCGAAGCTACCACTACAATCCAGAGTACGTGTACACGTTCTACTTCACAGGGAGCGCATTCCTGCCTCGCACGTTTGAGCTGAAGCTCCCCGGCATCGGCCGCTGGGACCTCGTCAGACATCTCGGCTGCCAGCCCGTCTGCGGCCTCGCCTGGCACAGGCGAACGTCCGTTCCGGTGGTAGCGGGCGAGCTGTGGCACCTGCGAAATGTCGAGTCCCTTGGCCTCGACCGACCCGACCCGCCTAGCCATCCCGTGCACGAGGAGCGACGCGGCAGCGAGGACGCCGGCGCGAGAGCCAAGGTGGCTTCATCGCCCTCCTCGTCAGATAAGGCTGTGAATGGGAACGGCGACTCCGGCCTCTCGCATGCCCCATCGAACGGGATCTCAGCGCACGCATCGCCGCCGCCGCCGCCGCCGCCGCCTGCTTCGTCGCCTTCCGGCGGATTTCACGCGCTTGTATACATCTGGCGTGCGTTCGCCGAGTCTTGGTGGTTGCAGCCTCTTAGCAAACCACTGGGCGCGGTGGCGTTCGCGCTGCAGTGGTTTTTGCTCGGCGACTCGGAGGTGAACGCCACCATAGTACATTAACACCTTGATTAGGAAAAGTATTCTGTTAGTTTAAATAGACTATTCGTTGAGTTCTCCCCGGGGATCCGTTCTTGCCGCCGTGCTCGAGCAGCGGAACCTTCACAGCAAGCTGAGCAAGCCGCCCGCGCACTTCCTCGCGCCCGCCTTGAGGGCGCGCTCGCCCTGCTTACTGCACGCCATCTGCGCGCTCGACTTGCATGCGAAGCTCACAGCCTTGAGGCTCATTTTGCGCCCCTTGAGCGCCGCAACGAGCACCGCGAGCGCGTCACGTGCGCTTGTCGCTGCTGCGCAGTCGTCCGTCGCGTTGCTCCGTTCCTTCGGCTTGTCAAATTGGCCGAGCGCGGCGTTGCGCGCGAGCGTTGCGTGAATGCCGAGGCGCACGCACATGTCTGCGCCCTCCTTTGAGACTGCGCACAGCGCGGCGACCGTCTGCGCGCCGAGTGCCTGCACATCCTCGTCGTGAAAGTGGTGGCTCATCGCCGACGATGCTGATTTGACGACAGCCTCTGCGTATCGGTCAGGCACAACGCGCGCGTCTGCGAGCAGCCGGAACATAACGGCGAGTCCAGCCTTCTGCACTTGTGCGTCGACGCTTCCCTTGACCATGCAGTCGTGCAGTCTATCGAGAACGTGGCTGGTGATGAGCCTCTGCGCCGCCCCGGCGTCCGCCTCTCTCCTGACGTCGACGGCGGCGAACGCCGCGACGACGGCCGCCGGCTGCACCTTGGCCGCTTGCACGTTCGCGAGTGCCTTAACAGCAGCGGCTTCGCGCGCGATGGACTCCTTCGATGGTTGGCACGTTTTCTTTGCTTTGGCGTCGGCGGCGGCGGCGCTGTTCGTGATTCGCGTGTAGAGCACGGTGAGCGGTATTGCGAGCGCGACGGCGGCGGGGCTATTGAAGATCGATCCTCCTTTGGCTTTGGAAGATCGTGAAGATCCACCTTTAGCAGCAGGCTTGTACGAAACGCGGCTGCTCATATTTTTGAACGGAAAGACTTAAGCTTAAATAGTAAGGCAAGTGCTTGAATTTGATGGTGAACAAAACAAAACAACAAGAAACAACAAGCTGTGATGTGATGGGAAATCTGCGGATCGCAAACCACGTTCGGCTTGATTGGTGAACCTCAGCACAGCCCACAGCCCACAGCCCACAGCCCACAGCCCACAGCCCAGAAGCACCGCTGAAGCACTGCCCACTGTTGACGAGCAAGCTTAGCGGAACGGACATAACTTAAGAGTGTAAGAGTGTATCCCCATCATCCAGTTACTTACTTACTTACCAACATATTTTACATTGCACAACCCCCTCCCCCTCCATTGTCAGATGCGTTCCTGAAGCTGTGTGCGTGATGGAACGTCCTCGCCGCGCATAATGCATCTGTTCTGTCGGCGCTCTTTGAGATTTTCTTACTGTAAATGAATGCAGTCAGGTACGCTATTTAAAACGTTCCTGAGTATTTGAAACGTTGATTTGAGGGCCTTTGTTTTGTACCTATCCATCTTGGCCATGACGGCTCAGAAGAACATGAACTTGCAAGATGCGAACAAGGGACGACAAGGTCCCAGTGACAATACCGCACAACACGCCACATACACGTCTCGACGGAGATCCGTGCCGGCCATCGTCGTACTCCTCGGGTTCCTCATCACCGTGGCCGCAGCCACGCACCTACGCAACATGCACGAACTCGCTACCAACAGACTCGCACTCAGCACCAGGCCGCGCGTCGTGCTCGAAGTGCAGGCACCACAAACGAACGGACAGACGTCGGCGTCGGCGTCGGCGTCGGCGTCGACGACGACGACAACGGAAACCACAACCACAACGGCAAGAAGAAAAGCGTCTAGCCTGGCGGTGATGCAAAGCGGTGTGTACGTTCTGCACACGCTTCTCGCGAGGTACAAGCGGGACCTCGACGAGGTGACTGCGGAACGAGACAAGCTCGCCCTGAGGACGCCGAGCAAATTCCACACGTGCGCCGTCGTCGGTAACTCTGGTGCTCTGCTCGAACACGAGTTTGGCGTCGACGTTGACAAGCACGACGCTGTACTTCGGCTGAACAACGCGCCCGCGGGGGGCCAGTGGAGCAAACACGTTGGAAGCAAGACGACCGTCGCCGTTCTCAACGGACACAAGCTCCACCACTGCGCGAACGACACGGTCTTCATGGCGGCTCGCAGAATTGGAAACGGAGAGGCGGGAAACTTTGTCACGAAAGATTCCACCGCAGCCTCAACCTCTGGCAAGGTGGCTGGAATGACTATGCGCTACAATTCGCTGATTGGTGATAGGCAAACTCGGCGCCGTCGGGAGCTGCGCGCACAAAGGCAGCAACAACATGACGAAGGTGACGTGCTGCCCCCTGGTGTGCCCGCGGCATGCGAGCGGTGCTACGCCACGTACGGAACGGCGACAAGCATCTTTGCGAGCGTTTGGGAACCTTACCACTTTGATGACTTCAACAAGTGCCGGCTGCACGCGCTGCAGCGCAGCAATTTGGAGAAGATGCAGCAGAAGTATAATCCGACAAAAGGCGCACCTCCCGCGCCGGTACATGGCACTCTAATGCGCGCGAATCGCGACCTGATGAAGTTCGCGGACGACCTTGTCGAGCGCGCGTTCGTGGACGCGGCTCGGCGGGAAGGGCGCGTTCCAAGTCGCAAATTCAAGCTCAGCCACTCGACTGGTCTTCTCGCGGTTCTATTTGCTGTCGGCATTTGCGAGTCCGTGAGCTTGTATGGCTTCGATCGCCGTGGCGGTGCCGCGAACGCGAGTCAATCGAAGCAACACCACTACTTCGAGACCTTCACGCCACATGAGTACGCCGACCACGAATTCGATATTGAGCGAGATTGGTTCGCGGATCTTGCGAATGGAGCAAAGCGCGAGGCGGCGTGGCTCGCAGAGCGGTATGAGCTGCCCGACGTGAAGCTGTATTAAAAAATTTGTATATACTGTGACTTTACACTTCTCGCACACCCTCCACTGGGCACGACCCGGACGCCAGCGAGAAAAAAGTGGCCTAATGGTTGTGTGAAAGGACGATCGTTGGACAGAGTAAAGTACATTCCATTACTGAACGAGTGATCATAGGTCGTCAAATCGATTCGCTCAGCTTCATAGACGCGATGAAGCCTACGATGAACCAATTGACCGCAACGGACGTAACGACGCGCTGCACTGGCGCGGAATCAACCTTGCCGAGCGTGCCGCGCACGGCGTTGGCGTAGAGTTGTGCGGCTGGGAGCAATGCGACGAGCAGCAGCTTGCGCTCGAGGCGGGTCGACCACGCGGCATCCGCCTCTCGTTCGCTCGTCGTGCGGTAGAACCACGCCAGTGCCACCGCGAGTACGCACGCGGAGGCATGCGCTGCGCGGCGCAGCGACTTGGCCCACTTGGCGAGCGCGGCTGCCGCCTTGTCGTCCACAGCCACACTATTGATTCCCGGCGTGCTGAGATTGGGCGTGGCGGGCGTCGCGACGGCTGGCGTGGCGGTGTTGTTGGCGCTCAACGGAGTCGCAGGCAAGCTCGTTCGCATGCTCTGCGCCGCTATTGCGTCGACGTACCTCATGCCAGCCTTCGCGGCGGCATCCGCGGCGTCTGCCGCCGACGTGTCGAATGATTTTGCAGGTGGATAGTGTTCTTGCGAGGCAGACCTTCTCGTCGTCCTTGTGTTTCTTGCCACAGTCCTTCGACGCCTGATGTTGACGAGAGGGTTGACGTCCGCGAGAGTTTCGCCAAACGCCGGTGCGCTGGTGGTGTGATGTGGTGCAGACGTGCGCGGTTCCGCCGACACGACGTGGTCTCTGCTCCTGCGCGCTGCCGCCGCTTCGACCGCCTCAGCCTTAGCTTCCATCGCCGCCGCGCGTGCCCTCCGTCGCCTCCTTCGTTCCGTTACGGAGTTTGCTGGAGCGGATAATCGGTTTGCTGCATCCGCGTTAGCTGGCGTGCGTTGCTTGGTGGTGAACGGTTTGTCATCAGTTGTCCGTGTCGGCACGGCCGTTCCCCCCATGGTGGATATGGGTGGCGATTCTAACGTCTTTCTGAGTTTCGAGCGTCCCAAGGAGTTCTGAGCTCCTCCGTGCGAACTGAACGATCTGGTTCCCGAACGAGCACCTCCTGAGGCAGTTGATTTTCCTGAATGTACCCCTCTTGAAGAATACAGTCGCACATTACGAAAAGAAGTAACGAGAGATCTCAGGTACCCCAAACCCAACGACGAGACGAGTGCTAACAAAGACCAAGAAAGCCTAGTTAACGCATACACAAAGACACCAAGACGACGAGGGACATAAAATATGACAGAGAGATACAGTCCAGTACTCCATTGGAGAAAACGCAACAACATCATCAAAGAACTACTAAGATACTACTACTACCTGCAGGTGACACAGGTGACAGTCCTGAGGATCGTCCACGGATTCAGAGAGCTCTTACTGGAGAGCGTGCACGCCTTCGAAGAATGAACATGCACTGAGCGAGTGAGCGGTGGAGAGACGTCTGGTCAGGGGAACCTCGAACGCGGCAAGAACGAACAAAATGCTAACCCTAACCCTAACCCTAACCCTAACCCTAATGATCTATACCCTAAGGTTAACTTCTCTCTCTTTTCTTTCGCACCCAGGGCAGCCATGGCCGCCATGCATTCTGCGACAAGTTAGTTCTCCAGGAGGAAGGACTGCATTTGAATGCTTGCCCTCTAGAGGATCAGAATCCGAAGGTAGACCTGTGCCGTGTGGTTAGACTAGATGCGCGCGCGTCTTTGTGACAGCAATGTGTTATCTTACTTTATTAATTTACTCCGAGGACGTGGCGTCCTCCGTCTCCTCCGTCTCCTCCTCCTCTTCCGCATTCTCCTGCTTCTGCGATTCCTCAGCGTCGTCGCCAGCTGCGCCTTCCGCCGCCGTCTCATCCGCCTCCTCGTCTTCATCAGATTGTTCTTGGCTGTCGCTCGCTTCCTCCTCTTCTGAATCTTCCTCCTCTTCCTCCACCTCCTTTTCTCCTGCTTCCTCCGTCTTCTCCTCCTCAGCGACATCGCCCTGAACGTCGTCCTTTTCGTCCGGCTTCTCACGTGCTGCTGCGGCGGCAGACTGCACTTCTGCCGCGCATCGCTCCGCGGATTCTTTCCACTCCGAAGCCTGGTCCTGCGCAGCCTTGAGTTTCGTTCGTGCCTCCAGCGTCTCGGCCCTCGAAGCTGCGAGCGCCTCGTCAGCAGCGGCAGCGTCAGCGACACTTTTCCTCTGCACTTCAGAGAGCTGGTTCGCCTGCTTGGTTGCGGAGTCCACAGCGTCGTCGCCCGCCTTCTTCGTCGTCGCCAGCTCCGTGCGGAGCTCGTGTATGAGCGCTTTTAGCTGCTCTTTTTCCTCGTCGCAAGCGTTCGCGCCGTCTTGCACAGTCTGCAGCCTTTCCGCGAGCTGGTTGGCGCGCGCCCTCTGTCTTTCCGTGGCTGCTCGTTCGCTCGCGAGCTGTTGTTTGTTTTCCGAGAGGTCTGCGTGCGCCGCGGCGTTGATTTCCTCGAGCCTTTGTGTTTCTCTGGTGGCTATTATAGCGTCTTCCTTGAGTTTGGAAGACGAGTGGTAAGACAGGTAGATGGTGACTGACAAGATGAGCGATAAAACGAGCGACGAGCGAGGGACGGCCATGGCTGTCAAGGACAAGTCAAGTAACAGGCAAGTTCACAAGGATGAGGATGCGCAAGGCTGATTCCGCTGCCGAGGAATGAATGAACCCGCCGATTTGGATCCGACGCGCGCAACCTTGCGCGCGCCTCCCCCAAGGGCAAGGCGGCCTGGGCCCGGGGGGGAGTTCCTGGGGGGTCAACCTGGGGGGTCACGTCTGCGAAGAAACGAAACGAAGTTGTTTGTTTTTCTCCTTGAACTTTCCTCGAACGAACTTTCCTCGAGCCAGTACTGTGACGCCTGAACATGGCTTGTATCACACCTTCAGTGACGGGTGGTTTGGGTGGGTTAGGTGGGTTAGGCTTGGTGCATTGTCGTCGCCGTTTGGGTTTGTGTGCAATGTCAATGGCGTCATCTCCGTCGTCTCTATCTGCGCCTTTGCGTGCGACAGTTGGAGAGTCACCGGTGGCGCGCGCAGCCTCCTCTGAGAAAGTGATTCATCTCGTTCGACACGGTCAGACGGAAATGAACGTTTATCTCCATGAAAATCACTGGGCTGATCCTAACTTCAAAGACCCACTTTTGTGGGACACGCGTTTGACGTCGAGGGGCCAGCAGCAGGCGCAGTCCCTTTCCACAGTCACGAGCACGCTCTCGCCAAGACCGGAAGTCGTCGCCGTGTCTCCGCTGACGCGTGCGATGCACACGGCGCAGCTGGCGTTTCCGAGTTATCAGAGTGAGGCTCGGTGGGTTGCCCAGCCGGACGCACGCGAGCGGCTCTACCACAGCTCAGACATTGGACGACCCGTTGACGAACTTCGAGGCGACGGCTATCACTTCGTCGACTACAGCTTGATTGAAGAGGAGGAAACTTGGTGGGGAGGCGATCCCTACGTGCTTAAGCCGCTCGAGCCGGAGGAGTCATTTAAAGGTCGCATGGTGAACTTGACGAGGTGGCTTGCATCCCTCGACGAAGACTGCGTTGCGCTTGTCTGTCACTGGGGTGTCCTGTATCACTTGACGGATCGCCAGTTTGCCAACTGCGAGCTGATGACGGTGCGTTTGGGCGATTTGACGACGTTCAAAGACAGATGTTGTTGTGCATAGTCAGTCTCCTTTAAGGGACGCTTTCTTTTCTTACACGCGCCACTCCGCCATGGTGTGGCTCCTCCCTCTCACCCTCCGATCTTTGTCAGTCAGCAGATCTGGCGCATACGCCGCAATCACGAGAAAGCCAAGCACCTTGTCCTCCTTGTCCTCGAGGCCCAAAAAAGACGCCATCTCCGCGCTGTCACGCGCGGCGTCGTGCCACGAGCTCCAGTAGCAAGCGACGCCCGGGAAGGAGCATGCTTGAATGTGCATGTTGTGAACGGCGCAAGCGGTGGCGGCAGCCTCCTCCCACTCAGGCAAGCGCTTCGAGCCTGCTTGCCTCCGCATCACGTTCGCAATCATGTACGAGCAAGGACCCCAACGTCCCGTGATTTCCTGCTCCGTCATTTCTCGCCACCTCAGGTACTCCTCTGCAGTGCCCTTCTTGCCGTTTGCCCAGCCCGTCTGTGCCCAGTTTTTGTCGTAGAATTTCAGCGTCAGCTGTTGCATTTCCACCATCGCCTGTTTCCCGAGCACGACGAAACGCCACGGAGGGCGTGGACCGTGGTACGGTGCCCACGCTGCGGCATCGAGCATGCTCTGCACCACGGCCGACGGAATCTCGCGGTCAATGTACTGCTTCGGGAACACCGACCTTCGGTTTCGTATGGCATCAAGCACAGGTGTCACTGGGCAGTCGTTTTCCTCGTCGATGGTGTGATGGCAGTGTTTGATAAGGCCACCTTGTTCGTGTTCTTTCTTCTCACACTCTGCCTCAGGATCCTCGCTTTTGCTTTTGTTTTGGTTTGTTTTGTTTGTATGTTCCGAAATCGGCTGGAGCACAATCGCCCGCCTTTCTTTGACGCAGTACGCGATTCCGCCAAGCACAAGGAATCTCAGCGCAAGTACTTCAACGAACGAGAGCGTGGAACCGAGCAGTCCCACGAGTGCGCCAACGAGCGTGAGTGCGATGCCGACGGGATTCATTGCCACCACCGCCTCCTGGAATGCCATCACCGCCTCCTGGAATGCCATCACCGTTTTTTGGGATGCCGCTACTGCTGCAATGAGCAACTGCTAATGGAGTAAGAAAAGACTCCTCTATCCAAAGCAGACACGTACGTCGGGTCTGCTAACTAACGTCTTCTGTCGGTCAAGCAGCTTCAAGCAACCGTCGGTGAAGCAGATCTGCGTCAAAATAAATACGGGTTGGATTGTGACACACGGTGTCGTCACACACACGCACGCTGACGACACCGGTACACCACATAGGCTTGAGAGCAGAGACGTTGGCGATGACCAGTCCCATGAAGATGCATGACGTCATGGCGAACGTCCTAGCCGTAATAACGAAAAACCTGAACCCGAACCCGAATAAATGGAATAATCCGAATCACTCACTCCCCTAATCCAGTAACCCTAACCCTACTACCCTAATCCAGTAACCCTAGCCCGAACCCGAACCCTAACCATCGTCAACAACCTTATGACCAACGTCGTCTTTAAGGTCACCAACGTCGTCGTTATTAAGAACTATGTAGTACTACAGTAAACTTTATGTTAGGGCTAGGGTTAGGGGTAAGGCTCGACCGTATTCCCGACGACCACCTTGAGGACCACCATGAGAAGACGACGACCATGAGGACCACACGAGTCACGAGGACGACCATGAGGACGACGACGGTCAAGGGCAAGG
Organism: Pycnococcus provasolii; assembly: GCA_938743325.2. Classification (NCBI taxonomy): domain Eukaryota; kingdom Viridiplantae; phylum Chlorophyta; class Pseudoscourfieldiophyceae; order Pseudoscourfieldiales; family Pycnococcaceae; genus Pycnococcus; species Pycnococcus provasolii. The sequence goes on along the minus strand of OW568869.1, from coordinate 700,338 downwards.
GCAAGGGCAAGGTGAAGACGGACGCGGCTAATCTTCGACTTCGATGCTTCGAGAAGGAAATGTATCCCGTACAGTCTTACGAGATGCTGAGATGCATCGTCGAGACGTCGAGGCCGTGGCTTTTATCGCGTCTGCATCGCGAGAATCGCGAGGCCAGCGCCTTTCCTCCTTCGAAGCCCTTTCATTATTACAGTAGGAGTATGTAGGGCACACGCACGACGACAACAAGCAAGTGCATGAGCACAGCACAGTGCATGAGCACAGCACAGCACAGCACAGGCGACCCAGCAGACTCTACCCGCGAGGGTAGTGCTACGAAAAGGTCTCATCAGGCGTTCAGTGCGTGTTGACGTCTTGACGAGGGTCTTGACGTCTCTCAAGACGTCTGTCTTCGTCGGGTGTTCACGGGTCCGAAGCTTTGCTCCCCCCCCAGGGGCCCTGGGGACGCGCATTCGCATTATTACCAAAAGTATCGTCGCCGGATCATCATCACAAGCAAGTTCATTTTGGTTAATTAGTTCCCTGAACAGATCAGAGCTGTGTGTGTGCGCTTACGTCTTACGTCTTACGCCTTACGTCTTACGTCTTACGTCTTACGTCTTACGTGTTAAGTGCATAGGATAATAGGTTAATCGTGGTCTTATATAATTCTTGGACTTCGTCATGTCCGCGACACCGGGAGGAGTGCCACATGCTCCAGTGCCCACACCAATCAACAACCACGTCGAGCAGACGGCGTCGCGTATCGTGCCGTCGAAAGACGAAAAAGTACTCTTCGACAATATCACGTTCGACGAAATCAACGCCTTGACGGATGTCAAGAAGCTACACCGCATGGAAAGGTACATGAGGCAGGAAGGATTCGAGCCGACGGCGAACGCCATCAAGGCGCGCATGATCGTGCTGGGGGCGGACAAGGCGAAGATCGAGCCCTTGGGGCCGGAGGCGAGGAAGGTGATGGACAACGTGCTCGACGACGCGAGGTTGGACATTCTCAACTGGACAAGCGAGGTGAAGGAGAGAGACGAACAGCTCGTTGCGGCCGATGCCGGAAACGCAAGCCTGCCAGTGCGAAATGCGAGGACGGCGCAGGCACCGGCGCCAGCCGCGGCCAGCGAAGAGACGACGACGACGACGACGTCGTCGACGGTGGTTGGTAAGAAGCTGACGGCGGAGGAGAAGAGACGCAATCGAGATCAGGGCGACGTGCGCTCTGGACGAGCGTACTACGACCGCTGGGATCGGTACGCGGAGGACGAGGAGGCGGAGGAGGAGGAGGAGAAGAAGGTTGAGGAACAGAAGGCGCGCGACTTTCTAAGCGGCAAGAACAAGCCTGCGGACAACGCGGAGGCAAGCGGCGCAGGCGACGAGCACGAGCTCGTGCGCCGACTGCGCCTGTACAACGGAGCGACGGACGCGGAGCGCGCATTCGCCGCGGCGCGAGAAAAGGACAAGGGAAACGAGCTGTTCCGTGCAAGAGAGTACACCGCGGCCATCGACGCATTCAGTCTGTCGCTCGCGCTCCACCCAAACAACTCGGCGGTGCACAGCAATCGTGCCGCGGCATATCTCAAGGTGAAACGCTACGATGACGTCATCGAGGACTGCACGAATGCCATCAAGTGTGCGGACGACGCATTCAACAGCAATCCCGCGTCGACGATGAAGGTGTACATGCGCCGAGGTACGGCGTGCACCGAACTGAAGAGGTACGAAGAGGCTGTCGACGACTTCGATAAGGCATCGGAATACGCCGAGGCGGCTGGCAATGAGAAGGCTGGGCGAGACATACAGGAGTCTCGCATCAAGGCTGCCCGTTACATCGAGCGAGAGAAAGAGCGCAAGTCGGTGCCTGAGAAGACGACGCGAGTGATGATCGAGGAGGTTGACGACGAGGACGAAGACGACGACGACGACGAGGATGGAGGTGACCCCAGTGCTGCGCAGGAAGGTGGGGAGTTCCTTGCAAGCAAGTCGTTTGCCGGAGCTCGCAAAGGCTATGCGTTCCGAACAGGCAAGCAAGGTCTGGGCTACTACCGCGACCCGGTGCAGAAAGGTGTGGTTGCTGCTGCACCCTCGCCAGCGCCAGAGCCGGTGCAAGATCCTGCGGCGGTGGCTCTCGACTCGGCGACGAAGATGAAGGTGGCGGCGAATGACAAGTTCAAGAAGCGTGACTATGGCGGCGCTCGCAAGGGATACTCGGAGGCGATCGAGATTTTGGAAACCACCAAGACGAAGGAAGCCAAGGATGCACTTGCGGTACTGTACTGCAATCGTTCAAATTGCCAATTTCATCTCAGGATGTATGACGCGGCGGTGTCTGACGCAACTCAAGCAATGTGCGCTAGTCCTGATACGCCAAAGGCGTACCTTCGACGTGCAGTTGCTCTGGTGGAAATGAAAAAGTACAACGATGCCATGGCAGACTACCAGGAACTTTTGTCACTTTCGCAACGTCTCGGTGGAGCGGTCGAGAAGGAATATGCAACTACAGCCCGTCAGCAGATTGCCATGCTCAAGGGAAAGTCCGAGGATGCAATGTACCGCCCAAAGCGTGCTGGCAAAAAGGTCCTGATTGAGGAAGTCGAGGAGGAGGAGGAGGAGGAGGAGGAGGAGGAGGAACAGCGCAAAGAAGAGACGAAAGAAGAGACAAAGCGAAAGAATATTCCACCAGTCCCGGAGGACTACAGCAGATACTACGAGCAGGCGGAAGACGATGCCACCGAAAGCACAAAGAAAGACGCGACGCGCGTGAAGATTCCGATCGTCGAGGAGGACGACGACGAGGAGGACGAGAAGCCCTCCTCGGCACCAACAACCTCTGTTGATCCACGCGATGTGCAAACTGCCGAGAAAGAGAAGCTTCTCGGCAATAATCTCTTCAAGCAGGGCCGGCGCAAGGAGGCGGAAGATGCGTACACGCGTGCGATCGAGCTCGATCCTACGCAGCCAGCGCTCTTCTCGAATCGAGCGATGTGTCGCCTAATTTTAGGACGCGCGAAGGAGGCGGAGTCGGACGCGGATCGTGCGATCGCGCTCGACAAGTCTTTTGTGAAGGCGTACCATCGGCGTGCGGCTGCTCGTGCTGTGCTCGGCAAGCTCGTGGACTCGCTTGCCGACTACGAGCGCGTGCTGAAGACGATGCCGGATAACGCTCAGCTGAAGGCTGAGATGGCGGATGTGCGCAAGAAGCTCGAGGCATCGGAGGCGAAGGAGACGTCGAAGACGCCTGCGCCGAAGGCTGAGTCGACGCGCGTGAAGATTCCGATCGTCGAGGAGGACGACGACGACGACGAGGAAGAAGAGGAGGAGCAGCAGAAGAAGGCGACACCACCGACGCCTGCGCCGAAGGCTGAGTCGACGCGCGTGAAGATTCCGATCGTCGAGGAGGACGACGACGACGACGATGAAGAAGAAGAGGAGGAACAGAAGAAGAAGGCGACACCACCGACGCCTGCGCCGAAGGCTGAGTCGACGCGCGTGAAGATTCCGATCGTCGAGGAAGACGACGACGAGGAGGAGGAGGAGGAGGAGGAGGAGAGCACACCAACGCCGTCGAACGCTGAGGCAGCTGAGAAGGAGAAGATTCGCGGCAATGACCTCTTCAAGCAGGGCAAGCGCAAGGAGGCGGAAGATGCGTACACGCGAGCGATCGAGCTCGACTCGACGCAGCCAGCGCTCTTCTCGAACCGAGCGATGTGCCGGCTTGTGCTCGGTCGAGCTGCTGACGCCGAGTCGGACGCGGATCGTGCGATCGCGCTCGACAAGTCTTTTGTGAAGGCGTACCATCGGCGTGCGGCTGCTCGTGCTGTGCTCGGCAAGCTCGTGGACTCGCTTGCCGACTACGAGCGCGTGCTGAAGACGATGCCGGATAACGCTCAGCTGAAGGCTGAGATGGCGGATGTGCGCAAGAAGCTCGAGGCATCGGAGGCGAAGGAGACGTCGAAGACGCCTGCGCCGAAGGCTGAGTCGACGCGCGTGAAGATTCCGATCGTCGAGGAGGACGACGACGACGACGATGAAGAAGAAGAGGAGGAACAGAAGAAGAAGGCGACACCACCGACGCCTGCGCCGAAGGCTGAGTCGACGCGCGTGAAGATTCCGATCGTCGAGGAAGACGACGACGACGAGGAGGAGGAGGAGGAGGAGAGCACACCAACGCCGTCGAACGCTGAGGCAGCTGAGAAGGAGAAGATTCGCGGCAATGACCTCTTCAAGCAGGGCAAGCGCAAGGAGGCGGAAGATGCGTACACGCGAGCGATCGAGCTCGACTCGACGCAGCCAGCGCTCTTCTCGAACCGAGCGATGTGCCGGCTTGTGCTCGGTCGAGCTGCTGACGCCGAGTCGGACGCGGATCGTGCGATCGCGCTCGACAAGTCTTTTGTGAAGGCGTACCATCGGCGTGCGGCTGCTCGTGCTGTGCTCGGCAAGCTCGTGGACTCGCTTGCCGACTACGAGCGCGTGCTGAAGACGATGCCGGATAACGCTCAGCTGAAGGCTGAGATGGCGGATGTGCGCAAGAAGCTCGAGGCATCGGAGGCGAAGGAGTCGTCGAAGACGCCTGCGCCGAAGGCTGAGTCGACGCGCGTGAAGATTCCGATCGTCGAGGAGGACGACGACGACGACGAGGAAGAAGAGGAGGAGCAGCAGAAGAAGGCGACACCACCGACGCCTGCGCCGAAGGCTGAGTCGACGCGCGTGAAGATTCCGATCGTCGAGGAGGACGACGACGACGACGATGAAGAAGAAGAGGAGGAACAGAAGAAGAAGGCGACACCACCGACGCCTGCGCCGAAGGCTGAGTCGACGCGCGTGAAGATTCCGATCGTCGAGGAAGACGACGACGAGGAGGAGGAGGAGGAGGAGGAGAGCACACCAACGCCGTCGAACGCTGAGGCAGCTGAGAAGGAGAAGATTCGCGGCAATGACCTCTTCAAGCAGGGCAAGCGCAAGGAGGCGGAGGATGCGTACACGCGTGCAATCGAGCTCGATCCTACGCAGCCAGCGCTCTTCTCGAACCGAGCGATGTGCCGACTTGTGCTCGGTCGAGCTGCTGACGCCGAGTCGGACGCGGATCGTGCGATCGCGCTCGACAAGTCTTTTGTGAAGGCGTACCATCGGCGTGCGGCTGCTCGTGCTGTGCTCGGCAAGCTCGTGGACTCGCTTGCCGACTACGAGCGCGTGCTGAAGACGATGCCGGATAACGCTCAGCTGAAGGCTGAGATGGCGGATGTGCGCAAGAAGCTCGAGGCATCGGAGGCGAAGGAGACGTCGAAGACGCCTGCGCCGAAGGCTGAGTCGACGCGCAGTCCACCCCAGCAGCAGAAGGAGACATCGGCACCCTCAGCATCGTCGCCAAGTCCGGCGAAGGATGTGCAGTCGCCTAAGTCTACGCCAACCTCGACTACACGCGCACGAACAACACTACCCTCCTCTCCGATAATCATGCCGCCATCGCCAAAATGCGCAACCGATTTTGAGGTGGCTGTGCGGAACCTGAAGTCAGACGCGAACATGCTCTTCGACTATCTGAAGACAAACGTGACATCGGTTGATGCCCTTGCAAAGCTCGTGAAGGGAAGCCTTCAGGGCGAGGTGGTGGACGCTATCGTCGCAACTCTGGTAATCGCGGGCTCCGAGGATGCGAGCCCCGCCTTTGCGCGCGTGGCCTTGGATGTGCTGCTTGGCCTTTCTCGTTCAGACCGCTTCGCGATCGTGGGCATGATGCTGTCGAAGCGCACCAAGTCTGGCGTCGCGGCTGTGTGCGACATGTGCAAGGCTCCCGGCGATGTCGTCGACGTAGGCGCGGTGAAGAAGGCGTACAAAGTGTAAGTAATGTTACCTAAGCAGCTTAACCTTAAGTGGCAGACTATAACAAAGAACAGGCCGGCCGGCCGCCGTCGCCGCCATGGCTTACAAGGGCCAGCCTAGGGATTTTTCGTTGGAAATCGGGATCCACCTATCCATACTTCTATGGACAATCCCCTAACTCCGTTCCGTTCCGACGGGCCTTGATTTTTTCCGATGCGTCGCGATGCCGCCTTCAGCACTCCGCGTGTGCGCGCACATGCGTCGCACTCGTCGTGGCCACCCGTGCTGCACTCACCAGTGTTGCTGAGTGGTGCGAATAGCCTAGAGGCTGAGTCGGCACGAACAGCGCTGCTCGAGTCGTGGCGCGCAAAAGGCGTTGTAGTGCTTCGCGCGGGAAGCGATGCGGCTAAACGGGCCACGCCGAACGACTTAGTAAGTCTGTCGAAGGAGTTTGGCGAAGTTGAGATGAACCCGGGCGTCAAAAAGCAGTTTCTCTGGCCTGGCATACCGCAGGTACAGGTTCTCGGCAACGTTCGAAGAGAAGACGGTGAACCGCGCGCGCTCTTCCAGTCTTGCCAGCGCCTCGATCATGTAAAATACGATCCCATAAAGCGCGCGCCAGTGTGGCATACGGATCAGCTCTTCCGAAATCCACAACCGCGTGGGAGCCTTCTCATGTGTATCGCTGGTCCGCCGGTAGGCGGTGGTACTGCCTTCGCGTCAACTGAACTAAGCGAATCAAATCTTCCACCAGAATTAATTGATTCGCTTCGCGACAAGGTGCTTGTCATGAGTTACGCGCACCACAACGCAGCGTGCAAGCGCAGCACACCCTCGTATCCGTTACTGACCGCTGAGCAGAGAGCCAAATATCCGCCAATCACGCGCCCACTGATAACGAGGGCGCAGGCGAATGGCGAGGAGGTGCTTAACTGCTTCAACAGCTCAGTTATGGCTGTGCTACCCTCTACGGCTCCGCCACTACAGCCAGATGAGATGGAGCACTACGAAACAACAGGTGAAAAGCACGATTCCGTGGAGGAGCTCTACAGCACAGTGCTTCCGCTTTTGACTTCCCAGTCTTACGTTCATCAGTGGGAGCCAGGCGACGTTGTGATATGGGACAACGAGAGATGCGTTCACGCAGCTACATGGTACGACAGCGAAAAGTATGCGCGAGAAATGTGGAGGACCACCTTTCGTTGATGATGCACATTGAGCACATTAAGTGTAATAACATGAAAGGACTGTACATTATTGTTTCTTCTTTCTATGGTTAATTCTCAAAACCTCGAGCTGCCGCGACGACCACCGCCGCCGTCGCCACCACCGCGACCTCCTCTGCCGCCACGACCTCCTCTGCCACCGCGACCTCCTCTGCCACCGCGACCTCCTGCTCTAGCTATGTCAGCAATTTTCTTCACCTGAACGCCACGATTGCTCGCCACACGCGCCGCGCCGCGTTGGCCCTTCTTTGACGTTGTCTTCGTCTCGAGCCGTTTGCGTGCCATTGCGCCAGGATCGTGTGCGCCGCTCAATGCGTCGAGAGGCTTCCCGCTTTGAATGGCCTGCTCGATACGAAACGCAAGAATCTGATCCCTCTTCGTCACCAGTCCCGTCACCAGCCCAGGCTTGCCCGCACGTGCGGTCCGGCCAGTGCGATGCAAGTACTCCACCGTGTTGAGCGGAAAGTCGAACATCACCACGTGATCGACGTCAGCACGAAAGTCGAGCCCTCGCGCGGCTAGGTCTGTGCACACCATGGCGGGTGGCCCCTCGTGCTCGCTGCCGTCACGGGCGAAAGCTTCCACCGCGCGCGCTCGCTCGCTCTTCGGAACTTCGCCGTGGTGACACACCACATTCATGCCCTCCTCGTTCAGCCGATGGCTTGCGGCGCGGCAGCTTTGAACGGTGTTGCAGAACACAAGCACGCGATTCCCTTTAGCATGCGACGCGCGAATGGTGTCGGCAAGCACCTGAAGCTTATCTTGGTCGCCTGGCACGCGAAGGAACGTGTGCTTGGCATTTTTGGGCACCCTGTGCAGTGACTTGGTCGCGGCACGTTTCGCCTGAGGAAAGTTCTTCGCGAGGAGCTTCTGCACCGCCGGCGTGACTGTGGCAGAGACAAGAATGCTCTTCCGATCGGGATGGCGCATACGTTCGAGCAGCGTCTGCACTTCGTTGAATCCCGCACTCACGAGCGTGTCAGCTTCGTCCAGCACCACCGTTTTGACATCTCCAAAGAAGAGCGACTCCTCGGCGTGCACGTCGGAAAGACGCTTGGGTGTGGCAATAACCAGGTCGACGGGCGCTCGTGCGAGTACCGTACGCTGCACCTTAAGCGACGCCCCTCCGACAATCAGCGTGGATCGAAATCTCGCGTGGTGTCCGAGTTCCTTCGCCACGCTGTAGATTTGCTCGGCGAGCTCACGCGTCGGCGCGATGACGAGAGCACGCGGTCGTCTGACCCGGCACCCCACGAACAGCCCTTTGTTCTTTCCAGAGCGTTCGACAACTTGCTCGGGCGTCAGCTTTGCAAGTTCCGCCTCCTCGTTTCTCATGGACTGGACGATGGGCAGCAGATACGCGAGCGTTTTGCCTGACCCAGTCTGGCTTGCAATGAGCACATCCTCGCGTTGCAAGATGAGCGGCAAGGCTGCGGCCTGTACGTCCGTGGGTACGTTGAATCCAAGTTCTCTCACAGCCTGCACAAGCTCGGCGTTCAAGCCCGCCTGCTTGAAGCTGTTTGTTGACTGTGCCTCGGTATCAGCATTTTCCGTCCTTCCTTCCGCGACGGCACCTCTCGGCGTGAGCAGGGCGCGTTGCTTCCACGGCGACATGGACGTGTCTATCACTGCTGATGCTGACCTCGCCGCCGCCGCCGACGACGACGACAGTGCGTGATGGTTCCCAACCATTCCCAGAGTACCACTGCTGAGAAACCTAGTAGGGTTATGCTTGAGAAGTGGAGTTGACATCGGACCACCACCACACATTGACGCACGAGAATAACACATAGAGCGTAGAGCCATAGTCGACGTAATCCTAGCCTTTGTAGAGCTTAACATGGACATAGACATGGACATGGACATGGCAGGCACTCGCACTGGCACTCGCACTCGCACTCGCACTGGCACTGGCACTGCTGCTGCTGTGTGCGAAGGCGACGCACCACCACTTTGGTGTGTCACTCCAAACGACCTTGGGAAGGAAGGCGGCGGCGCCATACAACAACAACCAACAAGTGAAAGGGGGGGGAGGGAGGAGAACAAAAACACGACGACCCCGTTAGGGTTAGGGGTTAGGGGTTAGGGGTTAGGGGTTAGGGTTAGGGGTTAGGGGTTAGGGGTTCGGGTTTACAAGAGGGTGATTGGCATGGGCTTGTTAATTAGTTGTTTGGCGTTTTTCCTTTTTTTCCTTTTTTTCCCTCCCTTCTTGCTCCCTTTCAAAACTCGGATTTGTGACAAATTTTGTCCCGGTATCACGTTCCAGGGCGATGGTGATGATGCTTGTTGTCGTTCTCGTTGTTGCTGGTGTCATCAACGTCATACCTTTAGGGGGGGACAGTTTGCGAGTGGTCATGGCCTCGACCATGCCAGTGGCCGTGGAGAAAAAGAATATGCCGGTCGTCGTCGTCGTGACTGCATTCACGGAGAGCATTCGCGATTATTCTGTACACAGCACTCTAATCAAGCGCATCTGGTGTGAGCAACACGACTACCGCCTCGTCGTGCATCGTGGCCTGTCGTCGCTCTTCCCTCTCAGGAACGAAACGAAAGGACGCAAGAATCCAGCGCCTTGGGAGAAAGTTATCGCGATGCAACAGCACGTGCGCAATTCAGACGAAAACACGTGGATCGTGTGGATGGACGCAGACGCCATTCCGCTGCTCTCCAAACCTAAACATGTCGCATCTGAAGGTGACCCCATACGCGACGCTATCCAAAAATACGCCAATGACGATTCATCCGTCGTCGCGCTGTTCACACCCGACACGAACCTGCTCGGGGCACCAGACTGGAGAGAGGCGAACTATGCAGGAGTTCCGCCAGAGTACCTCATCAACACGGGTGTCTTCATTGTGCGTGGCGGGCGCGCGGGTGACGCCCTTCTCAACGCCGTGTGGGAAGAGGCGGGAGGAGGGGAGGAGGGCGAAGCGCGTCTCGCCGAGCGCTTTGACATCCACGCCGATCTCAAGCGTCAGGCACGGCGTGATCCGGCACTCAGGGAAAGGCTCCCTGACTCGTTCTTCACAACCACGGGATGGCCGTGGGAGCAGGGTGCCTTCTGGCAGGTGTTGACGACACGCAGTGCGCTTGCCAGTGCGACGCGCACACTCCCTTCGAGTGCGCTGAATCGCATCGGCGTCGATGTTCCACCGTCGTGTTTCGACGACAACCTGGAGCGACCGACGGGCGGAGAAGGCATGGCAGCGCCCATCGATGATCAGGACGACGCGTGCTCGACGAGTATCCTGCACATGGCTGGTTGGACCGCTTCACAACGCATCAATCGCGCGACGTGGGAACTTGCTCACGGCACAACTTTGCAAGTGGACGGCAACACGCCAGCTTGGCAACTGGAGGGCATGTTTGCGACGTCGGAGGCGAACAAGATACCGTGCATGCACCCGATCTGCTTGACTTCGTCGTCGTCGTCGTCGTCATCAGCAGCCGCCGCGGTGTAGATGTTCCTTGTTTCTTTTCTTTGGTTTTTTTGCCACCCCCTGCGTGAGTTTCGTGGTTGTAGAATAGACAGAGATTTGCAAAACCAACCACACTCCCCTGCTACGCGTTGATTGTTATGTGTTGACGTATGTAATTCGTTGAAGAAACAAGGCGGTTGCGACGCGGGTTACTGTGTATATCACTCAGCCTGAAAAAACATCTACTTCTTCATGAACTTGCCACTCGCCTCCGCATTCTTGTACGGCTTCTTCTTCTTGTCGCGGCTCTTTCCGGAGAGCAGTTCCTGCTGGTAGTTGACGGTGTACTCTCCCCCCGCCGCCTTGAGCATCTTGGTGTACGTCCTCTGGTATTCCTCGAGTTCCTTGGTGAACTGTTCGGTGTATCCTCCGTCCCCCTTGGTGGAGAGTTCGGATCCCACACCATCCTCGACGGAGTCCTTGAGCCACCATCCGATGGGCATGCCAAAGATCTTCTCCTGAGACTTCTTTCCTCCCATCGCCATGACGCGAACGGCTGACCGGCGCCCCGAGGGTCGCGAGGCAGGACGGGCAGGACGCAAGCTTCGAAGGGTAGAAACGCGCGCGGACATCATCGTGAACGTTGTTGCTTTCAGAAGGAGGGGGTGACTCGACACGAAGGGGCTTGAGGGGCGGGGCCGGAGATAAATGCCTATTATATGCGGTCCCGAAGTCCTCAACGCTTGGTCGGGGAATCTATCTCCCCATCTTTTTCTTCTCAGACCGAGGAGACCCGAGCCTTGAGGAGAACATTATTCGGGGTTGGAAATTAAAATTAGCAAGTATCCCCATGGATCTATGGAGTTCGGGGTTAATTTAAGGCATTTTTCGAGCTCCTCGGCCTCCTCCTGAGAGGTCTCCTCCTGGCACACTTCCTGGCCGCGAGCTTGCTTCGCCTCCTCCTCCGGCCGGATCGGATCGTTCTCCCTCCATTCCTCCTCTTTGGAGCTGGCCAGCCACATCATCCACATCTGGCCTTGAACACATCCTCCTCAGGTGAAGATCTGAACTTAAGGTAACTTAAGGTGCGCCTTAAGCTTAAGTGAGGTGAGGTGCCTTGCGATCCTTCTTAAGGGACCTCGATCGATCAAGAGATCAGCGAATAAGATCAGAAAATTCTACAACAGTCTGATATCATGGACTTAGGGCAGTCACAACCACGCTCGCTCATGCGCCGTTCTTCCGCAGGGAATAACTCCGGAGTTCTTACCATCATACTCGTGTTCGTTGCCTCGCTCGTCGTGCTCACGCTCACGAGAAACGAGGCGAACAGACTGCGAGAGGCGGAGGAGTACATACAAGAACAGGTGCCCATGACGAGGGAAATCTTCTGCCTCAGGTACGGACTCTCGAACGAAGTGCGCCACATAGACGTCATGACGCTCAAGGCACTGCCAAAGCCAGACGGCACCAAGCCCAAGGCACTCGTCACGGGAGCCGCGGGATTCATTGGAAGCCACGTCGCACGCATCGCAAGGGACCTCGACATGGACGTCATCGCCGTCGACGACATGTCCGGCGGGTTCAAGAAGAACGTGCCTGAAGGAGTGACGTTCGTGAAGGGCGACCTGAAGGACCCGCACTTCATCGACGAGCTCTTCGAACACCACGGGCCGTTCACGTACGTGTACCACCTCGCTGCGTACGCCGCAGAGGGACTCAGCCACTTCATCCGTGGGTACAACTACCGCAACAACCTCGTCGCGACCATGCAACTGCTCAACGCGTGCGTGCGCAGCGAGAATACCGAGGTGTTCGTCTTCACCAGCTCCATCGCCGTGTACGGCGCGGGGCAGACGCCTATGACGGAGGAGACGACGCCCATTCCCGAGGACCCGTACGGCGTGAGCAAGTACGCGTGCGAGCTTGACCTCAAGGCGGCCCACGAGATGTTTGGGCAGAAGTACATCGTATTCCGACCTCACAACGTCTACGGCCCGGGCCAGAACCTTTTCGACCGGTATCGCAACGTCATCGGCATCTTCCTGAACCAGCTCAGCCACGGAAAGCCGATGACCGTCTTCGGCGACGGCACGCAGACACGCAAGTTCAGCTACATCGACGACGTTGCCGTTCCCATCGCCGTGAGCCCTCTGATGGAGCACATGCACAACGAGGTGTTCAACGTCGGCGGAGATCAGGCGTACACGGTCAACTTCCTCGCCAAGGTGACTGCTTACGCATGGAGCACGGATCTTTTCTTGGACGATAAGACGCTCGTGCACCTCGACAAGCGAAACGAGGTGGAGCATGCCGAGTCGAGCCACTCGAAGATCCACTGCTACCTGCCGAGTTTGCCCCGGCCCGTGCCACTGGAGACTGGCATGTCAAGAATGGTGGAGTGGGCGAAGAAGGAGGGTGCCGAATTCGCGGCTGTGGAGTTCTCCGCGGTTGAGGTGAAAAAGAACATGCCGCCAAGCTGGGTCCGCCCGGACTTGCAGGAGAAGAGCTGGGTGGAGCACGACGAGAAGGAAAATCTGGTGGAGCAAGGCCTATCGACGTCGTAGACGGCGTCATGGCCAAAACAAATTCTTCTATCGCCTAACCTTATCTCTCCTCTCCTCCACCCTCCTCTGAAGAAAAAAAGAAACATTTTCGTATTCCTTGTGTAATGTGGGTCTTACTTACTTATAATAATTGTACTTTCAGCTACAAGGTTGTGAATGAGACGATACATCGTTTTGTTGTTGTCTGTCATCACGGGGGCGAAGAAATGGGTGTTGGTGATGAGGAGTGAGTGTGCAACGTCGAACGAAGCATTCCAACACGCGAAGCCACAATGTGCATTCTTCTCTTGCACTCAGCCAGCTCCGCATGCAGTGCGGATGATAAATCACCGCCACGACCTTTTCCTCGTCCACCAACAGCAGGCTTCCTGCGAACGCGCTCCTGGCCGGCGGCACGCGACCTCTTCGCAAGTAACGCACGATACGTCTCCTGCACGGCATTCAGTTCGATCTCCGCCTCGAGAAGATGCTGTGCCGCATACTTTGCATCTGGCGACGTGGAAGTTGGCGATGCAAACGACGACGTCAACAACAGCCTGTCATCGGGAGGCGGCGGTGCTGTCAGAAGATGAGTTAATGAAGTCGTCGTGGCTTCGACACCATAAGATATCGGTGGAGCAATTTCCTTCGAGGGGTCCCAGAAGTCAGCCTTGCTCAACAAGCCTCCGCCAGGCGAGTAGAGGTAACCACCGCCAACACGAATTGACGGGTCGTCCGGGATTGTCGACGGATCGATATCGAAAGCCTCGGCATGGCTTCCGATACCGCGCTGGGAAGCAGCTATGGCAGCTTTCACCGCCGCGCGCTGCCGCTCCTCACGCTCTGAAATGGGCCACGAGCTAGACTCTGCATCGACGCGTGATGCAATGGCACTTCGCCTGCTCGGCGGAAGATTGTAGAGCAGATCTCGGTGTTTCTCTTCCAAAAGCTTTGCGCCGAGGGAGAGCACTCGTACCACCGTCTCGTGCTTCACCGCATTATCCATTGCGTGGTCAGCTTGCGTCGTTCTCGACATTGAGGCTGGCGTCATCGTTGATATCGAATGGTGGTGCATGTCTGGTGCTTGCATCGTGCCAACACTATAGGATGGCGATGATGATGCAAAGTGCAGACCTGAGTGGTCAACTGCTGGTGCTTGTTGCGGCATGCCACTGTTCACATACATCGGTGATGGTGCTGGCGTCTGATTTGGAATTGGGGAGGTATGCATTGCCGGCATGGGCGGCATTCCTTGCACTGTTGGTGGAGGTGCTTGTGGCTGCGGCGGTGGCGGTGCTGATGGCGACGGTGGCGGTGGGTATGGTGCCATTGGCTGTGGTGCCATTGGCTGTGGCGCCATTGGCTGTGGCGCCATTGGCTGTGGCGCCATTGGCTGTGGCGCCATTGGCTGTGGCGCCATTGGCTGTGGCGCCATTGGCTGTTGTGCCATTGGCTGTGGCGCCATTGGCTGTGGCGCCATTGGCTGTTGTGCGATTGGCTGTGGCGCCATTGGCTGTGGCGCCATTGGCTGTGGCGCAGCATGTGGTGGAAGCGGAGTGTTCGGATGTGGTGTCTGAAGTGGAGTAGGATATGGGGCGGCAGGTGCGGCGGCATGCTGTGACTGAGGTGGAAATTGCGTCTGGTAATATTGATACGTGGGTTGTGCGACGGCATGCTGCGACGATAGCATTTGTGGTTGTTGCGGTGTGTATGCTGCAGGATGGGCATACGCCGCTGCTTGCGGAAACTGCGAGGTGGCCATCGGTGTTTGGCTGCCATGTGCATTTGTAGCAGCGGCAAGAGGAGGCGCTCCAATAGCTTCTGGCGCATGCGAGGTTGACGCGTCCGCCGCCCGCGCTTGGTCGTGCCTTGCATCCACCGACAGCACCACCGACGTTGGCTGCCCCGGTGGAGGGGTTGAGGTTGGCTGTTGCTGCGGCGTGGAGGGGCTTGCCGACGGCGACGCGAGGTGCGCCACAGCTTCCGTCGCCGCGTGCAAGTGCGTCGCCGCCTCCGTCGCCGCCTCTGCGCGCCCATGCCACCTCTCGCCCTCAGCGCGTGCTTCTTCGTAGCGGCTTCTCCACTGCGCCTCGCGCTCTTCAGCCTCTGCGAGCGCCGCCTGCGTCTCCGCGAGGCTTTTTCTTAGCGTCTCCGCCTCCTCGACGCTCGACTGGAACCCTGCGCGCACCTCCTGCAGCCTCGCCGCCATGGCTGAACCTTCTTCGCGCAGTACCGTCTCCGCCTCTGCTGCGATATCCGCCTGCTCGTCCGCGATGTTCGCCAACCTCGCATTCTCGGCTGAGAGTTCGGCATTCGCGGCGTTGACCTGTGCCAGTCTTCTTTGCAGGTGTCTGACTGCGTCCGCGGCCGCCTTGGAGTTGCACACGACGAGGTTCGTTGACTCCGCCATCGGCGCGGGTGTTCTCGTCGGAGACGCCGCTCTTCTCGTCGGAGACACGACCGGCGACGCCGTTTGTCTTTGTGTTGCTTGTATTCTCACCGCGGCGGCAGAGTCTGCTGAGGAGTTTGTGTGTTGTTGAGCAACTGCTGTTGTGGATGTTCGAGGCAGTTTTGGCGTCGACGAGGTTCTGGGGCTACTACTCAGGCCACGACCACCACTATCCCCGCTATGGCCACCACCACCACCACCACCACCACCAAGCAACGCCAGAGACTGGCTGCTCGTCGGCATGCGCAAACTTACCCGTAGGAAGTACCCGGTAAGTTACGAACTTCCGGGAAGATATACTGTAAAGGTGAAGGGTTAGCGCGCGTCGTACTGTACTGAATTATCGAAGTATCATCCTGCTTCAATCCATTCAATCGTCGCGTCGATCGAGATCGAGCAGGAAGTCGTGTCGTCAAGCTCAACAACAGACTCTTTTAAGTTGCTTGAAAGTTGCTTGAAAGTTGCTTGAAAGTGGAATGAAACCACCGTTTCGTCGAGCTCGAGTGCTCTCGAGCTCCAACAGCTCCAACAAGGTGGAGGCTCCAACAACAGAGCTCTTCGAACTCGCCAACATGTCGCATACTCGCATGGTACATACAGTAGTACTACGCGCCACCACGTCTCGAGATGGAACTCGCGCCAATCCTCTCGTACATCCAGTACATAATGAACTCTACCACTAACTTTTACCACTACCAGGGTGGTATGTACACTGCACAGGCACTGCACAGGTGCGCACTGCACACCTAATCTTACAGGTTTGTACCATGCCAAAGGCCCACGCCAAAGGTCTACGCCAAGCGCCAAAGCGCCAAAGCGTCCCTCAACTGGCCTCAACGACGTCCCTGATCCCTCAAGAGACTCAAGAGCTCAAGGCTCAACGAGCTGAAGTGCATATCAGGCCTATCAACGACGCAACAGGTCCACGCAACACACACAACACACAGAAAACTCACTACAGTACTGAACATACCACTAAACTAAACGGTAAGTACTGTAGTTCCAAACAGGTGTTCCAAACGATGCGTGAGTGAGTGGTACAGTATCCCAACGAGATAAATGAAGCGAGATGAACAGAGCGAGCAAGTGCAAGTCGAAGTCGTCGTTGAACTGAACTTCTTCGAGGCGGCCTCCTCCACCTCATCATCACGTACCAACTAAGGTACATAGAAGTACGTGGTGATACTGATATCTTTCTGGGGCCCAACTTCAGGTCTTCCACGGAGTGAGTTCGAGCAACCTCATTATTGACCGAGTTCAGCCGCCCGCCAACCACCTCCGCCAATACCTCTCCCATTGCTCTGGCAAATATATTATATTTGGTAAGTCTTGATTTCCCGCGTGATTTTATATAAAATACGCCTGGCCGTGTACGGGTACCTGTACCTTTAGGAGTTACTAGCTACCTTAGCTACGCCGGTTAAGGCCTTATTATTAAGGTAGCACTTGTAAAGTGAGTTACTTTGGCCTATTACCTTGGCCTTACTATGGCGGAGCGATCAAGCAAGGAAGATCTGCGACTCGCAGGTTTAAGACGACTCGAGGAATTCAAAAAGAAAAAGGCGGCGAACGCATCGGCATCGGCGACGGCGACAGCGACGCCGGCAGCGGCGGCCGCGGCGCCTGCGTCAGCTGCGAAACCACCAACAACAACAGCAAAGGCGGCAGGAGGACCTAATAAGGCGGCGAGCAAGGCACAAGCGCCGCCGCCTGAGAAAAACAGTGCACCACCACCGGGACTGGCGCCGCCGCCGGTGGGATCACCTGCAAAGGTACCGCCGCCGCAGCCGCCGCAGCCAGCAACGACGACGGCCGAGGAACTCGAAAAAAGGCCGTGGTTACAGCCGCAACCTTCGCAGAAGCAGAAGCAGAACCCGCGCCTGAGCCAACGGGAGCGCGATCTCGCTGAGCTTGAAAGCCTGCGAAGTCGCGTGGAAGCGACGGATAAGGAAGTGGCTGCGCTGAAGCAGAAGCTGGTAGACCAACGCAAGGAGGCACAGCGAGTTGAGGCTCAGCACCAGGCGGCTAGCAAGGACGCGGTCACTTCCGTACAGGCTGTGGTGCGGCGTCTCGAGACGGAACTCGCGCATAAGCAGGAAGAAGGTAAGGCGCTTGAGTCGGAGCTGGAAGCTGCGAAGAATCAGCTCGCCGAGTCGGAGGCGCGTGCGGAGAAGATTGCCGCAGATGCGAACGCCGAGGCCGGCGAGCGCGAGAAGCAGCTGCAGGAAGACGCGTCGAAGGCGAAGGACGAGCTGAGCGCGGCTCTCGACAGCGCGAAGCGTCTGGAATCGGAGCTGGAGGCGGCGAGGCAGGCGGCTTCGGCTGCGGAGCAGCGCGCGAACGAGGCGGAGTCGAGCGCGTCGCAGGCGGCTGAGAGCGCGGCAACGAGCCAGCAGCAGCTGCAGGAGGAGGCATCGAAGGCGACACAACAAGCGAAAGCTGCCGTAAAAAAGGGTAAGACGCTTGAGTCGGAGCTGGAAGCTGCGAAGAATCAGCTCGTCGAGTCGGAGGCGCGTGCGGAGAAGATTGCCGCAGATGCGAACGCCGAGGCCGGCGAGCGCGAGAGGCAGCTGCAGGAAGACGCGTCGAAGGCGAAGGACGAGCTGAGCGCGGCTCTCGACAGCGCGAAGCGTGTGGAATCGGAGCTGGAGGCGGCGAGGCAGGCGGCATCAGCCGCCGAGCAGCGCGCGAGCGAGGCGGAGTCGAGCGCGTCGCAGGCGGCTGAGAGCGCGGCAACGAGCCAGCAGCAGCTGCAGGAGGAGGCGACGGCGGCTAAGGAGAAGCTGAAGACGGCGTTGAAGAAGCGCAAGACGCTTGAGTCGGAGCTGGAAGCTGCGAAGAATCAGCTCGCCGAGTCGGAGGCGCGCGCGGAGAAGATTGCCGCAGATGCGAACGCCGAAGCCGGCGAGCGCGAGAAGCAGCTGCACGAAGACGCGTCGAAGGCGAAGGACGAGCTGAGCGCGGCTCTCGACAGCGCGAAGCGTGTGGAATCGGAGCTGGAGGCGGCGAGGCAGGCGACATCAGCCGCCGAGCAGCGCGCGAGCGAGGCGGAGTCGAGCGCGTCGCAGGCGGCTGAGAGCGCGGCAACGAGTCAGCAGCAGCTGCAGGAGGAGGCGACGGCGGCTAAGGAGAAGCTGAAGACGGCGTTGAAGAAGCGCAAGACGCTTGAGTCGGAGCTGGAAGCTGCGAAGAATCAGCTCGCCGAGTCGGAGGCGCGTGCGGAGAAGATTGCCGCAGATGCGAACGCCGAAGCCGGCGAGCGCGAGAGGCAGCTGCACGAAGACGCGTCGAAGGCGAAGGACGAGCTGAGCGCGGCTCTCGACAGCGCGAAGCGTCTAGAATCGGAGCTGGAGGCGGCGAGGCAGGCGGCGTCGGCTGCCGAGCAGCGCGCGAGCGAGGCGGAGTCGAGCGCGTCGCAGGCGGCTGAGAGCGCGGCAACGAGCCAGCAGCAGCTGCAGGAGGAGGCGACGGCGGCTAAGGAGAAGCTGAAGACGGCGTTGAAGAAGCGCAAGACGCTTGAGTCGGAGCTGGAAGCTGCGAAGAATCAGCTCGCCGAGTCGGAGGCGCGTGCGGAGAAGATTGCCGCAGATGCGAACGCCGAGGCCGGCGAGCGCGAGAAGCAGCTGCAGGAAGGCGCGTCGAAGGCGAAGGACGAGCTGAGCGCGGCTCTCGACAGCGCGAAGCGTGTGGAATCGGAGCTGGAGGCGGCGAGGCAGGCGGCATCAGCCGCTGAGCAGCGCGCGAGCGAGGCGGAGTCGAGCGCGTCGCAGGCGGCTGAGAGCGCGGCAACGAGCCAGCAGCAGCTGCAGGAGGAGGCGACGGCGGCTAAGGAGAAGCTGAAGACGGCGTTGAAGAAGCGCAAGACGCTTGAGTCGGAGCTGGAAGCTGCGAAGAATCAGCTCGCCGAGTCGGAGGCGCGCGCGGAGAAGATTGCCGCAGATGCGAACGCCGAAGCCGGCGAGCGCGAGAAGCAGCTGCAGGAAGACGCGTCGAAGGCGAAGGACGAGCTGAGCGCGGCTCTCGACAGCGCGAAGCATCTGGAATCGGAGCTGGAGGCGGCGAGGCAGGCGGCATCAGCCGCCGAGCAGCGCGCGAGCGAGGCGGAGTCGAGCGCTTTCGAGGCAACCACGAGCGCGGCAACGAGCCAGCAGCAGCTGCAGGAGGAGGCGACGGCGGCTAAGGAGAAGCTGAAGACGGCGTTGAAGAAGCGCAAGACGCTTGAGTCGGAGCTGGAAGCTGCGAAGAATCAGCTCGCCGAGTCGGAGGCGCGCGCGGAGAAGATTGCCGCAGATGCGAACGCCGAAGCCGGCGAGCGCGAGAAGCAGCTGCACGAAGACGCGTCGAAGGCGAAGGACGAGCTGAGCGCGGCTCTCGACAGCGCGAAGCGTGTGGAATCGGAGCTGGAGGCGGCGAGGCAGGCGGCATCAGCCGCCGAGCAGCGCGCGAGCGAGGCGGAGTCGAGCGCGTCGCAGGCGGCTGAGAGCGCGGCAACGAGTCAGCAGCAGCTGCAGGAGGAGGCGACGGCGGCTAAGGAGAAGCTGAAGACGGCGTTGAAGAAGCGCAAGACGCTTGAGTCGGAGCTCGAAGCTGCGAAGAATCAGCTCGCCGAGTCGGAGGCGCGTGCGGAGAAGATTGCCGCAGATGCGAACGCCGAAGCCGGCGAGCGCGAGAGGCAGCTGCAGGAAGGCGCGTCGAAGGCGAAGGACGAGCTGAGCGCGGCTCTCGACAGCGCGAAGCGTGTGGAATCGGAGCTGGAGGCGGCGAGGCAGGCGGCATCAGCCGCTGAGCAGCGCGCGAGCGAGGCGGAGTCGAGCGCGTCGCAGGCGGCTGAGAGCGCGGCAACGAGCCAGCAGCAGCTGCAGGAGGAGGCGACGGCGGCTAAGGAGAAGCTGAAGACGGCGTTGAAGAAGCGCAAGACGCTTGAGTCGGAGCTGGAAGCTGCGAAGAATCAGCTCGCCGAGTCGGAGGCGCGTGCGGAGAAGATTGCCGCAGATGCGAACGCCGAAGCCGGCGAGCGCGAGAAGCAGCTGCAGGAAGGCGCGTCGAAGGCGAAGGACGAGCTGAGCGCGGCTCTCGACAGCGCGAAGCGTCTGGAATCGGAGCTGGAGGCGGCGAGGCAGGCGGCATCAGCCGCCGAGCAGCGCGCGAGCGAGGCGGAGTCGAGCGCGTCGCAGGCGGCTGAGAGCGCGGCAACGAGCCAGCAGCAGCTGCAGGAGGAGGCGACGGCGGCTAAGGAGAAGCGCAAGACGCTTGAGTCGGAGCTGGAAGCTGCGAAGAATCAGCTCGCCGAGTCGGAGGCGCGCGCGGCGAAGATTGTTGAGTCTGCAGCGAGTGCTGCTAGAGCGAGGGCGAGCCCAATCCCGCACGCAAGTCCAGCGCGGATGATGACATCGCGTGGCCCGTCTGGTCCGTCCGACGCCGTTGCCGTCGACGTCTCGGACTTGGAAGCAGCCACCCCGCCGCCAGATCTGCGGAATCCGGACGGCTTTAGGCCGATAACCGCAACGCCGCTGCTTGAGCGCATGCCCGCAAGCTTGCACCCTGCCGCGGCAATTGTTGACCGCGTATCGCTATCCACGTGTGCACTTGTGAAGCATCAGCCACTATTTCGTATCGCCGTTTTCATCTACGTGGTTGCTCTGCACTTGTACTTCGTGCTGACGTGGGCACTGCTCTCGCGGTCCTCCGCGGCGGGCGACGTGGACGCAACTGGTTCCGCGTGACCTTTTTTGTATTAGAATAACGACACATGTGATATTACACTTTCAACACCAACCCTTACAAACCCAAATCGTCCATTTTAAAACCCTTCCACCCACCGCAAGTCGAAACCAATTGTCTGAAAATGACGGGCACGACATGCGCATCATTTTGCAACCTTCAATTTTTTTTTCCGTTATAAATATAATGACGTTTTGGGTTGACCAATAGTGAAGTGAAACATAAAAATGGCGCCAACTTAAAAAGTTATGTGCCGGAGCGGGATCCCACAGGGACTTTTATTTTCTCGGAGAATTGCAAATACGGTTCCGAGGAAATCGTAAACCAATCAAATCTATGTTACACGTCAGTCGATTCGCGTCGCGCCTCGTGCTTCGATCCCTCCTGACGCTTGTGCCGTCGCTGCGCGCGCGTGAGGTATTCTCCGTCTATTGTCTTCGGCGCAGCAGCTCGTATGCGCTTTTGCCTCGCGTAGTCGTAGGAGACGTAGTGAAAGAGCTGCCGCCATGGGAAGTGAGACCGTCTCGCCCACGACGCGCCTGCCCACGACTCGTCTGCCAAGCTTCGCAGGTCCCAGTCGACGTGCGGCATGTTCGCATATCTGATGGTATGGCCGTTGGAACTGGCTGTCGCGCCAAGTTTGAATCGGTGCCAGTCCAGACGCAATATGCGCTTCCGTCGAACTTCGAACACGACACCAGCCCCAGCCGCAAGAGGGTAATAAAAGTACGCGAGCGTCCCTTGTCCACGCGTGAAGAGGAAGACGAACGGCTCAGCCAGTACGTACAACGTCGAGTTGAAGAGTAGCCACGCGAGAAAGACGGGTGTGAAAGCAGGTTGTGGCGTGAAGTGCAGCTCGAGCATGCGGGAAATTGTCATGCCGTTGAACGTTCGCCTTCTGACTAGGTATATGGCCGTTGTTAGGAGCACGTGCGCGCACGCCATGGTTGTTGTGAGTACTCCCGTGGTCGCGACGCCCGCGACAACCGCACATGCCAAGATTGCGAGCGCAAGCCCGCACGACTCCGCAACTTCCCCGTTTTCATATCTGGTTGAACTCTCTTCCTCTTCGTGTTTTGTGGTGTTAAGGGAGGACGTCGAGCCTGAGACAGAATTCGCAGAGGTACTTGTTGAAGTTTTGAAATCTGCATCATCATCGCCTGCGATCGGCGATCGCGATGATGCCCTAAAGGTAGAGCCAGGGACCAAAGGTAGAGCCAGTTGACTCATATGATTCTTATCTGAGGGAAGGTGTTGGCGAGAACGAGAACGTCTATGAATATGTACACGTGAATGCTGACCTGAAAAGAATACAACACGTTGATGTGAAAGCCGTGGAAGAGGACAACAGGGACACGTCATCATCTGAGTTGACGACGAGGCGCCATAGGGAAAAACACACAATGGTAAAGCTATGTTTTGTGGTGGAGGTTACCGCTCACTAACCCTAACCCTAACCGCTCACTAACCCTAACCCTAACCCTAACCCTAACCCTAACCCAGATAAGATTAGATGTCCCTAAGAGTTAGGGGCCAAGCTTCGGCCTTCGGGCTGTCGAAACGGGGGTAAGAAGAAACAACAACCAGCGCCTTAATTAAAAACTTTAAGGGAAGAATGCCTTAAAAAAGGGACAACAAACAACCTGATTCTGATGGCGGATTCATCGATTCCCTTCCCATTCGCATTCCCATTCATTTCAGGCTGCCAGGGCGGGAGTGTTAACCTTAACTGTCGCTATCGTAGCATTTTTTAGTCTGTGATCCCTTAAGCCTCGCCCCCCAGGCAGCCATGGAGGTGCCAGGCCGGCCAGGTAGTTGGTAGTTGGTAGGTACCTCTGCCAAGTGCGAGAACGTCGGCCGCTATGTACTACATAAGCACTACAGTAATTTCATGAAGCTGAGGCATGAGGAGCCTGTACATACTGTACCACTCAGTGGCCTGTACCCGGGTAAGTAGCGAAAACGACCCAGGGGGCACACGATCGATATGATGATCGCATACCTTTAGGCCGACCTCGACCTCGACCTCGACCTCCACCTCGACTGGTCTCGACCAGTGAGAGACCTCGACCAGAGCTCTACCTTTTCCTCGACCAAGACAATAGTAGTAGCCCGACCGGCCACTCACTTCACTGTGCCTGCCTGTCTCTTGTTGTTCTCCTCGAGGGTCCGTCCTCGTCCCGGCACACCATTGTCACGACACGTCAAGAACTCCACTTCATTAGGGGCATTCATTCCGAATCATTCATTAATAGCGTAAAGTAGTTAGTGAGAAGTCATGGAGGGGTCGTCGCCGTCGCCGTCTTCATCTTCGCCGTCTCTTAACCCTGAGCAGACTCCTCCACCTGCACCTCAGGATGCTCCTGAGGAGGAATCAGCCCTTGCTTCAGCTTCAGCGTCACCGCCTCCTTCACAGTCTACTCCTGCTCCTGAACCGCCGCCTGTCAATAGGTCCGAAGAGAAGGAGGAGGAGGAGAACGGTGGGATTGGCAACACCGACGACGCGTACTTTGAGCTCGCTATGGACGCCATGCAAGCAGTGCAGGATAGACCCAACTTCGGAGCGCCTGGGGGTGACATGCGCACAAAGGTGGCTTACGAACACCTCAACGAGGTGGCAAACATGCACAAGCAGATGGAGAGGGAAATCAACATGAGGTTCACACAGTTCAAAAAGCACCTCGAAAAGCTGCCAGCCTCGGGACTTAAGGTTGTCATGGACGCGTGGAAAACGGCACACGCCACGGAACTCGCGAAGAAGCGCCTGCGCACAAGAATATTCGCCAAGATGGAGAAGTACCGACTCAAGGTTACATTCAAGGCGTGGGAGCATGACACGAAGCTCGAGAAGGAGGTGAACAACTTCTACCGGAGCATCATCACGTTCCGCCCAAGGCGCCTGCTTAACATTGCGTTCGACTGCTGGCTCGCGCTGCGGGAGGAAAAAATGCGACTCAAACAGCGGCGCGCGAGAGACGAGGAGGTGAAGGTGATGACAACGCTAAAGATAAAGTCCGTGCATCAGAAGCGAATCTACCTGCGCCACATGCGAAAGATGCAAGGCATCGCGTTTGGTGGACTCGTCAAGAACGTCGCCATGCAAAAGCGCGCGCGACTCTGCGCTCGCAAGGTTGCACACGCGTGCTTAGAACGATATCTCGGCGATACGCTCGCGCAGTGGTTTCTCACCGTGGCGCGCTTCCGTCGCCGCCGTCTGCTGCTTGCAACGCGAACGCGGAAAATGGAGTTTGCCACGAAGCAGGCTGTGTACGGCGAGATGTGGACAGCCTGCATGCGTCGTCGTCGATGGGACGAGCTCATGGAGCGTTTGGACCGGCGCTACGCACACCGCCTCGTATTCAAGGCATTCCAGGCGTACGTGAGCACGGTGTACACCCTTCGTGCGCACCGCGCACTCGTGGCAAAGCAGAGGAGTACAAGACTTGCACGTCGGATGATTCGGCTCTGGCGTGACGTGCTCAATCGCATTCACGAGCGTGCGCACCAGAAGGCAATCAACAACTACTACAAGCAATGGGCGGCAGACCTCGCGAAGGATGTTCGAACGGAGAAGTTGCTGAATCGCGCTCAGAGGCAGCGCTTGCGTATTGTGATGCGCGCGGCATTTGGCGGGTTCGCCGTCAACGTTGACATGTGCCGCCGGCGGCGTCACCAGCTTGCATGCGCGGCTGTTCACAACATGCGGTATCAGCGGCGCCAGTTTTTCGCGGCATGGCGCACGATGAGCGGACTCAAGGCGTCGGAGGATCTCATTTCTAACGCCATCCTACGTTGGCAGCTTAGGTGGCAGATTCCGTACGTTGCACGGTGGGTTCAAAAGCACTTCGTTGTTAGGAACAAGAAGCCGCACTTGTCCAAAACATTCGCTAGGGCTGACACGTTCAAGGCGGAGAGTGTGGAGAGTGAAAGAGGCAGTGGCCCGTAACTTAAGCCCAACTTTTTAATTTCTTAAATTTTCCTTCGTGTCAAGGACGTCGTCTTGACGACATGCCGCGCGCCACTTTTGCTCAGGACATACTTAAAGTGCGCTTGGAAAAAAAGCGAGATGGAACGGTGAACTGATGGTTGGTGAGTGCGAATGGCGTGAGGAATGGACGACCGCTGGACAAAGTAAACTAGCGTTCCATTACTGAAAGAGCAGTCTTAAGTCTCGAGCACTTTTCATGCTGCAACCCGAGACTCCTTGTAGGACTTTATCGTGGAGGCTATGTCCTCGTAAACGTCGTCCGGCGCACGGTCTCCGTCGATGCGCACAACGGCGTCGCCGTATCGTCTCATGACAGGCTCCGTCTGCTCAGTGAACACCTTATATCTGTGGCGGCACGCCTCCTCCGTATCGTCTGACCTCGTGGTGAGGCGCGCGGCTATTTCCTCGGACGGCGGCGGTTTGAACTTCATGTGGTAGATGTCGCCCGTCTCCGGGTCGAGGCGACGTCCCGTTACCCTTTCCACGAGAATGTCCTCGGGAACGTCGAGGAGCAGGAAGAGCTCAGGTTCGATGCCTGTGCTAGCAAGCGCCGTCGCCTGGTCCTCGCTGCGCGGATATCCGTCGAGCAGCCAACCATTCTCGACGCAGTCTTCGGCGCTCAGCCTGCTTGCCACCATGCCCACGACCACCTCGTTAGGCACGAGGTCACCTCGGTCCATGTACTCCTTCGCCTGTTTCCCGTTCTCCGTCCCTGCCGCCACCTCCGCGCGCAGCAGGTCACCCACCGACACGTGCACCAGCCCAAAGTCGCGAACGATCGACGCGCATTGCGTGCCCTTGCCCGACGCGGGCGCACCCGCAATGGACACCTGCATCGGCGACGACGCGCACACAGCAAGAGGCGCCCTAACCGCTCTCAGACTGCTGCCCCGAGCAGCAGTGACCCTACTGACCCGAGCATCGACACGGAAATCGCGACGAGGGCAAAACTGAGAGGCCATCATAGACTAGGAGGATTATTCGGCAACAAAGTAAATTCACGAACCAAGACAACACAGCGCTGACAAGGTGAAAGGAAAGGCGGAAAGGGGTCGGGAAGGGAAGGACGGGTCCGGGGGGGGGAGATTTCGATTTCATTCCGGATAATAGACAGGCGATAATAAGCGGGGATACCGGTTGTTTTTTCATTCGGATTTTTTTCGTTCATCAAAAGCTGCATCATCGTCCGGATCTCTTTACAGCTTGGTAATCAAATTGGTCTCAAGGTAGTATTCTGACGCAACAACACAATGCACCCCGCTAGCTAGCGCTACTAACACCACACACGTTCCGCTTCGCCAACAGCTTGAAAAGCAAGCCAGACTCTCATTTAATTATAGCGCACGATTCATTGGACGTGATACAAATGGGCCGGCGCGCAGGCGAGCGGCGATCTAGGCGTCGTCGGGAACCTCCACCCTAAGGTCGCAGCGCCAGTACTGAAATGCGTCGAAGTCATGGTCACCCTCCGACGAGTCGGCGTCCGGTGATGAC
This sequence comes from Pycnococcus provasolii, assembly GCA_938743325.2. NCBI lineage: Eukaryota > Viridiplantae > Chlorophyta > Pseudoscourfieldiophyceae > Pseudoscourfieldiales > Pycnococcaceae > Pycnococcus > Pycnococcus provasolii. The sequence goes on along the minus strand of OW568869.1, from coordinate 673,684 downwards.
GACGACTTGCCACTCTCCGACGAGATGTGCGTGTTCGACAAACGCCCGGAGATCTCCGATAGGCTTGCATCCGCGTCACTACCATTCTCCAGAGGCACCTGAGCACGCGGATTGAAGTCGTCGGTATCAAAGGCTGAGGCTGACGAGTTGTCGAGCGATTCGAGCGACGTTGACACATTTCCACCCGACGAACCGCTGGTGTCACCATACCGGTTGGAAGCACCCGCTGCGATGGAAGCGTCAAGGCTCAGGCCGAGAGACGGAACATCCTTGTCCCCAGACATGCCAACGCTCTCATCCTCCATCACGTCGTCGTCCTCATCCTCATCCTCGTCGTCGTCCTCATCGTCGTCATCCTCCTCTTCATCCTCGTCGTCCTCATCCTCGTCCTCATCCTCGTCGTCCTCGTCGTCAAGACTCGAGGCGAGGTCTCCCATGCCGCCCAAGGCTGCATGCATACCAGCCATGCCGGATCCAAACATGCTGCTCATCGAATCATCCTCGTCGCCAGACAGGCTGTTCGACCCCATCCTCGCTGGTCGGCCGCACTGCCATGAATTCACGTCGGCGTCCGCATTGTACCGCGCCAGATCATCATCCAGGTACGAGGTCCATGCCGTGTTCGAGGCGAGAACGTCTCGCGCCCATGCCTTGCTGGCCTCGCGTGCTTCCTCTTCAGCCGTCTCCTCGGGTGTTGGAGGATCTCTCTTCCCTCTGGATCGTGCGAAGCTGCTCTCCAGTGCAGAACCACCCTCGGATGTCAATTCCATAAGCCGATTAGATAGCTTGATGAAGTGCCCCATGTACCCCGCACGAATCTTTCGAAGGCAGAACAGCGCTTCGCCAGGCGCGCGCTCTCCACCACCCACGGTGGGAGGCGCGGACGCCAGACAGGTTGCCAGCGCGCAGGGCTCCTCGAGCACCGATCGCAGGCAAAGGTCCGCAATTTCCCTGCACTCCGCCGCCGCCGCCGCCGCGCCGTCGTCATTCTCGCCATCGCCATCATGCGCTGGCGATGCCGGAGCAGCTTGCGTGAGAGCAAGCGCCGGATCCAGCGCCGCCCCAAGCATAAGATTTGCTACGGCGTAAGCCTCGTGGTGCAACGCGGAGTGGAACGGGTAGCGGATGCACAGCGCCATGAGCTTCTGGCACACGCCCTCCTTTGCCAGCACTCGCATCGACTCGCAGTCCCCAGATCGCGCAATCGCGCTGAAAAGCCTTGCGACTCCAAGCCTTCGCGCGCCGAGCGGCGGCAACAGGTAGCCGTGCGCGACGGGTAGAAAGCGCTGCCGTGCCCCAATCGGGTCGTCGCCGTCCAGCTCGTCCACGTCGAGCGGCTCGGGAGGATTTGCAGGTGCGTCGTTCGTCTGCAGGAATGCCGCGAGCTCCGTCGCGCGTGCCGCGATCAGGCGCGCCACCACCCTCCGAGCCTCGATGTCCGATCCGTCGCCACCCGCACCGTCCGGGCCACCCGGCTCATCGTCGTCATCGACACCCATGCCCCCACTTCCGAGGAAGCCGCCTCCTCCGCCGAAGAAGCCCCCACCGAGGTTGTCGAAGTTCATCGACCCCTGGCTGTGCGGCAGCGTGTTGTCCGCCGCCCGTCGGTCCATCTCACTTGGCAGGCACATCGCGGCGCAGACGTCGAGCGCACATCGCGGCGCAACGGCGGCGGCGGACGACGCTGGGTCGTCATCGAGCGCCCCCTCCACGGCGCACGCGACGAGCTGCTCGGTGATCGTCTTGTCTCCAAGCAGTGCCGCGCGCAGGTACGGCGGCGCATTGCGCGCCACGGACACGACGACGTCAGCCGCTCCACGCGACGCGGCATCGCCCTGCGACCCGCACGTCGCCTTGACGAGCGCGGGAAGCACGTCGCTATCCGCGATCCAGGACGTGACGTCGGATGCGCCGCCGCCATTACCACCTGCTCCGCCCATCATTCCCATGCCACCCATGCCGCCGAGGCACATGCCCATGCCGCCGCCCATGCCACCACCCTCCGGGTCGGCGCCATACAGCTTCTTCAGAAGCTCCGCGACACTGGGTGTCTCGACGTGCTCGCACATGCGCGCGAGAGCCTCCTGCCTCCTATCGCACAGGTACGCGCCGAGCTCCTGCGGCCGCCGGGCGAGCAAGCACGCGACGACGCGCGAGAAGTACCCCGCGGTGAGAGCGTCGAGCGGCCTGGGCGCGCTGAGGAATGCGAACAGCTTGTCGAGAAGCTTAGGTTTTTCGAGCATCGTCCCGTACACCGCGTCGACGTCGCAGCAGAACACCTCGCACGCGACGTATGGGTACTTGAGGTTTTGCTGCTCCGTCGGCGGCTGGAAGAGGTATGTGAGTAGCTGGTCGACGACATCTTCTCGTCGCAGGCTGTTATTTCGTTGTTGTTTTTTTGTGGGGAAAGGTGCAAGCACACGATTAGTATGGTGGTTATATATGTATAAATATGTTTATTTTATTTTTATTTTTTTGGAGGGGGGGGGGCGAGGGTTGGGGTGGGGTGTCATCCAGGTTTGAGTGACGTGTTTTTCTTCGCGCGTGTTCGTTGACGTCAATGAAGCTGAAAGGAACACATCTCAAGTGGAATCCACCCATCACCTCCCCACCCCATCCCATCCCAACAACATGGTGAGTACGTACTATGTGACGAGTCTGCTGTTGAGGCTCTTGCACTCTTGTATGAGGTCTTCCTCCTCGAGGAGTTCCTCGAGCGTGAATTCTTCTCTGTCCAGAATAGCCTCGACAGGCGACTGCTGCGCGAGCCCCGCGACGCGCCAGAACGTGCCCTGAATCATTAGAAAGAGCTGCTATATAGTGAGCAGAGTACACAGACTCTCCAATCCCGTCCGATGATGATGAAAGAAACACCCACCAGCAAAGCAAAGATGAAGATGAAGATGAGCCGAAACGCGAGCGAGAGAGAACGCGTGAACAGCGAGAGAGGATGAGGATGAACGAGCCTATGATGAGCCCCGTCGGCGCCGAAGCCTCACAGGGACAGGGACAGCGCCGGGAAAGGTGGGTGGGCTCCGGAGAGGTTTCCATTAGGTTTTTTTCCCTTCCTAGAGCCCTTCTTCCTCGTACAGTCAGGGAGTCAGGCCGTGAGGAGGGGGGGTGCCAGTTAGGGTTTTATGAGATTAGCGGGTGTTAGGGTTAGGGCTACAGTACGATTTTTTTCATTTACTGTATTTTTTCCGACCTTTTTGTCCGTCTTGTCTGGCCTCTTGTTGGGCCCCAGCCTTGTCCCCGTGAATTTGGCGCCTACTGTAAATGATTCGGGGTTTCATGATTCGGGGGTTCTTTTGCTCGAGTTTTGATGGTTTGCGATTTGGTTTGCGATTTGTTGTTTTTTGCGATTTTTCACAACGTCTCATTCGTTTTTAAAAAGTTTTACCTTTATCAGTCTAGCTATCGTAGCTCTATGGCAATGGCGGCTCGAACACAACAACAACAACAACAACGAAGCGTGGTCCCAAGAGTCTTCTGCCGTACACCTCGTGCGCCTCGGCGCAAACGTGCTCTGCGGAGACAAGCGGCGTCGGCTGACATGTCAGATGACGTTTCCGCCATGCAACAACCGGCCATCTCTCTCACGCATCTACAGGTCACGCGTGGCCAACCAGGTTCGACCGACGCGAAACACGTTCTCGTCGACGTTAACCTCGAAGTTGGCAGAGGAGAAATACACGCACTCTTAGGCCCTAACGGGTGTGGAAAATCGACACTGCTCGACGCCGTGCGTGGGAAAATCAAACCCACCAGAGGAGAAGTACACGTACGCGTGCCTACAGACAAAATCGCTTTCGTTCCGCAGAACCCTGACCACAACGTCGTCATGCCCACCGCAGGCGCGGACGTCGCATTCGCGCTATCCGCAAGGGGGGAACGCGACGAAGATGACGGACACGTCATGAAGGCTGTGGACTACGCACTCGAGCGAGTCAGGCTCGACGGGTTCGCCTGCGCGCCGACGGGAACGCTCAGCGGAGGGCAACGCCAGCGCGTCGCCGTCGCGGGAACGCTCGTCGCGGACGCGGAGGTGCTGCTGCTCGACGAACTTACGTCATACCTTGACCCGGAGGATGCGGAAGCCGTGCTTGACGCCGTGCGTGCGAGCTGCCGTGGACCGCGCGCCGCCGCGGCGATCTGGGTCACACACAGACTCGACGAACTCCTCAAGTGCGATCGCGCGACGTACATCGACGATGGAAAGGTACTGCTGAGTGGTTCAGGGACGTACGTTCGTGAACGCATCTTAGGATGGCAGGAGGAAGTCGCGAAAAGCCGCTAGCCCCAGAGAACAAAACAAAAACAAACATTTGTGTGTCTCTTGAAAACCCATGTACTTTTTACTTTGTAAAACAATGTTCTGTTCACCCTTTTGCAATCAATTCTTCTCAGAAGAGTGCACCGCATGCGCTCGCTGCAACCCATAGACTGCCCGTGAAGAGCGGCATCGACGTTGCCATGTACTTTAGGTCGTTGTCGCTTGGATTTTCCGTGGTGAGCAGAAGGCGTTGCTGCAGCACTACCTGCAGAAGCACGGAGCATACAATCGCAATCGCGGCATCGCGGCGACCAGCCTGGGCGAGTATAGCAGCGACACCGAGCTGAGGCAAGTCCGTCACCAGCGCGCTGATGCGAGCTGCGTCTTTGTCGCCGTACATAACGGGCAAGCTTTTCAGGCCGAGGTGTCGGTCACCCGTGGAACTCTTGAAGTCGTTGACGACGCTGATGCCCAGCGCGCCGACCGAAAATGCAAAACTGACGGCGAGAGTTTCGAGTGGTACGTCGTCCAAGCCTCGAAAACATGCCATCGAGCACATCCAAGGGAGCATAATGTAGCTGATGCCAAGAGCGAGTCCTGATATCCACCCGTTGCGTTCCTTGAGCCGCAGCGGCTCCACGCTGTACGCCGTGCTGATGGCAGCTCCGGTGAGCGCAAGAAACAGGGCGTCGTGGTGCCCCAGACCATTCCACGCGTCGAGTGCCACCGCAGAGAGAAGGCCAGCCACAAGAAGAACGCCAATCTGCACCATAACCTCAAAGCCGTCAATCTGTCCACTCGGGATGGGACGGTCTGGCTCGTTGATGGCGTCCACTTCCCGATCGAACCAGTCGTTCATGGTCTGGGTGAATCCACCCATGCACGGTCCCGCGAGCACAAAGACAAACAGGGCACGCGCAAGATTCTCGCCTTCGTCGGCGTGGAATGCGTTTCCAGATGCCATGCATCCGGCGATGACACCCGTACACAGACTGAACCACGTGATTGGCTTCGTGAGCTGCAAGCGAAGGCGCCACTTGACGACTGTGCGCGGCGCGTCTTTGACTCCAAGGAGCTGCTTCCATGCAACATTCGTCGCTTCGTCCGCGTCGTGGAGGTGCTGTCGTTCCGATTCCATCACCAGCCGTTCATGTCTCACATCCTCGGAGACATCGAGGTCGTCATGCGTTGCAATTGTTGGCGTTGGCGGCGGCGGCGGTGATGACGACGATTCACTCTGACTGGAAGATGAAGAAGCTTCCTCCTGATTCTTTCCAGCAGCAGCGCACGTCACCGTAGTAGAAGTGGTACGACGACGACGACAGGGATCATGACGATCATGATGAAGCGGTTGTTGAGGAGACCTGATGATGATGCTGAGACTCCTCCTACTCCTAGGAGGAGGACTCCTCTTCATCATGCGGGAGGCAGGGGAGGCGCCGGCAGCCACCACCATGAATTTGTCACTCACGTGTTGTTTTGGATAAGTCACAACCAACGGGAACTTACTTTTTTTAAAAAATGCGCCGCGTGATCATGTGAGTGTGTGTCATAAGGGGCCTGCAGCTGAGTAGACAAATGTATGTGACAGGTGACGGGACCTAAAAGGTTAACTTACCGGGAAGGAGGGTAACCCTAACCCTAACCCTAAAGGAAGACCGAAAAAAGTAGGGAGGGAGGGAGGGGCAGGTGCGTGATTGCGTGATATCACACAATTTAGTCAGTACAGGCTACCCCTCCCCGTAGAATGGGACCCTCCCCTCCCCTCCCCCGTCCCTCCCTCCCCCAGATTTTCTGTGCTGACTGGAAATCCGCCTCATTCTTCCCAATCAACAAAGCCGCCCCACATTCTACTCGTATGTCGTCCTCCGCAGTGAAGTCCGACGGCATGCCGCTCATGACCCCCGAAGAGCTGTCGTCCTCGCAACCGCAACCCATGAAGACGCTCACGATGATGGGCGCAGCCACAGCCATCGGAACATCCATTGCGTTCGGGCTCTCCTTCTTCACAACCTCGCCAGCCACGGAACGAGCCATCAGCGTCGCGGCGGAGTACAACCTCGCGCCGCTCTTCCTCTCAGGTGTCGTCCTGGCGAAAGCCGTCGCGTGGGTGAACTTCTATCCACTCGCGTACAAGTCAGGTGTGATGAAACGCAAATCGGGAAACTTGAGGGCGAATATGCACGTCTACAAGGTTCTGTCAAGCGAAAACGAAGACGAGTCAAAGGCTGCCAAAGTCGTCCTGTGCGAGGATGGTAACGAGGGCAAGTACAACCGTGCGAACCGCAGCCTCACACACATGACGGAGACGATCGCAGGACAGGTAATCACGACTCTCCTCGCTGGCGTCGTGTACCCCACGGCGACTCTCGTGTGCACCATTGGTTGGGCCACCGGTCGCATCATGCATCAGTGCGGCTATGCCGAGAAGGGGTATGGCAGCCACGGCACGGGCTTCGCTCTCTCGACACTCGCGTCTGAAGTCGTCAGCGGCTTGGTGCTGGTGGCCGCGGCGAAGACGGCGATGGCCACGGAGTGAGTGAGTGAACGTGACAACAACAACCAAGTAGACAACATCCTTTCCGTTTCCCCCATTATTGACGACGCGAAATCGCACCGCACTTCCCAGGGATAAAATAACGGAAAAATGGAATCCCCCCTCCCTTTGCCTATCCGGAGAACTACTAATAATCCGTCCCATTAATTCTTAATTTTCTTTCGTCCCAAAGCATAATAAAGGCATGAAGCCGCACGTGCACGTGCTCACTCGCACGCACATCGCCCACCTAATACGACCCACGCTCCCGCCTATCTACGACACAGCACGCGCACCGTCACTCCATAAAGGTGCCGCGGGACGCATCGCCATCTTGGGAGGATCGCAGGACTACGCCGGCGCGCCCTACTTCGCAGCCATGGCCGCGCTGCGATGCGGTGCCGACCTCGCGTACGTCTTCTGCGCGCCGTCGGCAGCCGCCGCAATCAAGGCGTACAGCCCGGAGCTCATGGTCACGCCGTGCGAGGAGATGGAGGTGGAAGCGCACGGAGCGACGGCACCTGGCAAGCTCGTCGATGCACTTCCGAGACTGCACGCGCTCGTCGTCGGGCCTGGACTTGGAAGAAAGCCGCAGGCGCTGAGGTGCGCGAGGGCAGCGATGCAGGCAGCTCGACAGCACGGCGTTCCGCTCGTCGTCGACGCAGACGGGCTCTATGCTCTGCACGCGGACGGAAAGCTCGACGCAGGCATCCTTGCAGGGTATCCACGCGCCGTGCTAACGCCAAACGCTATGGAGGTGCGCCGGCTGTGCGACGCCGCCGTCGCATCAACGTCCTCTGCATCCTCAGACTCGGATTCGTTGGGCAAATTGCTATCCGCACTTCGGTCGCCAACGGCGGCTGGTGAAGGAGCTGGTGACAGCATCGACGCGCCTGTGCTCTGTTTGAAGGGATCGACCGACAAAGTCCTCTTTCACGTGCCCGATGAGGAGGCTTGGCATAGCGTTGACGTGGACGATCCCCGCGGCGCGCCGAAGCGCTGCGGCGGACAAGGTGATATTCTCGCAGGCTGCATCGGCACGCTCTTAGGCTGGTCCAAACTTTCGACGCAGTCTCAGCCAACGTCGCTTCCGGCTGCCGCCGTTGCCACCGCCGCGGCAAGCGTGGTGGTTCGCTCCGCGGCGGAGCGTGCATTTGCTCGGAATCACCGTGCCACCGGTACCGTCGATATCCTCAACGAAGTGGGGGAAGCATTTCATTTGGAATATGACATGCTCGAAGGCGCTTTATCTGTCGCCGCGTTCGCGCGCTATCCAGTCCCTGGAAAGTGCAAGACGCGACTAGCTGCGTCGCTGCTGTCCAGAGATGACGTGCAATCTGCAGAAATCGCGAATTCGTTGGCGTGCGACGTCTACCGGTCGCTGGCGTCACGCGTCATCGCCATGCCGTGCATATCGCACGTGTTCGTCTCAGAGGCGCAGGATGCGGAGAGATTGAAGGAGTGGTGCGCGGACATTCGAGGAAAGGAGCATACTGTGCCTCTCGTCGTACCGCAAGTCGACGACAAAGACCTCGGCAGAAGAATGCACCACGCGCTCACTTGTATGACCGGTTCTGGGCGTGCGATGATTGTCGGTACGGACGTTCCTGGACTCACAGCAGAGCACGTGCAGCATGCGGCAAGGCTACTTGATAGCCACGACGTCGTGCTCGGTCCTGCGTACGATGGAGGCTATTACTTGGTTGCAGTCAAGCACGCGCCGCCCGTCGAGCTCTTCGAGGGCATTGAGTGGAGTACGAGTCAAGTGCGCGAGCAGCAGGTTGCAGCTTGCCTACGTTGCGGTTTGAGCGTGAGTTCTGAGGACTTGCCTGTTTTGCGCGACGTTGACACCGCAGATGATCTGAGCGAGTGGCACGACAAGCCAGAGTGGCTGGTACTGTAAGATCGACTATGTAAGAAAAGTTTCTTCGTATGCTGTACAAATTAAAGTGGAGGGTCAGTGGTCAAGCTCGATATCTCGCATGTCCTTCAGTCGATACGTCGCAAACTCGCCGACGCTGCTTGTCCAAAGCCCGCCAAGCAGCGTAACAAGCCACCACCGGTAATTTGTGGGAAATGCCTGCGTGATGGCGCACGTGAGCACGAAGTGTACGAACGCAAATGTAGCGGCATAGTCCCAGCACTTTCGCGTAGAGTCGACGACGTAGTACAAAAGCAGCGGCCCAACGACCACCCAGACAGCAAGCTGCGACGCGAGCGCGCACGCTGCCAACCTGGACGCCTCGCCGAACTTCTCCGGCTCATGCACGAACGGCATATCAGCCCACGCGGTTGTGTGGTCGTCGATTCCTCCCGAGAAGGCTGCAAGCAGCGCGACGAGCGCGACGGCGTAGAATGAGAGGTAGAGGCTCGGCAGGCTGATGGCCAGCTTGCGGAGCACTACCAGCGTGTCATCGTCGGAGACGTGGCCGGCGCCCTTGCCCATGACAAGCTTTGCTTGCACGTTGCACCTTGCACGTTGCACTTGCACTTGCACTTGCTTGCACGCACGGCCGAGGCGATTCGGATGGACTGCTGCTGTAAGGTTATGGCGCGGAGGAGGGTGCCCGGCCGCGGCCTTTTCTCGCGTGTCAGGTGTCGGGGTTTTCAAAATGGGAACACATGGACCTAAGGGTTACACATGGCGCTGAACCCCTAACCCCTAACCCAGGTAACCCAACCCCTACCTCACACTCTCGAAATACTCTACGCGTGACACCACGCGTCAACGCGCGCATGACGTACGCGCATGAGCCTGGCGTCGCTACGGGAAACTTTTCCAATTTTTTTTTAAAAGAGGTTATCGTCTCTGCGGGTCCCATGACCGTCAGAACGTGACACCGTGTGACCGTTGTAAACTCGAAGTATATGTAAACTCTATTACTTTTTTGCTGAATGAATGAGTGAGTGAGTGAGTGAATGAATGAGTGATCACTCGTACATGGCACTGGAGATTTGCCTCTCGAGGAACTGAGGAGGAAGCACCGCCGCAGTCTTACGCTCGACTGGAACGTACGGCGGATAAAGCCCGGCGTCGAAGAAGGCTTGGCATTCGTTCGCCAGGCGGCTGCGAAACACCTTGAAGCTGTAGTCCGTGTACCCATCCCTGAACGGGTTCGTGATCGTCTCCTTGATGTCGAGAATGCCCTGGTAGAGAACGGGCATTATCGTAAGCATGATGGACTTGCTGATGGCTGTGAGCAGCGTCGTCGTGTACTCCGTTCCGTTGGCATCGTGCAACCACACCGCACCCCACAGCATGCCCGTTTCGAATGCCATCGTCAGCATGAGAATCTTCGCCATGATCGTGACGAGGTGCTCGTACTCAAGAGGAAACTGCATGTTGAGCTGCGCAAGGATGAAGCCAATCTGGTTGCGTGCCCGCTCGCTGTACTCGAGCATCATATTCTGGTTCCCGAACGGGTCTGGCAGCCGTCCATCGAGGCACCACTTCGTGAAGAGGCTGGAGATCCAAACCCAGACGAGCTGACTGCGCGCGGCGACACCCCTGTCGTTCAGGCGTGACGCCTCGTCTTCCGTAAGCAATCCTTCGGAAATGAGGTCGGACAGGTCGTTGACGCCCAAGTCAGCTTGCTCGCCAACCGTCCACGCGTCAACTTCTCGCGCATCCTTGAAGAGCAGTGCGAGGCTCAGCAGGCCGTAGCGAAGTACGGTTTCGCGCGCGAGTGCATCTTCCTCGGTATCTTGCGGGAAGTAGATGGCCATTCGCATGCACATGTTGTCAATCACGTTGAACAGCTGCTGCAGGTACTTGAGACGAAGGTCCCACCATATGTCGACCGTCTTGGTGAGAAAGAAGCCGAGAACGAAAGCGACGAGTTCCTGCAGCGTCTCGGATACGTCCGTGAGGCTGTCGACGTCAATCACGACGCGCCCTCTGCTTCCGCTCAATCTTGAGACGGAGTAGAGCAGTCCGCCGACGACGAGTGCAAGCACCCACAGGAAAGCCATCTGCCACAGCATGAATGGGCGGGAGAGCACGGTTCCTTTCAAGAGGCGCGCGAAGCCGTGCCTCACGAGCTCACGTTCCTTGTACCTTGCCACCTTGTCGATGGTTTTGCAGCGCTCGCTGGGGTCATTTTTCTCGCGTATGATGCGCAGCAGCGGCGTGACGGTGAAGGAGAAGTCAGGTCCCATCCCTGCGAGAAACGTGTGCGGCACATCCGTGGCTGGTGCGATGGGTGTGTTGGCGTCAACATAGCTGCTGCTGCGGTGAGGCTGAGGTGTTCGTCGTCGTTGTCGACGACGTCTGCACCACCGCACTCCGGGGATGTGTTTGAGAACTTTGGTGACTTTGGCGACAAGTCGACGAAGTCCCGACGAGGCCGTTGTTTTTTTTGGTGGCTCGCCACCACCTTGGTGTATGTATATGTTGTTGCTGTCGACGTTGTTGTCTCTTACGGCGCACCACTGTTCGGGCGTCGTGATGAGCGGTTGCCGTTCGACATCGCCGTTGTGGCTGGTTGGAGAAATTCCGACGTCAATGAAGTTCGCATTCTCTGCGTCGGTAATATCATCATCATCATCATCATCATCATCATCCGTTGCCTCCTGTGTTGTTGACGACGCGTGCTGCAGATGGCCTGATAGGACACCGGTAGTGTTCACCGGTACGAGCGTGTTGTGGGGTATGCTGAACACCAAGGAAGTACGCGCGAGTGTACTATCAGCATGGATGTCTTCTTCTTCGCCATCACCATCACCATGCTCCGCGTGTTGATGAGGCCCGTGAGATTGATGAGACTGCGTGAGAAAGGAAAACGGCATATAGAACCACCCAGGGCCAGGGGCTGTGACACCTCTTAGGAAGGGGAAAGCAACAAGTACTGTAAGAAGTAGGGTATCGTGTGGCGTCACGAACTTACAGTACTTACAGGTAGTACGGAATTGATCAAGTTCGCCAAGAAGATGGGGAGGAGAGGAGGCTCGCCAACAAACCAACAAAATGGAACAAGTGGTTCCACTGTGTGGTTCCGTCACAAAAAATAAAACCAAAGGGGCGAGGCCAACCCCCCTGGAGAGGGACCTAATCAGGTGACCTAATCTTCAGTTCTACTTGTTTAATTGGGGTTTTTGATTGGGGGGAGTCGCTCGCGCAGCTGGTTCTGGGCGGCCGCCCGGAGGGTCTCGAGACCCTCCAGCGGCCTCTCCCTTAAGGCTGCTCGCGCGTATCCACTCTTGCTATTGGTTGCTTGCTTCGCAAACAACCTAACAGCCGCACTACACACGAGTAGTGGGAGGTCGAACACAAACCTCTTAAGGACGCATCTGAGCAGAAGCGGCGTGCATTGCAAGAGATCATTGCGTTCTGGAAAGCACATAAGAAAACTGTCCTCCGCATGCGTGAAGATCGTGGATCAAACTTCTTAAGTGATGAGACGCTACAATGGATGGCCAATGCGGGCATACACAAGGAGCCAACCGTAGCAGACCAGCACCACCAAGCAGGACTAGCAGAAAAACACATAGATCTTATCAGTCGAATGGCTCTTGCGTGGCTCAAGGCTGCTAACATCGACGAACATTACTTCCGCGCACATGCCCTTACTCATGCAGCAGCACTGCTCAATCGATCGCCCCGCGGATCCATTGACTACCGAATACCAATCACAATGGCGTGTGGAATCAAACCGGATTATAACAATCTCGGAATCTTTGGATGCGAAGCACATGAACTCGTTTCCTCACGCCAATTCAACTTACACCACATTCCAGGTATCAACTGTTGCAGGACAACTTAGGCGTTGTTCGAGCAGTAGTTAGGCGTAGTAAGACGTGAGCGGTAGACGCGAGAAGACGCGCCACAGGTGCTTAAGACTGTGCGACGTGCACAAGAAATAAGTAAGGGAAAGAAAGTTATGACGTTACTAAGAGAGAGAAAAAGGGAAAGAAAGAGCCTCCCGAGACCGTGAGGCCTCGAGGGAAGAGCAAAGCACGGCACGAGAGGGTGTCGACATCCTCTCGTCATGCCCGCTACAACGGCAACATATAACGAGGGCTCATGGGAGCCAATCGAAAAGAATCCAATCGAATCCAAGAGGGAACGGTTCTCAAGTGGAGAAGACCAAAGAAAAGGAATCTATATATGTAACCATTCTCAAAGTAAACGAAGTAAACGCGTTGGCCAAACGCGTTGGCCATTGAAAGCCATACACAACCAGAGCTAACCTTATCACTTAAGACAAACCAATAAAATATCCAGTGGAGACCAACAGGTATCCACAAGAAACCCAAATAAAGATCCAAACGAAGAGGACCGGGATCCCCTAAGGGAAACCCGAATAGAAAACCAAAAAGAAACCCCGAACCTTAACATTCTCCCCAACATCTAATCCGAGACTCCGACCGGATCAGGGGGAAGTAAAAGAGTCTTAACGACATCAGCAGAGAGAGTAGCTGTAATACCATCAGTATATTTGACCAGGTAACAGTTTGTAGAAGAATCAAAAGAAAGAATAAGTCCAGCCAAGAAAACAGCATGGTCGGAATCAAGAGCAGGACGGTCCAGAAGATGTTCAATGACTTGACCAACCAAATTAGAAGGAAGAGGTGTGGACCGGCGTGAGAGAGTACGAGAGCGAACAGTAGAAGAAACCGTAGGTGTGTTTTGGCAGATAGGAAAAACATGCTGATAAGATTCCATCTTATGTCGTCGAATTCGAGAAAGAAGACGTTTGGATATACCCTTCTCAGGGAAGATACCATATCCACGTTCCAAAGCAATCCACAAGCCATCCAGCACGAACACGTTTCGTGTATTGATCGTGGAGCCAAATCTGTCGATCGTGCGGCAGAGGAAGTGGAGGTGCATAGTGTACCTTAGATGGGTCCTTGAGTATGATGCGATGGTCAAACTCAGAGTGTGGTGGGAGGATCATCTCGCCTTCTGTATCGAAAATATCAGAGAACTCATTGAGTAAGGCAAGGAAACGCTGACGCTGAGATGTGTCAAGTTGACCAGTAGGTACGGCAATGCCCAAAAATTCCACTGATGATGATGCGTCAGAACTAGCAGCAATGTAGGTAGAATTAATATGGCCAACATCGTTAAGTTGGAGGAAATCTGGCAATAATTCCACACGATGCGATGGGCCAGCCCGTGGTGACGGTGACGTCAGGTCCACGGTGAATGCACATCTGAGAAAGTCATCAACAGCGCTTAGTTGCGAAAGAAAATCGCGAGCCAAGAGCATCAACAACCCAGCTGATCTGCTTACCAAGCCACTGTCGCGCACGCAGCTTCGTCACCTCTTCTGCATTCTTCGCCGACTTGCGTGGGGTGGTGACCCGGATTCGTCAAACACGCCTCACGGCTCGAAGCCGAAGCAACTGAAACGGGCTCCGCACGATTCTGCCTCTGCTCAGACTCAGCCGTCAGCTAAACGCATCAAACATCAATCCAGCTAGATTGCAGCTTGACGTTTTCTTTCCTTCCTCACTACTGAGGTGGTTTTCTTTTCACGTCCTTTTGACGCCTTTTTGCGCTGTTCCCACGACGCGTGGGTGGTGTGTGGGGATAACCCCTAATACGCTCCCCTGGGAACAGATAACCCCTAGAGGGGAACAGGATAAGGCTTTTAATATTTTTCCTATCCTGTAACCATTCTCTACTTATCCTTACCTTCCCTTAAGCCTGGCGGCCTTAAGGTGAAGTGAGTTGGGCTACTGCGCAGCCCGCCACACGACCTTCATTGGCAATACTGGCCCCCCCTAAAACCCCGAACGAATAGGCGAACCAAAGCATGGAAGGAGCGAGGCCAACCCCTTGTTGAAACTCCTTCGGCTGTTCTTCCGGGGACAGGCAGCCAGGTTGGAGATATGTCCATGCGATCCCCTCCCATAGACTACCCGGTAATGCGTGGTGCAGGGCCTGTGTTGTTGGATTTCACGAATCAAATCTCCTGGGGGGGACCGACCAGACAATAGCCGTCCGTTCGTTCCCCCCCTCTCCTCCCCTCTCCTTCTCCGGCCCCGCGGACGCCCTTCTTGGCTTTGTGGTGGGCTTTGGGCCTTCTTTGGCCCCCCCCTCGCATCACCACGCGTCAGTCATTGATTAGCAGTGAGTGATTGGCACCTGTCCAGTGGTGTGGTGTTGGTTGTCTCATCTCTTCACCTCTACTTCTCACTGGTACTCTTACGGTAGTATTCTTTTGCAATGGCGCAGTATTCTTTCACGTCGCGTACTGTATCTGTTCCGCGTGGTGGTTCTGTTCCGCGTGTGGTGGTTTCTTCTCCCTCTCGTTCTTCGACTAGGCGTAAAAGAAAATCTGTGATTGTCCCATCAGCCATACGACCTCGTCGCATCGAAAGTGCGGATGTCCTGCAGGAAGAAAAGAAAGAAAACCTAGAGAAGCAGCACGACAATGACCATGAGCACCACCACGACAATGACAATGATGATGGTGGTGCAAAGGCGGCTCAGCACGAAAATCATGGTTCTCACGATGACGAACACCACAAAAACGAAAAGACGGACCAAAAGATGTCGTCAGAAAACGCAGGCGAATCTCCGCAGGACATCATCGCCGCAGCCGCCAAAGCCATGTTTGAACAAACGCAAAAGCAGCTTGAAGAGCAGAAGAACCAGCCGCCGCCACCGCCGCCGCAAAACAACAACTACGACGACGACATCACGACGGAGCAGCTTACTTGGGACAGAGCTACGGTCACCAACGTCAGCAACCAAGTCGACTACGATGTGATGGAGTATCCCAATCCCAGGTACTGCGAGGAGGTCCTGTCGAGGTTCCCGGACGACGGAATTGCGAACGTGTGGGAGGCACGAGTGCTCATCGCGAACGGGTACAAGTGGCTGGACATCAGGTCGGCTGCCGAGTACGACGAGGGAAAGGTTGCTGGAAGCGTGAACGTTCCGCTCATCAACGCGGTGGCCAGATGGGACAGCAAGATTGGTGACAGGGTGTACATGCAGAGCGCCAACAGGGACTTCGTGCCCATGGTGCAGATGTCCATCCCAGACAAGGATACTCCCATCATGGTCGCCTGCTCCGACGGCAGGAGGCGATGCATCCCCGCTCTTGAGGCGCTCGAGGAGGCTGGGTACACAAAGCTCGTCGCCATCAGGGGTGGATTCCTCAAGTGGAGCTCCGTTTACGACAACAAGATGGAACCACGCCGCGGGGACAATTTCAAGGAGTCGTGGGAAGGAGGCGGTGACTCCGCGGGAATTCACGGCACTGGAAATTCCTTCCAAAAAGCTGATGCCATCGATGTGATCTCGATGCGTGACCAGACCGAGTGGATCGACTGGTGGGAAATGATGGAGGGCGGAGACGAGACGACAGAGCACGAAGTGAAGAAGGTGGAGAAAGAGAAGAAGAAGGTGGAAGAGACGAGATCGTCATCTTCTCCCGAGAAGTCTGCCAGCAATCACGTCAAGAGCACGGCTTCTGATCTGGATGAAGAGGACGAGTGGGATGTGATGGGTGGAGTACCGCCGCCGCCGCCACCGCCGACACCGCCGAAGAAGGAGGAGTCTGAGAACCTCTTCGCCGGACTCTTTGGTGCAAAGAAGGAAACGCCACCGCCGCCGCCGCCGCCGTCGCCAGCAAAGAAGGAGACTGTTCCTAAGCCGGTGCAGATGATGGAAGAAGACGACGAGTGGGATGTGATGGGTGGAGTACCGCCGCCGCCACCGCCACAGAAGGAAAAGAAGGAAAAGAAGGAGCCTGCTCCTAAGCCCGTCATGGCTGCGCCGCCGCCACCGCCGCCACCACCACCGCCACCACCACCGCCGCCGGCAAAGAAGGAGACTGTTCCTAAGCCGGTGCAGATGATGGAAGAAGACGACGAGTGGGATGTGATGGGTGGAGTACCGCCGCCGCCGCCGCCACAGAAGGAAAAGAAGGAAAAGAAGGAGCCTGCTCCTAAGCCCGTCATGGCTGCGCCGCCGCCACCACCAAAGCATGAGTCGGTTAAGTTCGAGTGGGAGCCCGCCATGGCTGCGACGTCGTCGAAGGCGGGCAAGGATTTCATGGATAATTCTGCTACGTCGTGGAAGCTCCCAGAAGTGCCATTATTTGAGGACCCGCCAGTTTTCATCGACGAAAACGGGTTTGCGGCGAAGCCAAGACAGCAGGAACCCAGCCCATCTTCATTTGTGACTTTGCCAGAGACTCCTGTGGCTCCCAAAATGTCTCAGCCGCGTTCGTCATCAATGTACAACCGCGTGGACGAAAGAGCTATGATCCTGGATGCCAACTTCCCGATCACGCCTGATGAACTTATCGAGCGAACGAACGAGATTCTGAAGCGCGGTGTCGGTGAGATGGCAGACGATCTTGCGCTTGACTTCCAGTTCGTTGGACCTGTGGTTGGACCCCTCGCCAAGGAGGAATTTCTCAAGGCGATTGGCACCTTTGACGTTACGACGGGATTTCCTGATATGCAGAGCAATTACTACCACTTCCGTGTTGATCCGTTCGAGCCAGATCGTGTGTGGTTCACGAGCCGACCCGTGGGAAGACACACGGGAACTTTCGCCGGTAGTATCGAGCCTACTGGAATCAGAGTTGTGTGCCCTCCGCAGGCGATGAGCATGACATTCAATCGCCAAGGCGAGGTGAAAAAGTTCACCGTGGGAGCTGTTATGGATCGCACCGCTGAGAACAACACCGGTGGCCTTGGTGGTATGTTTGCCTTCTTCTACGCGGTCGGTTCTCCGCTCCCCTTCCCAGAGGCGAAGCCATGGAAGATGTCGAAAAGATATCGCTTCTTCACGGGCCTTGGGCGTATTTTCGGCGGCGGCGGCAGCAAGTAAGCTTTTATTTGATTTTTAATGTAATGATCTTTTTTTTAATTAATATCTTTGAAGAATTTCCGTCGTCGCTCGTCGTTCATCCAAGCATATCTCGAAAGGTTTACTACGGGCAGAGCTACGCGACACCACCTAGATTTCTTCCAACCGGTTTGCAAGTTGCAACATACGTTTAATACCTAGGTTCGCTCATTTAGTAATGGAACGTAGTTTACTTTGTCCAGCGGGGGTCGCCCATATCTCTAAGTGCACTACTACTACTACCCGCTGTACGATAAACTGAACTCGCTTCGTGTTGTTTATGTATGTTGTTTGAAAATTCCAAAAATGTGAATGAAAGGTAACACCAACAACTTGGACTTCAAAGAAAACACCTTCTTCATTCATTGTCATCAAATCATCAAAAACGTATTTGGTCTATGGGCCGTAAGGCGTCGCCACGCATGTCCAACATGAAAATATCGGACTTCGATTTTGGAGGGAGCATCCGATCTCGAGGCGTGTGCGTAAACTGCAACCCATCCCGCAAGGCATTTTCGGCACGATCAGCACGCAACTTCTCTTTGTGTAATAGCTCGTGTACCGATTTATTAATACCCCAGTCCCTGCATCGCACCAAGTTTTGCAGCAATTGAAAAATCGTGAGAATGAGACTCGTGAAGCCTGTCACCTTGTCGATTGGTTCCCCTCCAACATTCCAATGGAAAAGGAATGCCAAAGTGATGACAGCCTGAGCAAGATCCTCCAAAATACTCATACCCATGCCCCATCTGCGCATCCACGAAGGTGGGGGTATGTCAGGCTCACGGCCGTCGATAGGCTTAAACCATGGTAGAAGGTCAATCAACTCAATCTCCAGAGGAACCAAAAACACAGTCTCGAATACCATCACGGATGTGTTCAGATAGTAGAGCAAACAACACGGGCATTTGGAACGACGAGTATCCTTCATCCACTGGTGCATCTGCTTGCGTCGACGGTTGAGTACGACCGACCACGGAATGAATGTCATCACGTAGCTGAAGATGAGGAAGAATGCATTCGCGACAGCCAGGTGGTATACCACACATTTAGCTGGACGGTCATGATTCATGAACCACGTGCACGACCCGTTACGATACGTCACATGATCAGGACGCTCGAGCACCTCGTTTTCCAGCCACGTCCTCGTTCCTGTGTCTTCTATTCGTCCAACGCCACCCGCCGCAGCCTGCCATTCGGCAATGTGACTCTGAATGTTCGAATCACCGCTCCCGAATCATTCTCGGAGGCGCTAGTTGATTCCATCAACACTGGCAACGTACTGGGAGGTTTCGACAACCGCATTTCGTCAACGCTGGCTGAGATGGGCTTGACGGGTCTGCAAGCTATCATTGGGAAAGGTGCGGCAATCGATGAAACCAACTGAAGTAGATAGAACGAACAAAAAGTAAGTGGGGAATTCAAATGCGTTCCGCATTCGAATACGAAAACGGAAGTATTTGTAAATTGAAATATGATAATTGGGGTGTACCAGGCACCGTGCCTTCGGCAGGTGCGTCGCTTCGCTCCGTGGGGCGCGCGAATTTATACAGTTTAGTAAATTTAAATTTGTGAATGAAAAGTAAGTAGTTTACAAGAAAAAGTTTAAGAATCAATCTCTCCCAAGTGCACAAGGATCATGAAGGATGTTTTCCCCAATCCATATGCATACAGTTTAGTAAATTTAAATTTGTGAATGAAAAGTAAGTAGTTTACAAGAAAAAGTTTAAGAATCTCCTCGTATCTCATCTCCTGTAAATGGTTTCCTGACCGCGAACTTTTCAAAAAACTTTCCTAAAATTCAAGTTTAAGAACTTTTTTTCATTCTTCGTTCTTCAAAACGCGTCAAATCTTACGCGGTAAAAGACAAAAATGTGAAATTTGCGAGACAAAATTGCGCAAATTTGGCAAATTTGTGAGGCAAAATAGGCAAAATTGCCAAATTTGGCAAAATTGTAGGCAAAGGGTACAAATTTGTGAAAAATGACTTTTAGAAGTTTCCAGAAAAAATTTCAAGAAGTTTTCCCAAAAACATTAAGAAATTTTGCAAATCAGTTTTCCCGAAATTTTTCATGAAGTTTCAGGAAAATTAAGAAAATCATCTTTTCATTTTCAGTCAAGTTTTCAGTTAGGAAATTTCTGCTATTTCTCTCCCAAATTTTTTTTTTCGAGGTTATCATTAAGAAGAAATTGAATTTTGGCTTACGTCTAGAAAATAGGGTCATGGGGAGATTCATGAAGATTCGTGAAGTTTCAGTGAAAAAGTTTCCGGAAAACGTAAATAAAATACATGAAGATTCAGGAAAGCATAATACACTTATGGGAGATACATGAAGTTTGAAGAAGGTAAATTGAATTTTAGAAGAAGTTTCAGAGAAAAAGTTTCCGGAAAACATAAATTTCTTATGGGGAGATTCATGAAGATTCGTGAAGTTTCAGTGAAAAAGTTTCCGGAAAACGTAAATAAAATACATGAAGATTCAGGAAAGCATAATACACTTATGGGAGATACATGAAGTTTACAGAAAGTAAATTGAATTTTAGAAGAAGTTTACGAAATGGAAATCGTGAAGTTTCAGAGGAAAAGTTTCTGGAAAACATAAAAACGTGCGAAAAAGTTTCCGAAAAGCATAACTACACTTATGGGAGATACAAGAAGTTTATAGAAAGTAAATTGAATTTTAGAAGAAGTTTCAGTGAAAAAGTTTCCAAAAGCATAATACACTTATGGGAGATACATTAAGTTTATAGAAAGTAAATTGAATTTTACATGAAGTTTGCAGAAAGTAAATTGAATTTTACTTTTACATGAAGTTTGCAGAAAGTAAATTGAATTCGAAGTTTTTTTGCGAAGAGTTACGAGTAGTTAGAAGTAAGTACTTTGGTTTGTTACAAATCGATAAGGTAAGTCCACCACCACCTCCCTCACCACTGCCACCGCCGCCAATGCCGCCACCGCCGCCGCCTCCTTCGCCACCGTTGCCCCCCAGTCCCCCACCGCCAAGCCCAGCACCCCCACCACCTCCACTACCTCCACCACCTCCACCACCTCCTTCTCCCCCCATACCGCCTGTTTCAACTGGTAAAAACATGAACCAGGCGCATGTCGCCATGATTCTCTCGAGCGCGATTCCATTAAGTGTCATGGCTTTGGCTGTTAGCGCATACATGGGATACAGGATATTTGTTGACTGGAAAGGACGCAAGAAAATCAAAGGGGTAGGCCAGCTTGGTCGGGCTTCCTCACTCAGTTTCATGAATTTGTTTAGCACGAGCATGAGGAACGCTGCCTACGACACCGAAGATTCGTCATACTCTTCTTCGCATGTGCAAGACACGAATGACGTGGAGTCCAAAGGAGAGTAAGCCTAACAAGGCACAGGGACGCGGCACGAGTGAAATGCAGGACTTGCTCAAGGAAATTTCAATTCTTTACTCTTTTGTTACATCATTATATATTAAAGCTTTGTATTATTACATCATAGAATATCTCAGACTTCGTCTTTATCTGGATTAACAAACGAGCTAGCCGCGACCTTGCCTTTAAGAAACTGCGTAAGGCGTTTCTCGCCAGGACTCGGCGTGTCGGATGGGCTCGGTTCTTCAGAATCAGCAACGGCGAGCGGGTTGTTGGTAGTGCGCGTCGACGAGGATGGCGTATCATCCTCTTTTTGACTCTCCTCCATGGCGATAGAGGCGCTTGATTCACGGCCTTCTTGAACGCGGCCGTCTTTGTCCTCAGGCGTTGATGAGTGATGACGACGCAGTCTTTCCCTTGACGTCCGTGTGCCGCGGCAGACGAAGGGACACCCACTACATTCGTCGGTCGTTCCGTTTACGGAGTCAAATTAAACGTGAACGTATCCGCGGGTGCATTCCACCTCTCGATGGCGTACTACGCCGTGGCCGGCGCTTGACAAATTCACAGATTTTGTTTCTGATTCCTCGATCAAACTAACACGACGATCCTTTATGCTTGATTGTATACATAAATGCGATGGAAAATTTCTAACACAACACTTTCTTTCTTTCGAAACACACGCGCCAATGTTATAAAATTAAAATCAGGTGTTTCGTGCTTCTTGCGCATCATCATGTGCAAGATAGAGATGCGCCGCCACCGTGTGTTCTACTACTAGAGAGAGAGACACCTGCTGTAACTAGTTTTGTAAGATTCGAATGTACAGGTAGTTGAAATTTTGATGTAGTTGATTGGTGATTACACACAAAAAAAAACACAAACAAACTGTGGCGATTCTTTTCTTGGCTGCAAGAAATTTCAAAAAACAAACGTGTTTTGTCACCAAACTCTCTCTCTGTGTGTGTGTGTGTGTGTGTGTGTGTTCTCTCTCTCTCTCTGCTAGCATTCCTTCTGCTTTTGTGCTTATTCCTGCTCAGTAGTAGTGGATGAGGACGGCAAAAGTGGTCAAAAATGCCGACTACTACTCGCTCGTCGTCAGCGGATTATTATCCATCCTCACGTAGGTCGTGATTTAAGGCTTGTTTTTTTTTTCCTTTTTGGGTTTCTTCTCTTAGGGGGTCTCGGGGCATCCAGCTGACGTAGTGCATCCGAAATCGGAGAAGAGGCCATTGCCTTCTTTTCCGCAGACTGTGGTGGCATTCAGTTGGATGGTAGGAGGAAATCCATAGCAAGGAGAAAATCCGGCGAACGATCCAGTCACCAACGAACTAAGGTCCGCGTCGAGGAATTGTTGGTTGATGTCGTCGCCGATGCACACAGAACCTCCATCTACAAGGTTGGGTGCGCAGAGTGTCTGGATATTGCTGTTGAGGAAAACCTGCAAGGTTGGAGGAGGGAGATAGGTTGTCAGAGGGAAAAGGGACGGAGGGTGGTACGTGAGTTTGGTGTTGTTGTGACGATGAATGTATCTGCTGTGTGGGAAAAGATGAAAAAGGTAGATAGTAGACATCGGAGAAGCAAAACAAATAATAGATGGGTGGGGGGGTCGGCGGCGATGACGGGATGTCACTTGTTGTCACTTGTTGCGTACCTGAAAAAAAGAACTCGATGTCTCCAGCACAGGAATGCTGATGCCGACGAGGTTCTCGTTGAAAAAGATCTGTTGTTGTTTTGTTTGTATTGGATGGTGGATTGGTGGTAAATACTGTAAGTTTAGTGTTGTTGTTGTTGTGGTCACGATGAAATGACGAATCTATTTGTTGTGGGAAAGAATGAAAGAGACATGGGATGTCACGTACCGAGAGTGAGTCAGTCGTGCTGAGCTTGGGCAGGCTGAGTTGCTCGAGGTTCTCGTTGTCAAAGATCTGTTGTTGTTGTTTCATTTGGATCGAAAGGTGGTACTGTAAGTTTTGGTGCTGTTGTTCTTGTGACGACGATGAATCCATTTGATGATGGGTTGTCACGTACCCTGAGGGAAGCCACCACTGTCGTCAACTCAGGGAGCTTGACGTCGACGAGTTCAGGATTGGTGGCGATCTGTTGTTTTGTTTGTAGTTGGAGTTTTGTAGGAAAGAAGAGTGAGTGAGTAAATTTTATACGCAGTGCGTGATACGATTTGTTATGGAAGAACACACAAAAAACAAGGAATAAAAAGACAAAAGTGAAGAGTGTGAGACGTACCGTGATCTCTCCCGCCGCCTTCAGCGCAGACAAGTCCACCTCTGCGAGATTCGGGTTGCCGTCGATCTGTGTGTTTAGAGAGGTGTGTTGTTTTGTATGTGTCGTTGAGTGGTGAGTACATGGTGAGTTTTGTGCAATCAGTTGAAAAAGTCAATTATGAAAGGGATACGTACTTGGACGCTCAGGGTCGAGTTACCCTCAAGACGAGGCGCGTAGATACTCGTCAAAGAGGCAGAGTCCGCGAACTATTGTTGTTGTTGTTATTTGTTGTTTGATGATACGAATGGTTGTTGTGTTGTTGTGAATATGTGATTTGGTTTGTTAGTGAGGTGCTACCAAATATTTTGTGTGTGTTCTGTCGAAGACAAGCCATATTATTTGTAGAAGAACATAAGGCAGAGCACGAAGAAGAAGGAGGAAGGGTCGAAGGGAAAGCAAGTAAGGAGGAGGAGTGCACGTACCTCGAATATACCGTCCGGTCCTGTCACCCAGTTGGCGAAGCGAACCTCCTCAAGATTTGGGAGTTCTCCAAATCCAAAGTTAAAATCCACCTCCTGGGACGAGTTAGTCATGCATGGGAACGAGGTGATGGTGATGGCAGAAGTATTGCCGCCGGGAAGACTGCTGATGTCATCCGCGATCTCGTCGAGGGTGATCTCTGAGCCGAATGGCTCGGGGTCGCACGAGGTATACTTGGTACCAACCAGGAACCTACTATT
The DNA here is from genome assembly GCA_938743325.2 of Pycnococcus provasolii. Classification (NCBI taxonomy): domain Eukaryota; kingdom Viridiplantae; phylum Chlorophyta; class Pseudoscourfieldiophyceae; order Pseudoscourfieldiales; family Pycnococcaceae; genus Pycnococcus; species Pycnococcus provasolii. Next base: position 649,735 of record OW568869.1, on the reverse strand, counting down.
TTCTTCACAAGCAGTGCACTCCTCAAAAGCGTGCGTTGTTGTTGTTGTTGTTGTTGTTGTTGTTGTTGTTGTTGCTGCTGCTGTTGTTGTTGTTGTTGTTGTTGTTGTTGTTGTTGCTGCTGCTGTTGTTGTTGTTGTTGTTGTTGTTGTTGCTGCTGCTGTTGTTGTTGTTGTTGTTGTTGTTGTTGCTGCTGCTGTTGTTGTTGTTGTTGTTGTTGTGATGTCCTTGTGGGGAATGTCACGGTAGTCAATCTTGCTGAATTTGCTGGTTTCAACGTACGGTGGCTTCCCACAGTCGAGTGCCATGTGGTGTGGAATGCACTTTCCACCCTTTTGATGCGTTTTAAACGTAAGGATGCACTTTTCAGGTGTAGAATAGCTTCCTCCAAAGTGTCCAGCCATCGTACAAATTGCACTCTTGCGGCTGATATCGTCAATCGCACATACCAACTTTTCATTGTTGTTGTAGTAATTCGTGAGCGTGAACGTCAAGCCATGCGCTTCTGACTTCGCATAGAAGTACTGAGTTTCGTGTAGGGGCCGCGGGTTAGGACGGTTGAGAAGCTGACGACGACGGGTATCACCACCCGTGCTGGCATCACCACCCATGACGGCCGTGCTGCACCCATTTTTGGCATCACCATGGCACCCACCACCACCAGAAGCGTGAGTGACAGTGTACCAAGTAGCTTCACTCGCATCATCAGGATGTCCCCAGAAGGGAAGACAGTGTTCTTCCTTCTTTACTTCGCAAGGACCAGAGTAGTAGTCAAACTTGGCATACTTGCGATACTTCCATGTAAACGGCGAGTACCACTTCGGCTTGGGGTAGAACGTGTCGCACGGGTAGTGCTCGTCCTGCTCGTACTGCTTCCCATAGTACGGCCCAACTCCATATTTAGAGTCGTACTTGCTGTAGCCGTATCCAGAGTCGTACTTGCTGTATCCAGAGTCGTACTTGCTGTATCCAGAGTCGTATCCAGAGTCGTATCCAGAGTCGTACTTGTTGTCATTGTACTTGTTGCTGCTGTACTTCCACGTCCACGGCGCCCACCACTTGTACTTGGGATAGTAGCCTGATTTGTATTCTTCAACGTACTTCGTCGTCTCATAAGTCGTCGTCGTCGATTTGTCTGCGCTCACACCACTCACGGCACTGAGCATTACGACGACAGCAAGCAGAGCGACCAGAACGGCTGATGACGCCGTGACGATCGATCGCATGTTCCTGACATTCGTCGTCATCATCTTCGTTACTACCACTATTATGGTATACTGTTTTGTATGAGCCAATCAACAAACGCCTGCGCGCTGCCAATCTATCAGGTATGATGAGGACCAACCGACCAACGCGTGCAGTGATTGATGAGGACGAATCAATGAGCGAGCCAATCAATGAACGAAAGGAGCCAAGGTACCATACAAGCCTGCAAAAGAAGTAAGCTGCACTGACTACTACGAACCACCACTGGGCACCACTCACGAACACATGCAGGAGGCGTGACATGTTTCGCATGAGCCGGGAATGGCGAACAAATAACGGGCGGAGGGGCCGAGGGTGAAAAGGTCCTCGGCCAAAACAAACTCCCCCTTGTTTTCTTTTCACCCCGCCTTGGGGGATACACCGTTGCTTGGTGCATGGCTGTCCTGTCCTGTCCTTTGGGGTCCGGCTTGGGTTTTGGTTTCCCAACGTCCGGACCATCCAACCTCTCGGCACGCACGCCCGCATGCTGGCTGAAACGGCGTTGATAGCCGACTCTCTTCAATTGGACACATTCGTGCACTCGGCTTGGCGTACGCCGGTGGTCCTGCCTTCCGCCGTGGACGATCGACGAGACTTTGTTTGGACGCTGGGCGCCTGGGCTCTGCCGACTCCTGTGGGATGAGCCAGGAGTCGCATAACGACAGGTGGCACAGTGCCGTGCCTAGGGCGGCGTGACACCCGAAAAAGTCCCCCCCACCCTACGATAGTGGTGAAGTGGGAACCCCAAACCAGAACCCAAAGTCCCAAACCCCAACCCCCAAACCCCAAACCTACCCCAAATTCCAAACCCCAAACCCCCAACTACTAATCAGCCAAGGGCATATTAACGTATGGGCCGGTCACTCCTACCAAGGGTTGAAGCAAGGCCAGGGAACCGGGGTTTGATCAAGGCAACCTCTCCAACCTCCAACTCCCCTTAGAAAAATCGTCCCAACGCACCCCCGACAAAATGAATCCTCCATTCGACCATTCCCCGCATGGATTTCCCTAACCCCGGTTCCCTGGCCTTGCTTCAACGGGGCCCAACGGGAGTGACCGGCCCATACGTTAATATGCCCTTGAATCAGCGGTGGACGTTTCCTCGGCTCGATCCAAGATCCACATAAAGGTCGAAACTAAACCACATCTCCGAAACGGCGAAACCAGTCAGTTTCGTCCCCCGCGGAGGGGAGGAGGAGGAGCTCACAGTGAAAGGCTGTGTGTGATATCACATCGTCCCGTAGTATTCTTTTAATATTAGAATTCGGTTGCCTTTTGCCTTTTACCTTACGTCCGGGGCTCTCCCTCTCTCTCTTCGTCCCGTCCCAAAGTCCACACCAAAACGTCTGGTCGCGTTCCGGCCTGTTTTTGACCACTATAGTGTCATTTTCCCCGTTCATTGTTCACTGAACTGAGTGTTGTTGTCACTCATCATGGTGATGCCAGTGATGCATCGTAGTAGTACTTCTTCTTGCCTTTCGTCGTCTCGGCTTATCGCGATGACGCTCGTTACCACAGCCGTGGTGGTGATGACGTCGTTGTGTGGTGGACTTGCAGAAGCAGCAGAAGTCATTCCAGATGTAAGCACGTCGCCTCTCATTCAAAGCGGATCGTACGCCGTTGGACAGCGCGTTGTAACCATTCCACGCTCATGGACGGCTGCGGGATACAATCCGGCGTGCCTGACGAACAACGGCCTGATGTGCGGAGGAACATTCGACGTCATGGTCACGTATCCGACGTAAGGACGACGACATTTCTACCTTATCATCATCACCATTTCACAAACACGTATAATTAACTCACCAATCGTCACCACACAACAACAACAACAACAACAACAACAACAGATATGGCACACCAAAGAACACTTCGGACATGTTTCTAGGATTGGACGTTCCGAAGGACGACACGGCGCCGCCGCTGCTACCTAGCAGCATCAGCGGAGGGTATCCGGTCGTGAGCTGGGGCATCGGGTGGATGAGCTGGGCTAATCGCTATAGTTATACGCATGCCCTGTGGGCTTCGCATGGCATCATCACAGTATCGCCTATGAGCACGGATCGTGCACTCGTTCCCGACTTCGAGCTTCTGTTTCGCGATATGCTCTCCGCACTCAGCTGGGCAGCGGCTGACAAAAACTCTTTTCTGTACGACAAGACGAACACGAAGAAGTATGCAGTCGCGGGACACAGCAGCGGTGGTGGAGCGGCGATGGGCGCCGCCGCCACGTACGAACGCAACAAGGCACGTGCACCATTCACGCTCGACGCGCTGCTCGTGTGGGGCATCACGCCCGTTGGCCTGCCGCCGGAGGCGAATCTCGCCAAGACGCCTGGACTCTTCCTCAGCGGCGAGAAGGACGTTCTCGTGCCCGTGGAGTGGCATCGCAGCATCTTCGACACCCTGAATCGCGAAATGCCGCGAGTTCACATCGTCGGCGAATTGATGACGCACTGTTTTCTCGACGTCGAGGCTTGGGGTCCTAGCGGCGTGCAATGGCCCGCGAGCGACTGCGACATCGCGTCCGTCGAGCCGACGCCGCTGGCCGCGCCTGATTGGTTTCAAGATGTTGTTGCGGCTGGCATGGGCACCGGGCTTCGCCTCAATCCAATGGCGAACCTAGGAGAGTACGCGCGCGTGGGCAAGCAGCTCGAGTGGACGCGCGAATTGTCGACGCGGTTCCTCAAAGCGCGCCTTCTAGACAGCACGGGAGGCAACTCGCAAATCGCGATGACGAACGCCGACGGAGATGCGTGGATTCTCCCTGCGATGCGCGACGCGCGCACGTACGACGCCAAGACGCTCGGTCCGATGGAGAGGGGCGTTCCTGTCGCCAAGGGCGAGAAGGTGGCTGGAGGTGGCAGTGCGCAGAGTGCGATGAGCACCACGCTCGCTGCGTTCAGCGCGTTCCGCGGTCTTGCGCCTCTGCTCGCGCCGCTCAATGCGGCGAGCGCCGCCGTCGTGCAACCGGAGGAACGGGTTGCCGGAGAACGCGTGTCGCCTGCCGCCGCCATTGCAGGTTGATGATAATGACTCGCGGCGGGAGGTGTGGTATTGTTGTTGCGGCGTGGTGAGAGTTGGCGGTCCGTCCATCTACGGACATGTTCATTGGCTAAGATTGCTCATTGTTGTCAAAGTAAAAGAGTCTACTTCGTTACCGTAGTTCTACTACCTCTCCAAAATTGCACTGGCGTTAGACGCCGAGCGATTTCGACGCTCCACGTCCACCTCAACGTCACCCAGGTCGCGAATCGCTCCAGCTTCCTGATCCTTATCGTTCTCTCCAAGCAAGAGCATGACATCCTCCTCAATGCGAATTGCACCTTTGGAGATGACGTCGGTGAACCAAGCTGGCTTGATTTCGGCGAAGATCTTGACGAAGTCGTCTTTATGGAGGCGAGCGCCCCTGATACTGTTCGCGGAAATCTTCTTGGAAGTGGTTGCCGACTTTTCCTTCTCACTCACTGACATGAGAAGCGCGGCTAACGTCGCCGATTCGCGCTTCGACATTTCTGGGAAAATGCGAGGGATTGCATCCGTAACCTCAGCGAGACTCACCGACCCGTCGCCGTTGCGATCCACCGACTTGAAAGCCTCGTTCGCGACGAACATCTTCGTCGTGAAGTTTGCAATACACTTCTGGAAGTTCACCTCCTCACGCATCGCACGTGTATAGATTGGGCTTCTCGCACCCATACAGTACTGAGCAATGAGAGTCATGATCGAGTTGATCACGCCGAGGAAGACGAGAGCCTGAACGAGCGTGTTGAGCAGGTAGTTGTAGTTGAACTGGCCAATCAACCCAAGTACCTGGATGTTCACTCGCACGCCGTACTTGTACTTGCTCAGGAGCATTCTCGTATGCACAACGTCGCCGTTGCCCGTGTCCTGTGTCCTGCTGTTCAGCTCGAAGATGTGCGGTGATGACGAATCCACAAGATACTCGGTGGATTGCGACCCAAGTGCTGTCCACCGCGGCGCCGCCTCGAGTTCCGCCACGCATCGCACCTTGTTGCTCAGGCGCCCTTTCCTAACAGCCTTCGGCCCGAATCCGTGGTTGTAGTACTTGAGGCGAATCGTCAACTCCGCGCCGGTGAGGCGCGTGCGCGGGTACTTTCCGCTCTTGTAGCCAACCGCGCCTTGCTGAGATTTGAGGAAGGCGCTGCGTTCGCTACTGTCGCCGTTGCTGGGCACGTTCTCGTCCACCGTCTTGTCCAGGTCGATTCCAGTCGCCTTTAGCATATCCTCGACAGAAATCTCAAGCTTTGTGTCCTCGGGAAACGTCTTGTACGAATCCTTGTCGTCGCCGTCGCCGAGTACGCGAACATGAGTCTCCGGATTCACGCCTCTCACCGTCTTTGCGAGCTGGAACTCCGCGACGTACCTGTGGTCGAGCAGGTTCACGAGCGTATTCTCGGGAGCGAGAGCGAGCACTGTCTGCTTCTTTGTGTACCTGCAGACGCCCAACACCTCGCTGAACGTGTCGTACTCACTGAACTCCTTGTTCTCCTGCAAGCTCTTGAGCGTGTCGCCGCACGATTTTCCCGGCTGCTTCGTAAACTCGAGCGTCTTCGTGGTGTCAGTGGCAGTGTTGATGAAGAGGCTCCTGTACCCCTTCGTGCTGAGCTCGTTCGCCGACAGCGCTGAACACGCGAGTTTCGTGTAGTTGAACTCGGCGTCGTACACGAACCCGTAGTCCTCAAATCCAGCCTCGCCGTTCTTCTTGCAGTAGGCTGGCATCTTGGCGGCACCATTCGACAGGTTCGCGAGGTGCTCCTCATACAACAAGGTTCCCGCGTATATGTTTGGGTTTGGGTCGCCCGATGGAACCTGCGTGATGAGGAACGTGCCCTGGTTGAAGATGTTGATGAGGGTTCCGACGTAAACGACGATCGAGAGGAGCAGGTTGACGAGTCCGAGTCTCCAGTCTTTCAGTAGGACTTGCTTCGGCACGGTGAACGCGAGAGAAGGCTTGACGTACTCGTTCCATATGAACGAAGGAACGCGCGCGGCGTTGACTTCAGTTCCTGAGAGGTTGGAAGACGAGTGGAAGACGACGGACATTGTTACTGAACTTAAGACAAGTCTTAAGTTTCGTTTCAGGCCGACAAAAGGCCTCCGGAGATACTTTGGGAGCACACCAACATGGTACTAGTAATAAGGTTGGCAGGAGCGGTGATTGATGGGCCCAAGGCGTGATGGGAGATCAATCAATCAATCACTCCCTGATCGGATCGGAGGGAGTGATTCAGTGAAGAACTTCTACCTGTAAGTTTACTTCTAAGTTTACCACACCACAAAGATGATAGTCTATGAGGGCACGCGCGCATTAACTTTACGGTAAAGTTGATCTGGACTGTCTTGGTAAGGGGATGATGCCACGTGATTTTGCCACATTTCACCACCTACCATCCTAGTCTAACGGAGGACCGCTCCGAAAGGGGCTCCGAGAGATTAGGGCGTGAGTTTTAAACGGACGCTCATACTGTAGTAAGGAAGATAACTAAGGAATACGCCAACTCGGACCCAAAGGATACGAATACGGAGGTGAGCAGCAGGCCGGCCGCCCATGAACAAGACGGCGCAGAACGCAACGACACAACGAGTACACGCACAACAGCAGGCACATGCTTCATGAAATGAATTGCCAACTAAATTTTTAATGAAAACATTTTTTTAACTAAGGTTAGAAACTGACAGAACCTGACAAGATTTGATTGGTTTATGATCCGCCAATCAAGCAATCATCATCGTATCTTCACTTGGTCTGCTGTTCTTCCTCCTCCTTCTTCTCAGCTGCTGTACACACCTTGACTTTATGGCGCTCTTTCGCGCTCTTCTCGAGCATTGTGAGCCACGAGTGAATGAGCCCAAGGAAACGTTCCGGTTCATCCGGAGTGACGCCTTTTGCCACATCCTCGCCGTAGAATTGCAGGCATTTCAAGAAAGCGTCGCGCGACGCCGCGAGCGACGCCTGGCACGACTCCACCGCGTCGCTCGCCTCCTTGCTGAAAGAGGCGAGAGGCCCGCCGTCCGTCTCATTTCCGGCGTCCACCTCGCTCTGCACAGCCGCCAGGCCACTCTCGAGGCTACGAATGTCCTCCTCGATCGTCGTGAAGAGAAGGCGAGACGCGGGCTGCAAATTCGCCAGCTCACGGCGCACCTCGAGAAGAGTGGAAAGCTCAGGATTCGACTCGAGGTGTGCGACGAGAAAGTGTAGAAGCGTTGTCTTGTTGTCAAACGAGCGCGTGTCCATAAGCTTTGGAAGAGAGCTGAGGCGAAAGCCTCTCGCTGGAACACCCTTGGCATTCAGTGTATTGCCGAGAGTCAGCACGATCTCAAGAAGTCGTCGGAAGCGAGGACTCTGCACAATCTCCTCCGTGGCTGCGTGGATGGTAGAAAGCTGCTTGCGCACCGCTCCCTCCTGCTGAACAAACACGTGACGGAACTGAAGGGCCTGAAGCCTCGCCTTCAGCCGAGGCACCTTGCCGAGTTCGTAGAAGAGCTGCTCCGCTTTCCCGAGCATACCCACCGCGTGCGCGGTGTCGCGCGCCGTTGACGTTGTGCCGCCATCATCCTGAGCTGCACCCTTGCCCGGTGACGCGAGAGCTCGCGTGGCTACCATGTCTGATACAAACTGGTTGATGGAGCTGAGCTCGTCAGGCTCGGGAATGTACTTCAATAGGGAAGCAGCGTCGTCACTAGATAGCACATTTGCATCCATCGAGGCGATCGCCTCTGCTATCGCACAGAGAGGCTTTTTGATCTGCGAAACCGCGATTTCGACATTAGATGCGCGTTTCATCTCCAGTAGCGTCACAACCGTGCGCCCGGATGTCATGCTCTGGCTGCGCTCCAAACGAGTCTTCGGTGCATCGCCAGTGGCGCCCGGTGCTTTGCTCGTCTTCGGCTTGTCGATAGACGTGAAGAGGCTTTCGAGCGCGGTTGTGTCCACCGCATCGCCCTCGGAGCTTTCTGGAAGCGTCGCACCGCTCCAGAATGTGCCGTCGAGCTTATTTGTTGGCAATGTCTCCCAGTGTAGCGTGCGCCGTCTCTGATTAGGCTTCCGCAGGCCACCCATTGGTGGCGGAGGGGGAGGTAGCGGTGCTCCGTTCGGCGCCCGCGGCGGTGGCGGCGGGGGTGGTGGTGGAGGGAGCGGTGGGAGCGGTACTTTCGAGATCGGACTGTGGATAGGCACATTTGTGGAAAGATGCGGAGGAGGGGGAGGAGGAGGAGGTGGTGGTGGTGGTGGTGCGGAAGGTGCAGGTGGTGCGGAAGGTGCAGGTGGTGCGGGAGGTGCAGGTGGTGCAGGTGGTGCAGGTGGTGCAGGTGGTGCAGGTGGTGCAGGTGGTGCAGGTGGAGGCTTGGGTGGGTCTACCGCCGGCTGTGTAGGTGTAGGTGGTGGCTGCGATGACGGCTGTATTGATTTCGATGGTTGTGGCTGCGCAGGCTTTGCAAAATCAGCAGGCTTCGACGGCACTGGCATCGGCGCCGGAGCGTCAGCACTGGGAATGAACTCGGGTTTCACGTGAGTAGGAACGATGCTGGTATCGGCGAGATTCGTCGTTGGCGTGCGCGGGCTTCCCTGAGATCCAGAAACGTCAGCACTGACGCCGAGGCGCTTCGTTGGCGTAAATGCATGTGGTGTAGACGACGCACGTTTCGGCGACGCATCCCCGTTTCGTGCGATGAAGCGGGATTGCACCGGCGGCTCGTTCTCATTCGGCGAGCGGCGATGGTCAGTCTCCATAGAGTTGTTTGCAATTTTCGATGCAGACAGTTGCTCGCGCAGCTGCGCATTCTCCGCCTCGAGAAAGGCCATGGTTGCGCGCGCTGGAGATGCACTCGGCGACCGGCGACGGTCAGTCTCCGTCGAGTTGTTCGCAATTTTCGATGCAGACAGTTGCTCGCGCAGCTGCGCATTCTCAGCCTCGAGAAAGGCCATGGCTGCGCGTGCTGGAGATGCCATGGGTGCCGTTTCGGCCGTATGAGGTCGGTCAACAATCATCTCGGTGGAAGTGGCTTCTGAGGCAACAGCCTCAACGCCAAGCGTCAAGCTCGTGCTGGCGTCAACTTGTGATTGTCCAAGACTTTCTCGTCTCTCCCTGAGCAACTCCGCTTTGGCTTCTGAGGCAACAGCCTCAATGCCAAGCGTCAAGCTCGTGCTGGCGTCAACTTGTGATTGTCCAAGACTTTCTCGTCTCTCCCTGCGCAACTCTGCTTTCTCCGCCGCTCGTGCCATCTCCTGTTCCGCCGCGGCGCGTCTCATCTCCGCCGCGAGTCGAGCAGGCGAACGTGGTTCAATGATGGCCGGTGACTGCTCGTCATCCATGCCGCTCACGGACGGGCTTTCGAGAAGCTCGAGCAGTTCACGACCTCGTTCGCCTCCGAGGTCACGTGCCGCCTGCGAGGCACGCTTGTACGCAGAGTGCACCTTCGCCTTCGCCACCCATTCGGGCACGCCGCACTCCTTGAGCGCCGTTCCTTCGATAGGGCCAAGGCTTGGCATCGAGCCGTTTGAGCTCGCGGCTGAGCTCTCGCTCAACGCGGAGCAGCTGCCAAGATTTCTCGGCGTGACAGGATCGCTTTCGTCATCACAGCTTGGCGTACTCGGCGAGCTGACCTCTGCTGCGGACGCACCCTTCAGGTTCCTTGCGTGTTCTTCCGCCTCGACCGCCTTCCTGTGGTGCAAGGCGCGTCGCCTCACTGCGCCGCCGTCGTCCGAGTCGGAGTCCGAGCTCGACGACGAGTCGGACAGAAAGTTGCGGAACGAATTTTTGTAGAATCCGCTCGCGAGGTTTGGCAGGCGTCCGGGTAGACGTTTCCTTCCATAGAAGTTCCTTCTGTTGTTAGCGACGCGAGCCGCTTCCTGCGCGAGTCTTCCGTACGACGGCGTCGCACCTGCGTTGACGAGCTTGGCTTCGTGTTGCGTGCGGTTGCCGCTTGCCGACGACGGCGTCGGAGCAGACCCCTGAACTCCCAGCCCAGATACAACAGGCTCCTTGAGGACCTCAGGCGCCATAGATATTTACAAAACAACACTCTTAAGAGGCCGGCCGCAAGCAGGGAGCGAGAACCGGGAAGATGAACGAAGGTCCCTTAAGGGCCAGGCCAGGAGGGGAGAGGTCAGAGCAGAGAACTAAGCTTAAGCTTAAAAACGGAAAAGGAAAAGGAAAAGCTTTAGCGGGGAACGAACGAACAGAGGCCGAGTGGTCATGCATGGGCCTACCTACCTACGATAGTTCTCTAGGAAGACGACTGGACTGGAATCCAAGGCATCCCAGAAGGAAGGTACTTACTGTATGGCAAGCACAGAAATAACAACGGTCAGTCAACCCGTGCTCCACCTAGGGTAAACTTTACATACCAGTGGGGTAAGGTAGGAAGGCAACACGCACGTTAGGGTTAGGGTTACGGGGTTAGGGGGTTAGGGTTACGGGGTTAGGGGATTAGGGTTAGGGTTACGGGGGGATCTCCCTGAAGTCTGAACTTTTCCTTATCCGTATATACATACCCCTTCTGTGGATCTGTGGATCTGTGGTACAGTAGATGTGGTAGACAGTGGTACTTAAGAATATGTAGACTGAGATGTAAGATGGTAAGGTTTCGCTATGTTATCATAGTTAAGAATAGTCTATCGTATGTAGTCGTATCTAAGGTTCTTGGTTCTCTTGAGAGCTCCTGCCCTGTTTTATTACACCACGTCAACAGGCAACCGCACGACGCCGCCGCCGGTCACTTGGCCCTTCACGTAGTAGTAGCAGAAGTCAGCGAGAATAAATGTCTGCACGATCTCGCTCAGCAATACCATGATCGGCCAAAGGCCGCTGCCGAGCGCACTCAGCAGAAACGAGTCGCCGTCGAACATCTGCAGGAACCAGTGCGCGCAGGAGAAGAATCGAGCGACACCCAGCGCGAAGACGTAGTGCGCCGTGAAGCGCTCAACCGTCTTCTGGCCGCGGAACATGTGTAGCTGAGGAAGCACGCTCACAGCCTCGACGTAGACGCAGGTCGCCCATAGGATGCGAAAAGGAAGCGCGTGGTTCGTGCTTGGGTGTGCGATGATCGCAACCACGGTGCACGGAACTAGAACCATGGCGACGCTCATGGAGTCCTGCTCCTTCATGTAGGTTGCCCGCAGTCCGCTCGATCCGTTCATTATGACGTAGATAACAAAGCCGGTTGCGACGAGCGTGAGTAGGTCGAGCACGGTGTGAACGTCATACCTGAGAGAGAAATACGTGAGGTTCAAAGTTGTTTGTGTGTGCGAAGTTCGTTAGTCAGCACGATGCCGAGGCGAAAGAAGACCCATCGGAGTGTGTGAACCAAAAACCAAGTCCACCTCCACGAAAAACAGCAATCATGCACCACCACCACCGCCAGCCAGCCAGCCAGCAAAGAAAAGACAGGCGCCCTGCAAACGCGAACGTACTCCATGACGAACGAGCACATGAGTCGAATCGCAAGAAAGATCGCCGTTAGTATTTGTGATTTCAGCGACAGACCACTGCACGACTTTTCTTGCGTGAGTTTGTAGACGAGCACGCCGATTCCGATGAAGTGTACGGTTTCTGCGATGATGAAGAGGTTGTCGTGGTCTTCGACGAAGTACCACAGGACTATGAGCGTGAGGAGTGCTGCGGCGCCCAACAACGCAGCTTTTTCTGTTTGTGATCGTGTGCGTAGCCAGCGCACCAGGGTAGTGACACTACTACCGTTGGCAGGACCGCCATGAGAGCCGCCGTCGGACGCCATCGCGAGCAGTCCCAGGGAGAAATGAGAAAGTCTGGAAAGCCAAAAACGCAAAAAAAAAGAAACCAACAAAATCCAGTCCAATACAGTAATAAGTAGGGTTTGGCACGTTCTTTTACCCTTAAAAGCCCTCAGGGAGAAGAGCCTACCTCGGTTAGGGTTTGGGTTATTAGGGTTAGGGTTTGGGTTAGGGTTTTGGTTCGGGGGTTTTCGGGGTTCGCACAGGTTCATATGATATAGAGTGAGCAATCCGCCGCCATTGTTTTTTTTTGTTTTTTTTTTCCTTTCCGCCTTGGTTTGTTTTCTTTGCCTTGGTGCCATGTCCGTGCGCCGTGCGCTCGAGCAACCTAAGGTTAGAAAAAATAATGATGCAAATGTTGCGAATGATCCTGGGTCTGGAAGATCATCAAAACCTCAAGATAGAAGATATAGACCTGGTGTGTTACCCACGTGGATGACAAATGAAGAAGATGACGAAGAACCTGTTGGGAACGCAATTCCAGGGGGGGATGATGTGGACATGGTTACCAACGAGAAGTCTGGACCGCGTGTCGTCGACATGCCGCGTGTTGTCGAAGTACCGCGTGTCGTTGACGTGCCGCGCGTTCTTGACGTTGGTGTCGACGATGAGCAGGAAGACGACGACGACGACGACGACGACGACGACGACGAGGCGGATAGAAGGCGTGCGAGAATGCGCGCGAGAATGAACAGGGAGCAGGAACGGCAAGAGCATGACGACGGTGGCGACTTGGAGCCGGAGCGGGCGACGAACGCTGCCGCGTCACCGGCACCTCGCGCTGGGGTGGGACGAGCAGCAGCTGCTGCTGAACAAGACGCCGACGACGAAGGGAGCTCCGACTATACGTACGAAACGGAAGAGAGCGACGAGGAGGATGGCGCTGTCGCCGCGATGCCTGCCATAACGTTCGTGCCCAAGTCAAAGCGCGCGACGATTGCCGAGCGTGACGCCGAGGAGTGGCGCGAGGAGGAGAGAAGGAAGCAGGAGGCTGAGCAGCTCGCGAAGAGACAAGCGGAGACTCGCGAGCAGGCACGCCGCGAGGCGGAGCGCGCGCAGGCGGAGGCGCAGGCGGCGGCTGCCGCGGCGCTCGGCAGTGTGACGGACGAGGCGCGCGCCTCGATGCGCGACGCGAGCGGAATCGACACAGACGACGAGTCTGGCGACGCCGACGCGCTCTTCGATCTCTGGCACAAGCGCGAGATGAGCCGCCTTCTTCGCGACCTCGCGGCACGCGAGCGCTACACGGATCCTCGTGCGCCCGGCACTAACGACGACAAGGGTGATGCCTCGATGCTGAATGATACGAGACCTGTCCCGATCGTGACGAAGCCGCCGCAGAGCCGGGGCGCGTTCTTCAGGAGCGAGGCGGACTGACACTGCACTCTGTATGCGTAGACTATAAGTACTGTACCATAGTTGTGTAAAATTACTACCGTAGCTAGCTAGAGAACGTCGTCCACCATGGCATGAGGATGATGATTAGGGTAGTAAGAAAAGAAAAGGGGGAGGGCTCAACGCATTAGGGTTTATGGTTCCCCCAACTAACTAAGATTAGGGTTATAAAACGTTTGTCTTCCCCTTCTTGTCCCCGTGAAGAGGCGGCGCCATTTTCAGAATCCCAGTTTGGCATTTTCTGCGTCTGCTTCACCACAGCCCAGCCTTGCAATAATGGCGGACTCTTCTGAGCCTCTGGACCTCGACCTGGATTTGTCTTTGTCGAAGGACAAGAAGAAGAAGAAGAAGAAGTCGACGGAGTCCCTCGAACTTGACTTAGAGGGGGGTGCGTCGGGGTCGGCTGATGTCGACGCCCCTTCTGGTGTGGATTCGCTCACGGACGACCTCGGTGACCTCGACTTAGGCTTATCGAAAAAGAAAAAGAAGAAGAAGAAAGAAACGAAAGATCTTGACCTCGAAGGGATCGGGGAAGGGGTCGATGGCACAGGCGGAGACGCGGGAGCGGACGCCGCGGGAGACGCGTCAGAAAACGTATGGAGCCCAACGTGCACGCGCGACTACCTCTACGAAGAACTGCTCGACCGCGTCTTCAGCACGCTGCGTGCACACAACCCGGAACTCACGGGAGAAAAGAAACGCACAATCCTCAAGCCGCCGCAGGTTCTGCGCGAAGGAACGAAAAAGACGGTGTTTGCAAACTTCATCGAAATGTGCAAGCAGCTGCGTCGCAACAACGACCACGTGCTTGCCTTCCTGCTCGCTGAGCTCGGAACCACAGGAAGCATTGACGGACAGGATCGTCTCATCGTCAAGGGAAGATTCCTTCCCAAGGCGTTCGAGGGTATCCTGCGTCGCTACGTCAACGAATATGTGCTCTGTGCAAGCTGCAAGAGTCCAGACACCGAACTGAGTCGAAATGACCGACTGTACCGCATGTCTTGCAACCAGTGCGGCGCTCACCGCACCGTCTCTTCGATCAAGACGGGATTCCAGGCGGTGATTGGAAAGCGCTCGCGCATGCGCGCCGCCGCGTCAACTTAAGTCGTGTAACTTTGACCCGTTCTTTTGCAAGTTTCTCAACGAAAAGGGTCAAACGGATCGGGTGTTGCTTTGATAACAATATGTACGTCGCATCCATAAGATTTCCATTCTTTTTTGTTGTTGCTGGCTGAAGTAAACATGAAAGAAAGAAAGAAAGAAAAAACTCATATCCTCACCGGTTGTGCCGATGTCCTCGAGACGTTAGCATCGTGCTTCCGTCTCGGATCGGTGGCAGCTGCCCACCGGCAACAGCGTGGGCAAGAGCATGGTTGCGCGACGAAACGTGCTTCGACGACGATCCTCCGCCGCCGCCACCGCCGCCACCAGCGCGATGTGTGAAGGAACCACTCGCTCCTCCGTGGCCGTTCCCGTACCCACTGCGATGTGTGATTCCACCCGGCGCCAGTGCATTGCCGTCGTTCGCCATCGACTTGCCAGTGGTGATATGACCTGACACTTGCTGATGGTACATCTGTAGCTGCTGCTGCAGGTGCTGTGCCGCGGCACTCGCCCCTCCTGCGTTCGCCGCCGCACCTCGCCCACCGCGATTCGTCAGGAATCCAAGCGCACCTCTGCTCGACGGCGCCTCGCCTCGCGCGGTGGAGCTGCCAGACCCAAAGCTCTCACCAATCCACTCGTGGCACAGCGCCTCCTCCGGCGTCATTCGTTCCGCGGGATCCCACCGCAGGCATCCTTCCAGGAAGCTCAAAAACGCGCGGTCGCCGCATCGCACCGCACTCGATAAGTCCTTGGAATTCGGCCTTCGCTTCTTTCCTCGGCTGTTCGCCACGATGCGAGGTTGCATCGAACCAGGGTCGAAGAACATCTTCTTACGCGTCGAGTTCTCCACCATGTGCTTGGGCGGCAGCCCAATCACCTCCATGATGCAAGCAAACTGCTCGAGCTCGTTCTCGCCGGGGAAGAGAGGGTAGCCTGTGTAGAGCTCAGCTAGGATGCAGGCGAAGCTCCACATGTCAATCGGCATGCCGTACGGCAGACCGAGCACCACCTCCGGGCTGCGGTAGAATCGGCTCTGAATGTACGTGTATACTCTCTCGTCCTCGAAGCAGCTCGAGCCGAAGTCAATCACCTTGATTGCGCTCTTCGACGGCTGCCTGAGCAGCACGTTCTCGGGCTTCAGGTCGCAGTGAACAACTCGCTCACGGCGCAGGAAGCGCAGCGCGACGAGCAGCTGACTGGCGAAGCGACGGATGAGCCCGATGCTGAGACCCTGGAACCCGTTGTTGCGAATGAACTCGTACAAGTTGATGGAGAGCAGCTCGAAGCTGATGCACAGGTGATTTCTGAAGTGGAAGTACTCGCTCAGGTGGATGACGTTCGAGTCGCCGTTCGGGTCGCGGTGGCGCAGGTGCTCGAGGATCTTCACCTCGACAAGAGCCTGGTGGTGGAACCGCTTCTTGTTGCGTATGATCTTCACAGCCTGCGTAAGGCCCGTCTTGTGGTCCAGGCACTGCACCACCTGGCCGAACGAACCCTTTCCTAGCGTCCCAAGAATCTCGTGCCGGTACGCGATGTGGTCGCGAAGCACCGTCAGGTAGTCGCCGCGCTCGTCGTCGTAGCCATGGTTAGGCGCGGTGCTGTGGCTGATGCCTGGAGCGCCGTGTATCTTCTGCGACGTGTTGCCGCAGAACCACACCTGCGGGTACTCGAGCACTTCGCTCTGCTCGTAGCCGGTGAGCATGTTGCCCTGACTTCTCAGCGCACCCGCTGGTGTCATCGCCGCGCTTGCACCGGGCGGCAGCTCCACGTTCCTGTCGCGCGCGTGAAGCGAGGCGACGTGGCTCGACGGCGTGGGGTTGCTTCGCCTGCTCGAGGCGTGAGATCTCACCCCGTGCCCGTTGTCGTGGTGCGAACCCATGTACACGGGGCTCTGCTTTGCCGGCGCCCGGTGCGTCATCGCGCCACTGCCGTCAGCGAGGGTCATCTGTGCAAGCTTCTGCCCAGCTGCCGCAGCTTGCGCGCGACTTGACTTGTTTGATATCGGCCGGCTTGCCTTTCTTCCTCCCACAGGTGCTGCGCCTGTCGGCGGGTGTGGTTGGTGGTAGGTGGTGTACGAAGACGACGCGTCGCCCTTGCTGACGCGGCCGTTGCCTTGCGTTCCGTTCGCATTCAACACCTCGTCCTGCGCGGCTTTCACCTTCTGTAGGTTGAGCGTTGGTAAGTTCTTGCGCGAGGTGCTACTCGGCGGCGTGGGCATTCCCGACAAGGGGTGTGCGTGAAGCTCGCCTCCTCTGGGCATGTGCGTTTTATTTTTTTGCTACTTAAGCCTTGCTGCAAGTCGTCAGTCGTTGCCAGAAACACCCACACACTCCGAACTAAGACTGACAACTATAGTCCACAAGAATATATCGGTAAAAAAGAGACTAGTATTGTATTGTATTGTATTGACGAGCCGTGAAGTATTGCTTTATATAAGCAAGGTATGGACGGTACGGTACCCGTGCAGTAACCACAGTACAGTACAGTGACGCTGGTAACCTTAAGAAGCCTTAACACAAACAATAATAATGCCGAAACAAAAACGGTGGCACCACTCACTCACTCACTGACAGACTGATGATGGCTCTGTGATGCCGAGGGACGATGGCCGACTGACTAAACCTTTACCCGTACAAGAAACAGTCCAGTGGACCGAACTGAACTGAACTGATAAAGGTAGGCGAGAACGAAGGAGGCTCGTTGGTGACTTTTCTACATACAGGATTCTACGCCTTAGGAACTACTGTAACCTTAATCGTACGCAACCCTTCGCCTTTCGCCTTTCGACGGAGGCATCCTAGTACTACAAACTGGACACGCCGCTTGGATGGCTGGTTGTACAGTAACCTTAATCGACTGTTGTAAATGTTTTCTTAACGACTTAACTAAACGTTTTACGACGAAGGATTTGTCGCGATGGATGGTCGATGGCGTGCATGCATAGACTATGTTGTCGTGCACGAGGCTGTTTCTTGCATTGCGCCATTGCAAGTTGCAACTGTGCTCGTTCCCTTCTACCTTAAAAAGGTAGTACTATCGTACCTATCATCGTCGCGACACTTCCCCTCTTCCCATTTGTCTTAGACGTGTCTTCATCATTGTTGTGATGATGAGCCCATGTTCGCTTCATTCCCCTTGACCGGTTTTCGGTTCCCACGGTTGCTTTCCTCTGGCTGTCTGGGAGTCTGGGATTGGGCGCTCCTCGTGCTCGTGAGGGATGCCTCGTGTGATTGTGTGATGGCGAGGCATTCTTCATGGCATCAACGTTGGTATCACGTTGGTATCACGTTGGTTGTTCCCCCCATGCAAGATTCCGAAACATTTACATAACAGGCCCACCGCCCAAGTGTTAAGAAGCTGGTGTGATGGACCTCGTGAAATGTTAGTTCTGCATCGTGGCCCATAAGAGGGTGGTTCATAAGAGTACCTTAGGCGCGGCGCGGCGCGGCCCATGCATGCCTCCCTGCCTCCATCCATGGTCAGGCTGGTGACGACTCGGTCTCCCGATCACAAAGAAAGCACCACGACGACGGTCAAACGGCACCTCTTACTTCTGTGATCTGAGGTCGTTGTGAATGGGATACACGCTTGAGTGGTCCTTGGTGGTGACTTCGTGAGTAAGTTGTGCGACGAGCAGACGAGTAAGTTAGCGATGTGGTGTATCTATGATTCGTGACGGTAAGCAGGGAGGGGTACGGTACCACATGTAGACCACATGTATTGTAGTGTCTACCCAATAGGTACCGGTCCAGGTACGGTAGTCTCAAGCCCGCACAACTGTCTTCAGACTTCACGTGTCCTTACGTCGCAACGCCAAGAGCAAGCGAGTCACGCGTTCTGGGAGATTGGCGACGTGCGAATTGAATGAAGGTAATATTACATGTAGTTTAATGCTCTCGGTTGGCTCAGCCATACATGGATCTGTCGTACGTCGGCCCGTAGTCGAGGTACAGCTCCTCGCCCGCCGTTACGTCGCGACTGAGCACGAAAGTGACGCCCTCACTGCCTTCGACGGTGTCCACGTTGACGTCCGCGCCCGGCGCCGGCTCGTTGATGAGCGCGAGTGTCGTACGCACGCTGCCGAAGAGCATGCAAGGAACACTTGGCTCGAAGAGCACGCCGGAGTCATCCGTGGGGTCGAGCACCTTATTTGCGTCTTGCAACTGCCAGCAGTACTCGGCGGCTCGTGGAACCTGCGCGAGCTTGCGCCGGTATGCCTCAGTGCTCAGCAGACGACCTGGGTATCCGCCGAGCACCGTGCCGGCAGGCAGGTCGCAACTGGCGAAGATGCCTCGCCCTGCGTTGGCGACGAGCGACGTGCGTGCCACCAAGCTCGACGCCATGTCGTCGTCCATCCAACCGCGAGGCCGGCGCACGTACGAGCGGATTGCCAGCGTGCTCGTGACTGCTTGGAAGAGCAGCGACAGTGCCGCCGTGCCTGCGTCGGTGCTGAAGGTGAGAGGGAGAGGGAGCGCGTCACGCGCGCTGACTCGGCGCGGCTGACTCGCTCCCAGCGGGCGCACGCGGCGCGGCGTGACGCGTACGCGCGACATCGCCGTGGCGAGAGGGCAAGAATACTAGAATGCGCCACACAAGGGGGGGGGGGGGGGACAGGGGTCGCGCTCCCCTAGCCCTAACCCTAACCCTAACCCGAACCCTAACCCTAACCCTAACTGTAACTGCACACCCCCTCCCTCCTCGGTTGGAATCGCTGATACATCAAGGGGAGTTAACACCTACTGGGGAGGTCACTCCCCCTTCCCCCGGGGACGATGTGTTGGAGCAAGTTCTCCGTGGTTGTCTGAGCCAGGAAAGTCAGTCTGCCGGCGAGAAGGGCGCCTGCGGGGCGCCAGCGGACAGGGCAGTACCGAGACGAGACCAAGGGTGGGGTCCCAACCGTTGGAATTGGTCCTGGCTCAGACAACCACGGAGAACTTGCTCCAACACATCGTCCCCGGGAACGGGAGCCTTCCCTCGCAATATAATAGTTCAACGGGGGGATCCCCACCAGAGTGACCTCCCCAGTAGGTGTTAACTCCCCTTGGATACATAGTCTAAGAACTATCTGGAAAGTGGAGAAACGGAACCAAACCAACAGCTTCCACGCTGGCACTACCCTATTCGATAGACTATTATTTTTCTTTCTTCTACAGTATTCTCTTGCCTGAAGAGTCTCGGAATAGTCTCTTGCCTGTCTCGGAATAGTCTCTTGCCTGTCTCGGAATAGTCTCTTGCCGGAATGGCTCAATTCTTGCTGCGTTGAATGGTGTGGAATGAACTTTTCCAAGGTGCGATGCGCTGGCCGCTCCGCCGCTGGCATGGATGGCATGAAAGGAGGAAGGATGAAGGATGGCAAAAGCGAAAGAAATGTAAAATGGGAAATGGGAAATGCTCTTTCAAGAAGTTGGATCATCAAGTTTGTGGTGGAGCCTCCATCAAGAAACTTGGACTGCAATCCATCTCAAGTGAACTCGACATGGCAATGAGGCTCGTGATGAGGCGATCGAAAGAAGGTCGCAGGAACGAAAAATGATGCACTCCGAAAAATCTCAATCCGGAATCCGAAAGCGAGTTTGCCCTCAAGGAGAGGTGCCAGGTGCGCGAAAAAGTACGAAAAGCGGTGACACGCGCCCTCTCTCCAACTTCGATATCCCGATTCCACTTTCCCATCACTCCGATCCAAATCCACATCATTCTTCCCATCATTCTCATCATCACTTGTCTTAACCACTTTTACATTATTTTATATCAAAAGAGTTCTTGGGCCTTAACTTCACTTCACTTAAGGTAAGATGAAACCTTTCTTTCTTTCTTTCTTTCTTGATATATTTCTTTCTTGGCTTAAATATTTAAGTTCAGGTGCACTTGTTTTATTTGTTTTATTTTGTTTTGGTTTTGTTTTGTAATAGGAAGGAAGGGGCAGGAACACCATCAGGGGGCCATCACCTTGCACACATCTTCTTGTCATCTTCTTTTGGTTTAGTTTTGGTTTTGTTTCGGTTTGGGTTTGAAATGGCTTTCTTCATTCATGTTCACGGAGGCTTGTTGATGATCAACTTGTCCTTAAGGACACGCCTTAAGCACATTTCATCTCGAACACATGTTATCACAAACGAACGAACTCCTGTATTTTAACTCTGTTTTCCTACTTATTTTCTTACCCGAAACAAATAAACAAAACAACCAGATAGAAGTCTTGCACACAAAAGTGTCATCAAACTTTGTGTCAGCATCAGCTCCGACAACGAACGCCTTTGAGGTTGTGCACAGGACCCGTTTCACCTGCAGTAAAGTTAAGGGCTAGAAAAGGACATTTCACGGTATTTAAGCTGTTCCGGTGTTTGTCAAAACACGCCTTGGAAAAACAAACAACTC
Organism: Pycnococcus provasolii; assembly: GCA_938743325.2. Lineage (NCBI taxonomy): Eukaryota > Viridiplantae > Chlorophyta > Pseudoscourfieldiophyceae > Pseudoscourfieldiales > Pycnococcaceae > Pycnococcus > Pycnococcus provasolii. The sequence continues at coordinate 628,844 of OW568869.1, read as the reverse complement.
TGTTCGTACTACCGCTACTACAGAAAACTATGGCTGCACACTCGACGTTGGCTCCATACGTAAGTTCAGCTTTTCTCTCTTTTGCCTTTGTTTCTTCTACACTTGGCTCACATGAACAAACGCCAAACACAATATACACCATACAGCCAACCATAGGCACGGCACCGAGCTGGGCAGCTGATGACGACATCTTCAGCAGTGACGGCCTTCCGATAACGCTATGGCCACTCCCTATGCACCCTTCGGAAAACGCGCATCCGCACGACAACCTGCTGGAAGCGTCTCAGCAATACTTCGTCGAGTCGACCAACACGGCAGTGGACATTGTTCATCGTAAGAGAGAAGTCTTTGACTCACTCTTAGGAGGCGTGCCTATGCCGTCGCTCGAATACTTCGGACCTGCGCAGCCGCAGGACGTGCTCTTCTCGACGCAGAACACGAACAGCGACCACCGCTTCGCCAACGCCGCGCCGGGATGCTCGATGGTCACGCCTCCGGAGAAACCGTGCTGGCAGCAGGTGGCATTCACCAATCACTTGAAAACTCATCAGCAAATCTCTCAGCAGCAGCGACACGCACACGCCATGCCACCGGCGATGCACACAAACAGCTCGATGAACAACTTATCGCCGTCAGTGAGTCGTCCACAGGTGACGGAAAAGGCAGCTAAACCAAAGACTAAGATGATGCCACCGCCTCCGCCGCCTCCGCCGCCTCCTCCTCGTACGAAGCAGTCGAAGCAAAACATTAAGGAGCCGTCGACACCGCCAAACGACACGGATATGTTGCCGTTGATCCCGGATGGCACGAACACGTCCGCGGTGCTCACCTGCCCACCCACGAAGATAGCCAAGCCTGTATTGCAGCCACCTGTATCGCCAGCTCGTCACTCAGGACATGCGAGTGCAACAACGGACACGGACACGGACACTACACTTCTCGTTGCGTCGATATTAGCCAACAGCCAAAGCAAAAAGCGTGCGAGCGCTGCTCGGCCGACTGGGCGACCAGCTACTCGATCGACACCACGCAAGGTCGCAGTGAAGAAAGTTCAAGGACAAAAAGAGTCGCCGTCTAAAACTGGCAAGAAGAAGATGGCGCATTTGCCCGTCGAACGCAAGGCGAAGAAGGCGTGCAGAGAGAAAAATCGACGCAGGTCTATGAATAACGCATTCCAGGAACTTTCGGTACTTGTGGGTCAGAAGGAGGATCTCGACAAGGCGCAGGTGCTCTTCTCTGCGATAAAATTTCTCAAGGAGAAGGGAATAAATGCGAGTACCGCGAATGGCGTTGTTCGCCCTGGCACAGCAACAGCCTCGCCGGCGACTCTTCCCTTCAATGACCCGCGTCGTGACTCGCTGCTGTCAAGTGCTACGACGGCGAAGGTACAGCCCGTGCTCTAAATTATTCCAATAAATTAGCCGAATGCGCTATTCCTTTTTTTGTTTGGCCTGCAGCAAATGCTCGCTCACTCCTCCAAGTTGCATGTGAAGAAGGAGAGGATTAAATTGTTTTTACAATAGATTTGAAAAAGAGCAATCGATCTTAAGATTGCCGTGTGTTGCACATTGTACTACGATACCAATGTAATTCGAATTCTTGATTTTCCAAAACAGAAATGCCAAGATTTGTACTACTCCCACTTGCTACGTAAATTGGACTGTTGTTGGATGGATGCTCCGGTAAGAATCATCCGATACGTGCCATTGGCAAGTGCTGCCATGATAACGCCAACCAATGCGCTCGCCACAAATAGCACGCAGAGTGTGCGTGGTGCTTCGTCACGCAGCGCAGTCCACGCTTTTCGTCTTGGCCACGCCGTGCGTGCGTCAAGTTGTAGCTGCCTGCTAACCTGCTCTAGGTCACCAAGCGTAACTTCGTGCAGGTACACACCCTGCTCGCTCCTTTTCCAAACGCGGCGCTCAGGGTCTCCCCACTCGACAAAATCGTACACGTAAAGCTTGGCTCGTATCGCGTCTGGCGACGTGCCACCAGGATGAGAGAAAGGACCACCTGGGTCTAGCAGTCGCGATCGAATCTCATTGTTGTTCGTGTGCATGTCTGCTGATTGATTGAGAAGTCGATACATCAGCGCCAAAAGCCAAGGATTGTGCTCGTACCTCCCAAGTGCGGCGAACCACATTTGCCATGCTACGCGTGGCTGATGTGGCGCAATGAATGGGAGTGACTTCGCCACGTCTCCAGGCTTAAATCGCATCTCAATCTCGTGCCAAGCCGTTGAACTGTTCACGCCCGGCACGCGACCCTCGAGTATTACCTCCGGCCGTGCCACCTCGCCGTTGGGGCCAACGCCAGTCATGCGGCGAAAGAGACCATAGCCTCCGATGGCGCTCATCTCGGCGCCCTGCCGCAGCGCGTTATGTATGCTTGCTTTACTCGGACGGAAGTCGGGCGGCATGCCACGAATTAGCGGTGCAAGTACATGCCCGTCTTGCGGGTGCGCCGTGTTCCCGAGCACGTGGTGGCTCAAGTAGACGATGAGCAGAGCGATGGCACTTTGGGCGACAGCTGACATCACGCGGCTTGGTAGTGCAAGGGCAATCCCACGCCGTCCCGTGTGCCACATTGCCACTAAGGCTTGCACGATTGGAATCGCGAGAACGTGTGCCGCGATAATGGCAGTCCCCAGGCGAGCAGCAGGTGCCGAGAAACGCCGCTCATAATCATCGACGGAAAGTTGAAATTGCATGGTATCGCCAGGCGTCGTGAACATTGCATTCCAGGCGTGTGCTAGATACACCACCATCGTGGCAGATGCGATCAAGCTGACGGCACGGTACAAGCGCGGCATGCCCAGGATTGTTGACTCGAGGCGCATGTTAAGCAACCATGCAAGCTGCGCATCATCGAGGCTTGACATGAGAGCTAGGGCAATCGTCAGCATATTGAAGAAGTTGTAGTTTCCAGTGAGCATGATGGTGACTTGCAGCAGAGCTTGTGAGGCGAACGCGAGGAATCGCAACTCGCGTAATAAACCCGGCGACACGATCAAGAGCGTCGCAGGTCCTTCGACGAAGAGCGTGTAGGCGACACCAAACTTGAGCAATGCACGCGGTGCATGGTGCATCAGCTGAGCAAGTGGTGTTGGAATACACTGCGTTGCGAAATGATAGTCGAGCGCTGTCAGGCCCAACCACTGTTTTCATTAAGTTTGTTAGATTGTTAGTGACTGTGTTTTATCCGCCATGAAAGCTTAGGGGAAAGAAACTTACGGTCGGACAGCGACTCTGGAGTTTGACGATGCCGCTCATCAGCATGAGCTTGAAGAATAGGCTTCGTACGGCCCAGATGATGGCATGTGGCGGTGTCGTTCGCGCATCTCCTCGTGCAACAGCTACAGGGCGCACCTCGAATACGCAAAGAGGTAAAAAGATGGCGAGTGCACCTGTCTCGAGCAGTAGAATATCCCACTGGAATGATAGAAACGTCTGGCCTATCGTATACAGTGACTTGTACAAAGCGAACTGCAGCGCGAGCAGCACGGCCGATCCTCCAAACGGACTTCGGAATGCAAACGTGAGCGATAAGGCACTCACAGCCACCCCCGCTAACGCGATGGCATCCAACGCCTCGTCGGGCGATATGTGAACCACGGAGTGCAGCCAGATGAGCGTGGGCAAGTTTTTCATCTGCGTTGTGAGGCACGTCCACGACGGCGTATCCGTTGTGGGCTTTTCGATGAACGGGCACTCTTTCGTCGCCGCTTTTCTGAGCAAGTTGCGTGCTGGCTGCAGACCACTTTCTCCGTACAGCACGTTTCCCTGTACGTAGAACGACGCGAATGCGACGAGATAGCACACGGCTAGCGTTGCGAGAAATGCCTTTCTCACAAAGTGATGTTGACTGTAGTTGTACCAGCTACTGCAGCACTCTGTGTCTTCTTCTTTACTGCGAGAAGTATGGTTGTTGTGACTCAAAGGATCACGAGCACCTGCAGCGTCAGCGTGAGCATCGTCATTGTCATCATCGTGTTGAAAAGGTATGCCGTGTCGTCGAGGAGGCGGTGCACCGCGTGTGTGGTCTGACATGCTGACATGCTGACGTGGTGATGGTGACATGGAGTTTCGAAGAAGAAGCGCGGTGGGGGAGGAGGGAGAAGACGGAGGAGAAGGTTTTGAGGAACCAACACGACGGAAACGAACAGCGTTGTTGACGAAGGTACCTTGAGTCTGAGAAGGTCGCCCTCTCAAGTTAATATCAGTACCTGTACGTTCAGAAGGTGACTCCGCCGCTGCCGACGCTGCCGACGCCGACATAGACTCCACGGACACGCGAGCGACTCTGCTGCGCCCGAACGAACGAACAGAGTACCAAAATACAACCAAATGCCGGAAATAAAATCCAAACCCCCAAACTCCAAACCCCCAAACGAACAACAGGGGTTAGCGATTATTAAGGTTAGGGGTTCCGATGAGGGAGCTCAAGCCATCCGCCGCCGCCATACCGAACTGAACTCTCCGCCGCCGTCGCGCGTCGCGCGTCGCTCGTCGCTCGTCGCTGTCCTCCTCCTACGTGGTACCAAACCAGACCTGGCTGCCAAACCAGGCATATATGATGCTGCGCCCGTGTGTTTTTTCTAAAGAGCTGTTTCATTTCAACAAACACAACTCCTCTTTGTCTTTTTTACGTCGCCGTGCTCATTGCTTTTTCATACGTCGCAGTACTACGAAATGTAGTAGTAGTAGTCCGTTTTTGTTTTCTGGGAGAAATGGCATGATGGTTCGATTTCGTCCTCACGCTCGTGCTCGTGAATTTCACGCTCGTGAATTTCGACCTCGTGAATTGCGGGCACTTTGCTCATCATCTTCGTCACCGTCACCATCTTCATCATCATCAACGTCGTCGTCTCAAAGCACGGCCTGTGGTGGTGCAATCAGTCGTAGTGGCTCGTCATCTTCAGCATCTTCTTCGATGTGCTTTGAGTCTTATCTTGATGTTCTCGAAGAGTGGAACGCACGTATCGCGCTCACGGCACCCATGACGCGTTCAGAAATGAAAAGTAGACACATAGATGACAGCCTCGCGCTGCTACCGAGCTTAGACAGCGCCATGGCGTCCATGACGTCCACGCGCAACAACGACAACGATAATGGCGGCGAAACAAACTTCGGACTCGTCATCGACGTTGGGAGTGGAACGGGTATGCCTGGACTCGCCATCGCCGCAGAAAGGCCAACCTGGCGCGTCACGCTGCTCGAAAGCATTGGCAAGAAATGCGCATTCATGGAGGCGGCGGCGGAGGCTATGGGACTCGACAACGTGCGCGTCGTGTGCGCGCGAGCTGAGGACGCCGCGGCGCCTCCAAAGCCTGAACCGAAGCTTTCAAAACGAAAAGCAAAGGCTATCGCAAGAGAACAGGACAAGCAAGCGCAAGACGGAAGCGACGGTGCTGAGTCGAACGAAACTGCGCAAGGACACCCCAACGCACACCGCGAGGCATATGACGTGTGCGTCGCACGTGCTGTCGCGGCGATGCCCACGCTCGCCGAGATCACCCTTCCATTTGTGCGTGTTGGTGGGGCACTGGTAGCTGCCAAAGGCCCGCGAGCGAGTGCAGAGCAGGAGGTGAGCGTCGCGTCGCGTGCAATTGCGGAACTGGGTGGCGACGTCGATGGCGTTCGCATCCTCGACGTCGCTTCGTACACGGGGAATGCAGGCGCCGATGGAACGCGCGAGCAGCTCACGTGTGTCGTCGTCAATAAGATATCGTCGAGCAATTCGAAGTACCCGCGGAGAGCAGGTATGCCGAACAAACGACCTATCGTGTAATGGATACTGTAAGTTAAAAACAGAACTAAGGTAAGATGATGAGATTTCAGTAATTTACAACCTGAACAAATATTAAAACATAGAGGTACATCACGTCGCGCTCTGCCGCAGCGTGTGATACGCCGCAAGGATGCGTTTGGTTCGCTCTGATGCGAATTGGCTGTCACTGGCATTGTGGTCCGGGTGCCAACGAAGCAGCTCCTTCCGCAGCGCAACTTGAAGCTCGGCACGGCTTAGCGTGTCGTTCTTATCGAGGCCCAGTACACTGTAAGGATCTATCCAATTCACGGTGCGAGCTTCGTCGTAGGCGTCTGCTGACTTTGACTCCGCACTCGCACTTCCGTCAAGCCCCAGCATCTCCCACTCCCCTCCAGGTCCCATGTAATCTTCTACCCGCCATCCGCGTTCTTTCGTACGCCAAGATTCAACCTCGGCGTCGCGCACCGTTTGCCACTCAAAATTAGTCCACGCCTGCTTGGCGGCAGGAAGCATGCGCTGGACGACGAATGGGGCGACGATCATAGCGGCAATGCCAAAAGGTCCGAGTCGTGCGCCTGCTCGCATCAAGCCACTCGAGCCAGCACGCACGGCAGAGAATGCCATTTCCATCATTTTCACGTCAAAGTTATTAAAACCTTTCGAATTGACTCTTATATTGCTTTGCTCGATCATCTTTGCCGCCTGCTTCCCGGTCGCTATGGCCTGTTTGCCGATACTCTCCCAAGGTGGCGTGTGGTTGACGCCGTCGACCTCGCCACTCACTCCGCTTACGATGGCGCGGTACTCATGTCCCGCTGCCATTCCTTCCGTCGCGAACGGGATGCCACCCCACCTGTACCGCGCCTCGTACGCGGGAATCATTAGGCGACGTGCTCTTTTTAGTCTGAGCTCCCGTCCGGGACCGATGGTGGGTATGATCTGCTCGCGCGCCACGGCCCAGGCGGCTGCAAGCTCTGGAAGCACGAAAGTCTCTTCATCCGATGGCGTTGACGAGTGAGGGTACGGCTCCTTGCGTATGGCCACTTTGGCCACCTCCGTCGCAGCCCTTGGAAGTCTGTGCCCAACGTACAGCAGTCCCTGCACAATTCGTGGACTTGACGTGTCCTCGTCCTCTTGTGATGCTCGCGCCGCTCGCGACGCGGCTTCCGCCTCGAAGTTGTCCCTTGCATTTCTCGAGGCTGCCTGAGCACGTCTCCGTTGTTCATCTCTGTGCAGTTTCGCGGCGTCGTGGTCCGTGACGATTGCCTGTGTTGTGAAGCTCCAGAACGGCAGTGTGATTCGCTGCAGCGAAAACCCAGCCCCCGGTCCACCGTCGCTGGTGACGAGTCGCCGCTGCCTGATGCTTTCTTCGACGTTAAGCGCCGCCGCGCCGTGCGTGACGGCCCACTGGCAGAACGCCTTGCTTGCTTCCGTTTCGTCGATTTTGTACGGCACGACTTCGACGGGCGGCGCGTCGTATGGTTTCGGAGCGAGTGGTACGAGTTCCGAAGCCACGTGCGTATCGGACGACAGGAGCACTGCTCTGACTGAAGCTTGTGTTCTTAAGACCATTTCCAATTTACGATTAACGTGCCCGACGTTTAGAAATCGTGACGAAGACCACCATGAAGACACGCGCTTGTTAAGAAAAAAGAATGGCCCTGGCACCATGAACGCCATGACATGGGGAATTAGATAGGAGAGGTGCGGAACGAGGCAAAAGCACGGTTCCATAAGGGGAACGGGTTAGGGTTAGGGCTAGGGTCGTTGTTACCCCGAAACTTGATTCTATCTGTCAATTTCCCCGTTGAAATAACAGGTGTTGTTTTCGTGTTGTTTTCCCCCTCCCCAGGGGGTTGGTTGCCAGAGCTCTCTCCACCTCACACATCATTCACTTCGTTCCCTTCATTTCAGTCTCTCACTCACTGTGAACTGTGTGTGAAGCAAAGCAGCAATGGCGTCTCTCCGTTCCCCGGCGCACTTTACGGGACTCACACATGTTGACCCGGGACTCACACTTGCTGACCCGGACTCTCACGTTGTTGGCGGCTTGTTTCACTCGGGTGGGGAAGGGTTAGGGATGCCAATGCATTCCCCCTCTGCCTCTCTGTCGCCTCTCTGGACCATCGTTCCGCTCTCTTCAGGATCTGGGGACATCTACGCGTTTGACGACAACTCCGAGAAAAGTACTCTGCAAATGGGACGTGCGCCTGACTGCGACATTCGAATCGAAAGTCAAGCCGTCTCCAGAAAACACGCACTCATCAGCAAAAAAAACGATGGAACGGTACGACCCTTTTCCCCTTTCCATGCCTTGCTTTCACTTTGGGCTTTTACACCCACTCACTCACTCACTCAACCACAAACATCACGTAACTCATTCACGAACAGCTGTGGGTCACAGCGCAGTCGCTAGCGAACCCGCTCATCGTCAACGGTACGGCACTGAAGCCAAACGAACCACTTGAGCTGCAAGACGGATACACGATCGAAGTCAGGCTCGAGGATGATAAGTCGCGCAAGTTCGAAGTCAAACTGCCCAAAACGACCATCGAAGAACAGGATGACGAAGACTGCACAGTCTGCCTGCCAGTCAAAAGTCTTATGCAGCAAGCCGCCAAGTCGCCCGCGAAACTTCCTGCCAAGTCACCAGCAAAGTCGCCAAGGCGACGCGTTGTGCTTGGAGACGCCAGCAATACAGCTGATGCGGCGAATCCAGCCGTGCCTAAGCCGCCGCCGCCGCCGACAAGCACGCGTGCACTTGCCATGCCTGACTTTGGCTCCGAACTTCGTGCACGCGTCGAGAAGCGCAAGCAGGCACCCGCACCGCTCATGAGCCCAAGAGCCAAACGTGCTGCCAACCCGCCTCCTCCCGTGCAGACGAATGCGGTTCCTGGACCTGGATTTGTGCCAGACGCTGCCGCACTGCTTGCAGCCAGGCAGGGACTCAGGCAGAAGGTTGACCAGGAAGAAAAGGTGGCATCCGCCGCCAAGAGCCCTGGACGACGTACGAGCCTTTTCAGACACCTTCAGCAGGGCATGGCTCTGAAGTTCCAGGCGGCGACGAATCAAGACGAAGAGGAGGAGGTCGAGCAGATGAGGGTGGCAACACCAGCATCGCGTCGCCGCTCGTCGCGTCGCCTGTCACGTCCACTCAGCGCACGTGGCGGAGGCCTGAAGGCAGTCACGCCAAGGGATGAGCAGGCAAGTGCCAAGAAGAGCGTGCAGGTGGAGCAGGCTCTGCAGGATCTGGTGGACCAGGAGGAGCAGCTTGACGAACCGGTGGTGGAAGCCATGGCAGCCGCATCGACCAAAAAGCCGAAGAGGGGCGTTACCTTTGCAATGTCGACGGAAGAGGAGCAGGCAGACGATGGCATAGACTCCACTCCGCCTATGGCAGCGGAAGCGGCACGCTCGGTCGTTGCGCGTGTTGCGACACCCGCAGCCTTTTTCGCCGCCGCCAACGCAACGCCGGAGAGCTCGAGGCAGAACGCTACGTCGGATGCAGCAACGCCGAGTCCAACATTCGTGACACCCGGCGGAACACGCTGCCCTCAAGATGAGGCTGGACAGACGCGCGCAGGTGCCGTCGCTGCGGCACTCGATGCAGCTGCAGATACCATTGTGTCAAAGGCTCCCGGAGCGGCGGGGGGTGGCCGACAGGTTCCCGCGATTTACTGCGACGAAGACGTCGACCAAATGGGTGACGAAGATGACGAAATGGAGGGAAATGCGCCGACTCCCGCAGTCTACTCAGCTGGCCGCCAGCAGCGCAATGAGGCGAGGCGCATCGTCTTTGAGCCGCCGCCTCCAGCAGCCCCGGTGAGCGAGACGCCCGCTCCTCCGCAGAATCAGCACATTCATTTTACGTCGCCTTACGAGGAGGCGGCGCCCCAGCCGTCAATTGGCCCAGCATGCGCTGAAGGCGAACCACACGTGGCCGTTGAAGCTGCGCCATCCGAAGGACCTGCATGTGCCGATGGTGCGCCTGTTGGGTTCGATGAGGACGCTGCCGATCGAGATACGACTTGCGGTGTTCTCGAGCGACCGCTCTCCGCACGAGCGCAGCGCGCTATGCAGTACGTGAAGCGAATGCAGACAGTTTCGCGCGATCACGGCTTGAGCGCAGACGCGACCCTCATGGAGATGCAGCGAGAATTGTCGCGTGCGCACCGAATGGCACAAACATTGAGCGCTGAAAGTCGCGCTCTTAAGGCGCTCGTAGAGCACGAGCGGGCACGCCGAGTCGCGGCTGAGGAGGAGATGGAACGATTAGCGTCGGAGCAAGCTGCGCAAGCAGCAATCGTCGCAGATGAGGACCAGGCAATGGAGGAGGCTGACGCAGAGGTAGAGGACGAGGATGCTGACCTACAGGATGAGGCTGAGGATGAGGCCGAGGCTGCTGCCGCTGCTGCTGTCGAGGCTGAGGCTGCTGCCGCCGCCGAGGCCGAGGCGCAGCGTATCAAGGCGCAGGAGGAGGAGGAGGCTCGTCTGCAGGCTGAGGCTGAGGCTGCTGCCGCCGCTGCCGCTGCTGCCGCCGCCGATGCCGCCGCCGATGCTGCCGCCGCCGATGCCGCTGCCGAGGCCGAGGCGCAGCGTATCAAGGCACAGGAGGAGGAGGAGGCTCGTCTGCAGGCTGAGGCCGCCGCCACTGCCGCTGCCGAGGCTGAGGCTGCTGCCACCGCCGCCGCCGAGGCCGAGGCGCAGCGTATCAAGGCGCAGGAGGAGGAGGAGGTTCGTCTGCAGGCAGAGGCCGAGGCTGCTGCCGCCACTGCCGCTGCCGAGGCTGAGGCTGCTGCTGCCGCCGCCGATGCCGCCGCCGAGGCCGAGGCGCAGCGTATCAAGGCGCAGGAGGAGGAGGAGGAGGCTCGTCTGCAGGCAGAGGCCGAGGCTGCCGCCGCCGCCGCCGCCGCCGCCGAGGTCGAGGCTGCCGCCGCTGCTGCTGCCGCTGCCGAGGCTGAGGCTGCTGCTGCTGCCGCCGCCGAGGCCGAGGCGCAGCGTATCAAGGTGCAGGAGGAGGAGGAGGAGGTTCGTCTGCAGGCTGAGGCCGAGGCTGCTGCCGCCGCCGCTCCTGCTGTCGAGATGGAGACGGAGGAGGAGGAGGCTGTTGAGATGGAGACGGAAGAGGACATCGCATGTGTGATATGCGGCTCTGCTGATGATGGCGACGTGCTTCTTTTGTGTGATGGCTGCGACAAGGCTTATCACAAGAAGTGTGCGGGGGTGCGCCGCGTGCCCAAGGGCGACTGGTTCTGCTCTACGTGCAAGGAGCAGAAGTGCTCCACGTGCAAAGAGCCGAAGAAGGCTGCGCCAGCACCCACTCCGGAACCAACGCGTCGTTCGACGCGATCTAGAAAGTAGGGGAAGGGATGAAAGCTCTTTTAAGGCTGTAATAAGGCGGCTTGTTACAGATGATCAATAGTCTACAGGAATAATACACTTTCATGCTCCGTCCGCGTCGCCATCGTAGGACCCTTCGGGCACACCTTCAAGGCCACCTTTCATGAAATTTTCTGCGCTCAAGGGATCTGCTTCTGCAGATCCCACACCAAGGCTCTTCATGTCCAGATTTAAGTCGCCAAAGCCAATGCCGCCGGAGCCTGGAGCAGCCTTTGGAAGTTGCTTTCCTCCACCAAATTTCAATATTTGGTGGAATGCATTGACATTGTATGGTCCGCGACCGCTGCTTCCGCGTCCACTCGAAGCTTTTGCACCTACCCGTGTCCAACCAGCAAGCTTTGGAAGATTACGCATCGCCGCTTTCAATTCAGCACTGCGCATCGAGGGAGTCAGTGTTGTCGATGATACGGGCGCCGTATCTTCGGCGGATTTTACCGCGGCACCGCGCTGCGACACCTTACCCTTCCCTCGGCGCGTTGGTACTGAAGAAATTGGCTTGGTAACCACCTCCTCCTCGATATCATAAGGCTCATCGTCCACGGCTAGCGCCTCCTTTAGGACGATGTCATCCACCGACTGATCACCAAACCCTGTGTTCGGCAAGTCAGTTTGTGCACCCTTGGGATTCTCGAGTTCTTTCACCTTGTAGTCTCCACGTCCCATTTTCTGAAGAATAGCACCCATGCGCTGCGCCGTTTTGCTGTTCGAATCTTCCGAGACGCCACGCACGAGCTCCGACATATGCTGCTGCGTAGCCTCCTCGAGTGAAAGAGGTGGTCCTGGGGGATCCCAGCGTGGTCGACGGCGCTCGATCCAAGCTACGATGCGGCTCGCGATTCGCTCGCGCGTTGTGCGCGACGTTGGAAATCGCCTTTTGTTCGTTGGATCATCTGGATTCGCACCCTTGCCACTCCATATGCGCTCACATAGCTGGTTCAGATCGCGCATGTCGAGCCTGCCCAGCTCGTCCGATGTGTAGTCGTGGTGGAACGGATCTGGTGGATCTGGGTCAGATAATGCGGGACATAGCGAAGCACGATGCTCCTCCGTGCGATTTTCATCCGCGCCAGCGGCATTTGGCAAATCTGCCATGTCAAAAGACAACACGATCGGTGCCACTCCGGCCATCGTGTCATTCACGTCATTCTGCGTCAGAAATTCCGCGGGCGCGGTCCCATGCGGTGTGGTCGTGCACACTCCCACGCCCAGACTCTGCTTTCCCACATCCATGAGCAGGTCGCCCTCAAGAGTAAACGAGTGACTCGGGTGCGCTCGTAGGTCGGGTGCGTCGTCGTAGTGCTGGAAGTAGTGGTAGCGCCATGTCGAGCTCTTGTAGTCGCGGCTGATTTCCATCGAGAACCCGAAGGTTGTCACGCGCGCACACATGCCCAGTGCCAGGTAGATGGCGATGATTCCCGTGCTTGGGCTCATACCACCCTTCTGGTAGCTCTGCACGCGCCGACGTAGCTTATCTGCCATGCGCTTTGCCTCCGGCGCGCGCGCGCGGTCAAGACTCCACAGAAGCCGCTCCACGCCAAGGCGGTAATTCGTCAAGCTCTGCCGAGCACCCACGAGGGCCTGCTGTGTCACGTACAGCAACCGAACGTCCGGTCTTGCGGCTGCTGTGGCATTCGCCAGCCGGATAAACTCTCGCGCCGTCGACCGCGTCGAAAGCAGAGTCACGTTGTCCTCCAAATCCGGTAGAAGGCGCTTGTAGCCGGCGTACGTTGTGTAGTGCGACGTCCACGCCTTGTTGAGAACGCGGAATGTTGCGCGTCGTCCCACGTTCGCGGCGTAGCCGCGCGTTGGTGCCTGATTAACACGAAACACCGCGTGGTGCGCATCTATTGCGCGCCCGAAGCGATGCCGATTGAGAATCGCGCTGTTGCCGACAATGGCGCAGCTGCGATACGCGAACGAGGGCGACCGTCTCGGCAGTATCCCGGAGAGCGCGTTGTACGTGTGCTTGCTGTAGAGCTGATCCTGCTCCTCGAGGAAGTTCTCTATGCGCGCCTCTTCCGCCTCCACGGAGCGCACCGCGTCTCTCACCTCTTTCTCGAAGTATGCCGTCGGCGCGCACTTCTTCTTGCACCCGCGTTGGTGCTTGCCGGCGCTTCTGTGGTGTCGCCGCCGCCGTGCACGCTCCTCCTCGGCACTCTCGAACAGCAGGTACGCGGCACCCTGCGCACCCCACTGCCATCTCCTGACCGCCTGCTGTGCGTACGTCAGCGGCGGTTTCGTCGTCGTTGCCTCGCCGAACACCTCCGGCCGCCGCTCGTGGCGGAACGCCTCCATGCCTCGGCGCAGCACGCCAATGGTCGCGAAGAGCTCCCTCGTCGCTGGCTCGGGCGCGAGGTCGCGCCGAAGCTGGTCAGCAAGCGCCTCTTTGCACGTGTCCGCGCTGCCGCACTTTGGCGCGTGTGTGTTGTCAGTTGCCTGTGGCGGGGGAGGCGACGACTCTTCAGAGGCTCCCTCCGGCCCAACGTCGACGTGAGCGAGCGCGTCGTCCTCCGCGTCGCCGATCACGTCAAGCTTGTTTACCGCACGCACGCCGATCGCGTTCACCTGCGCGTACAAGTCGTGAAACGCGGGTGCAACGACGAGCGCGAGCACAGTGAGCGTGTGCAAGGCGAGGATAGCGAACGCCCGTCTTCGGTGCCTTGCTGTGACATACTTCAGGATGGCTGCTAAGGATGCGACGAGAGATGCGGGTGAGAACGTGCGCTGTATGAGTTTCGCGCCAGCTCGCACGCAACTGGTGTGGTGCGATCGCGTGCTGGACGTCCACGCCATGACTCCGTCGCGCACCCTCTCACGTTCGGAGGATGGCCTCGACCAGCAAGCGTGTTCGAGTTCTTTGAGTTCGGGAGAGCTGGAGCGTTCTGTGCTGTGCAGCGTTGCTTCATGGTTGTGTTTACGGGAATTATCGGACAAGGCGGTGTTAATGGCTCGTTCTTGGCGAGGACGTTACGCGCGTGTGCCGACCTACGAGATGGTTGCCAGCTTGCCCTGATTGGCGAGGAATCTGTGCTGTGCGTCAGACGGACGTTGAGACGTCTTCGCCTACCGCAAGCCAATATCCGCAACCACACTTTCCGTTGCAACTTTCTGCGGATCATGTGCTGCCCGCCGCGTGGAGCCGTTCCCTTGCGTGCGCGTGCCGCCGCAAACCTCTCGAGAATGCCGCAGCTCGTGTCCCCCCTCCTCGCCGCAGTCGTCGTCGGCGTTCTGACCTTGCAAACAACAAGCGCCTCGGCCAGCATCGACCTCGCGACTCCTGGGTCGGCGGAGCAAGCTGAGCCGACGTACTGGTACAACAAGAAGACGGGAGAGACGAAGATCGAGAGTCCGCTCCCAAAGATGCACCACGACGACAAGACAAATCGGGACTACTGGTCGTACCACGCACACGGCGAAACGACGATTGAGTCCTCGTGGGAGACACCGGAAGTCATGTCATGGTGCGTTACGACGCGGGCGTGTTCCTGCTAACTCCTACCAACGATCGTGCACGACACTCACGGGCCAACCTTCACGCACACACTCACATACTCACACGCCGCATATCGCGTCTTACTCACACCCTCCAGGTACAAGGCAAAGTCGAAGGAGGATGGTCACGACAACCAGACGTACTACGTGAACAGCAAGACGGGCGAGACGACGTGGGAGGAGCCGCTAATGTTCCAGTGGGTTGAGCTGAAGAGGAACTCGGTGTTCTACCACAACACCATCACGGGCGAGACGCAGCGCGAGCGGCCTGAGGAGATGGGCTTCAAGGACGAGAAGACGGGTCGCATTTACTGGCGCGACAGTCACACGGGCGAGGCGACGTGGGAGAGCGAGCACTGGTGGACGGAGGTGAAGGTGGTGGACGAGCACAACCGCCCTGACGCGGATGGGCGCGTGTACTGGGTGAATGAGAAGACGAAGGAGAGCACGTGGGAGCAGCCTGCTGTGATGGGATGGCAGGAGTGGAACGATCCCGTTGTCAGCGACAGTATGCACGACGACCTCTGAGACGAGATTTAAGATCTGAGACAGACGACACGACTGACAGAGGCCGAGGCGGGCATGAAGTGGTGCAGAACATCAATCAGCACGTGCACTCCACTCACTGGACGTTGGCTGCGAAGCAAGATTCCTTCCAAGATAATATGGCGTTCGCGCCATGGAAGTACATTTATTTAAATTGCCAAAGCAGATCAACAAAGCAGGCCGATTTGTATCGAACGATCGATTGTCAACTTTCTGTTTTTTTTGTGTTTTTTTCACTGTTTTGTGTTTTCGGCCCCCCCCCCCCCCCCTTTTGCAAAGCAGGCCAAAAAAAATTAAAATTAAAAAATAGAACGAGTGGCTTACGTGTCTGTTTTTTGTGTCGTTTTGTTTTTTGTCGTTTTATTATTCCCCCACTCAAACATGAAAAAACATGAAAAAAACTAACACTTAAGGTTAAATCAGTTCTCAACGGTCATATTTTCAATTTATTCGTAGTGTTTGGTTGAGTGTTTGTTTGTTTGTTTGTTTGTTGTTTGTGCGCTTCTTATTAGGCTGCTGTATTGCTGTATTGCTGTATTGCGCTTCGTTGCTGTGACACTTTGACTGTGCATGAAGTTGACTTCCATCACGGCGATCGCGACGAACGCACTTAATCATAACAAGTACACCACCACCAGCACGGGCACCACCAACGCCGGCATCAAAAGCACAAAAGCAGCAACCTCCAGGGGCATCTCGTCTCCTCTCTCCCGCAGCATTGACAAGCATCAGAAGAAGAATCGCTTGGTCTTCGTCACACGCCACAGTAGCAGCAGCAACAACAACTTTTGGAGGAAAATTGAAATGGTGTCGCTTCGAACGAGTGCGCGCAAATCACAGTCGCAGGAGCGCGATGATCCATTCGGTTCGCCGCTCGTCTCGCCGCGTGCCACCACGAGGTCGATGACGGCGACGCCCAAGAAGACGCCAGCAAAGTCACCAACGCGCAAGCGTGTGGTGGCGAAAAGCACGAAGAAGGACAAAATGGAGTCCGTCGATATCCCTGCGCCAGTGCACTACCATATGGATATCTACGTCAGCTCGCAGCCTTGGTGGAGTCTCGTGCTTCGTGCATGCCTCTCGATCATTTTCGGATGCCTCTGCATGTTCGACCCTCTCGACTCTGTATACTCGGTCGCACTTTTCTTTGCAGGTTTCGTCTTCGTGGACGGCGCGATCACCATGTGGTATGCAGTGAAAGGTATGCTGAACAAGACTCTCAAACTTTCTCCCGGATTCTTTCGCCTCATTGCTGGAGTTCTGGGAATTGGATACGGCATTGCCGCCGCATTGACAAAGCTCGAGACGGAAGCTGTCATTTTCTCGCGCCTCGTCGCATCACTCATCATTCTGCGCGGTGTTGGAGAGATTCTGGGCGCGATTGTGCTTAGCCGTCTTCCCGACGTCGTGGACAACGGGCTGCTTTTGTTTCCCGGCATTGGCAAGTATCAGCTCATCACGATCGCAATCATTGGAGTCATCGAGATCGGATGGGGTGCGGTCGTGCTGAGTGCCACGCCAGCCATGGAGGTTCTCACGATCGGCTCTCTGATCGGCATCTACGCATTCTACAATGCGATGACTCTGTTCTACAACGCGTGGCGTTCACGCAAGATCGCGAGGATTCTGGGAGACGTTTCTGGTACCCTATCACTCGACTACAAAACGGAATGATGGTGAAATCGTCGAACGTTCACAAGCAAAAGTTTTTTTGTGTCTTTTTTTTTTGGTTTTGAGTTGCTTGGTGCGAATGAAATGAATGAGTTTGTTTCTTTCTTTTTTTGTGATTGCTCATGTTTTGTAATGGAATCGAGTTTGCTTTTTTTGTCCAGAATGTTGAGTTGAACACATAAAGATCTAATAGAATGACTAGTTTACAACAAGAGGTAACATTTCATGCGTCAATTTCCTCACCGCTGTCCTCCTCATCACCGATTCCCTCGATGAACACAGAATCAGGTAATGCAAATCGAAGCACTGCGCCACTCGCACAACCAACAATTGCAAGCTTCCTCTCCACATACAGGGCAAGGCATGTGGTTGGCTCAGGATGCACCGCACATGCGTGCAGCACCTGGCCAGAGCCGTACAACCATGCAACAACCCGGCCATCCTCCGCGCATGTCACGCATCGGCCAAGTCCCGGCACTCCGATTGCCAAGACGGGCCCAGAGTGCGCGACGAAGCTCGAAATAGGTGCACTGCGATGTTCCGTATTCTGCTTATCCACGCCAGCGCTTTCGCGTGCGTAGCCCTTGCGAACCTGGAAGGTTGATTTGTTCCAACCGGCGATGTTGCGACTCCAGACTCTCACCCTGCCGTCCTCACATCCACTCAGCAGTGCTGCCGTGTCCGCAGCAACGCAGCCCGCACTGTGGACCGGTTGCGCATCCTTTTCGCAGTAAGTGCCAATGGGCATCAACAGCTTGCGATGGAACATGCGAATCGTTCCATTCGAGCCGCTGACCAGAAGAGCCTTCTGCAGTGGATCGTGGAACAGGCAAGTCACGCCTTCGCCCTCCGTAAACACGGCGAATTTGCTGACAAGCATGGGACGCGCGCCTCGGCGGCGGCTGAAGTCAAAAAGTGCGACCTGGCCATTTGCGCAGCCGGCAAAGACGCGCGGATCAGGCGAACTCGAGTCACTGGAGATGTCCGCGCTGCATAGCGCAGTGACCGCGATGGGCAGCTCGCGAAGGTTGCATGTGGAGCCCGTGTCAACATCCCAAAGGCGAACCACACCGTCGACGTGCCCAGTCACTATGCCGTGCACGAGGTCGTCGTACATCATGCTGACAATCTCGCTTCGATCTTCCGTAAGCGTTTGCACGATCTGGCTCGTGACAGGATCCCACTGCAGGATGCGATTGTCAAGCGCTACGGAGAAAATGCGGAAGCCATTCTCCGGAACGCGATGCGTGCTCGGTGGAGGCCCTCGCTTCAAGTCGACACTAATCACGCTCATGACGTGGCCATGATCCTCGTCTGGGCCGATTCGCGTTCGTGTGAAATCGTGATCGCGGTCGAAGTGCACGTACCGCACCCCACGCGGGCCGCCGCTTAGCACGCTGTCATCGGGCGCAGTCTCGGAGTACCCGACGCCAACGAGAGCGTCCTCTGAAACGCGCTCGCGAAACACGACACTCTCGCGCTCCAGGGAATACAAGCTAATGTACCCCTCGCGATCGCTTAGGACGATGTTCCGCCTGCGCTCGTCAAAGTCGACACCGGTATAGGCGCAACCTGCAGGATTGTGTACAGTCACCTTGGCCGCCTTGGCAACATTCACCGCG
Source organism: Pycnococcus provasolii (assembly GCA_938743325.2). Classification (NCBI taxonomy): domain Eukaryota; kingdom Viridiplantae; phylum Chlorophyta; class Pseudoscourfieldiophyceae; order Pseudoscourfieldiales; family Pycnococcaceae; genus Pycnococcus; species Pycnococcus provasolii. Next base: position 610,344 of record OW568869.1, on the reverse strand, counting down.
GCTGATCCGAGTTCGTAGATTCGCATCGTGTGGTCGTAGCACAGCACGACGACAATCTCCTCCTCTGCCCAAACGCGGGCAACCTGCACACCATTCGGCAGCGTGCGCGTCACCACCTTGGAACCGGACGCGTCGGAAAGTCCGACGGGAGGCCTGTCGCCGTTCGGCATGCGCGGTGCGTTCACGGCGTAGAACACTCGAAGCGTTCCCGCGGAATCACCAATGGCGAGAGCACCTGGATCGTCGACACGGCTCGTGGTGGCGTAGTTCAGCGTGTTGACCCACCCGTCTGCGGGAGGAAGCACATATGTGCACTCGAACCACGGGTGAAAGGCATCTGTGCGCCCGCCAGTAGCTCGCCAGACGCGCGTGGTACGATCCGTGGCACCCGAGACGAGAAGGACGCCCACGCGCGCGAGCGATGTGACGGTACCCTCGTGTCCTCGAAGCGTCTGCACGATACACCCGCTGGCGGCTCCGAGTCCTGGGCGCCACATCTGCTCTGGCTCCCACAGTATGATAGACGCGTCCGTGGCGCCCGAGGCGAGAAGCGCGGCGGCGTTCTCAGACTGCGAGGGCGGCAGCGCACACCCGCGCGGTAGCGCGAGCAGGCAGCGCACCGCACCTCGGTGTCCCTTGAGAAGCACGGGGTCACTGCCGAAACCGCTCTTTCGTGATGGCGCGACGACGATGCACCCATCCTGACGGCCCATGGCAATGCTGCCCCCGCGGTTGATGTCGCGTGCGAAGCAGAAGCACATGAGCTCCTCCGCGCGCTGCACTTGACTCGCGAGCTGTTTCTCCTCCTGCGGCTTGCGCGCCTTGGTGAGCGCCACCTGTGGAACGTTCGTGGGAAAAAAGCGCCCAGCCTCCATTGTGATGGTTGGTCCTGGTGCCTTGTCCTTGCCTAGGTAAGAGAGGTCGAGCTCGCGCTCGTACTGCTCCGCCGTCACCCGCTCCATCTCCTCCTCGAGTTTGTCCCAGTAGTCGTCGTGGCGGTTTCCGTCCGCTCCTGCTCGGTTTCCCCCGAAGAGCAGCTCGATGGTCGCTGACGCCGCCGAGCGTCCCCCGAGCGTGGATGCGATTCCTGACGTGTTCGTTTGGGAGGTGGTTGGCCGGAGCGGCACGCCAGTCGCCGTGCTTTCGCTTAAGCCGCCGCCGCCGGCAGAGGACGCTCCACCACCACTTGCGCAAGACCACTTGCTTTTCCTCAAAGACCCCCCTTGCCCCAAGCTTAAGTTGTCCGACTCCACGAGCGCCATGAACAATGAACACAATGATGAATGAACACAAAGATGAGCAATGAACACACGAGCACAATCAATGAGCACCTGTAGAATGATTCGAAAGAGCGGCCGGCGGAACCGAACAACCAGTGGAGGCTCCAGGGCTTCAAGAGTTCAAGGGAAAAAGAAAATGGAACTTGATTTCTACCATCCTAGCTAGACTATTGACCACCGTTAACACTTGACGTAACTCGTGTCTTCTCCTTCAGGTACTTAATTTTATCTCCTTCTCCATCGACTAACCTTACCAAGGAGCAACTACTGTCGCATTTGACGAGTTGCCGACCTCATCAGGGAGTTGCCGCTTGCACATGCCCATTCCCCATTCACCTGGCCTGGTGCCTGGCACGATCCATCGCTCTAATGAGCACCTGGCAAGACGGACGGTTTCTCCTCTCCAGTCTCCGGTGCTCGGCATTGGGCAACCCCTCCGGGAGCCGTGATTGGTCGTGATGGCACACCCTTTCTCCTTCTTTCTTTCTCTCCGTCTCGGTCTCTCGGAACCAACCTGTGTAATCTCGGCAAGCTAAGCCTTAGCTGCTCGACCACCTTGATTGACCACCTGTGTGATCCTGTGTTTGTGCTGTAAAGCGCGAGGTTTCGTGGACAATATCGTGGACCCGTCGCGGGATCCCGTTCCCGTTCAGGTTTCCCGTTCTCACAACCACGTTCTCCCAATCATCTCACTTGATTAGCGCAGTGCTCACTTGGCTCCCGCCTGCCACTGGAAGGCCTTCCTAGTACTCCCACACTCCCGTCCACATGCCGTCACGTGCATGGCGACGTGCGGCCGCCGTGCCCGCTCTGCTCCTGCTGCTCTCTGCGACCCACTGCTGCGCGTGGCACTCCAAGCACTACCGTGGGAAGATCTTCTCCGCCTTGCACAGCGATCTGCTGCCGTGGACGAGGCGCAAGGTGAACGCGACGTCGCTTGTCGAAACGCGACGAGCTTCAGGAGATAACGGTATCGCGGGGTTCGCGCTCATCGACGGGCGGGTATTCATGACGTCGCTCACTGACCGACGAAATGCCATGGATACTTTGCACTGGTACATGCCGTGCAAACTATTGCAGGCGATGTTTAGTGCGCCACTTGGAACGAACCTCGAGGTGTTTGTGAAAGCCGGAGATAGGCCGGTGGTCAACCAGGACAATTTCGATCGTAATTTCGCTCTTGTAGTGTCGCCGGCTTCCGTGCCAGGTTTCCTCGACGTGCGCGGCCCACACTGGTTTATCATCGTTGACCACATATGCGAGAAGGACTACAACAATACCGCCTTCGACGAACGCAAGCCGGTGCTCTTTGGCCGCTACACCCACTTCTGCCCGTTTGACCCAGAACCAATCAAGCTGCCAGAGGAGCTCCACGCGTTCAGCGACTGTCAGCGAACATACTTTGCTCAGCTTGCGAAGCAGCACCCTTCTCTCATGGATGTGGGTCCCACGAACTACGTGCCAAGTCCGCCAAATCCACGCAGTGAGTACGGCGCTCCTGGCACATTCGACAAAAAGCCTCGCGAGCCGCTAGAAAGCTGGGACGAATACAAATACGTGCTTGCGACGGAAGGGTGGGCGAACCCTGGCAAGTTGGCTAAACTTCTCGCACTTGGTGGGGTGGTGCTTATCCCTCGCACAAAGCATATTCAGTACTTTGTGGACGCGCTCGAGCCGGGCGTGCACTTCGTACCTGTTTGGGAGAAGAAGAAGGACGACGTGATCGATTCGATGGAATGGCTCGAGAGAAACAAGGACGAAGCGCGCAAAATTGCCGCGAAGGGCCGTGAATTTGCATGTATGGCGCTGATCAAGGAGGAGCGCGACGCGTGGTGGACGGAGTTCGTGCGCGTGGTGACGCAGGACGTCATGTCTGGCACGGAGCCTCTCGAGTCATACGAGAGGATGGTGCAAGAAAAGACGGCAATTGAAATTACTGCAAATCAAATTGAGATTGACGAGGAGCAGGGAAAGTGTACGTTGCACGAGAACTGATTTGAATGCATACGATAATGGATCCCCGATTTTGTTTTTCCCGCCTCCACCGCAAGTTCATAGTCTACTGAATTTGAAATCGATTTTGGGGGCTTTTTACCTTTTTAGGCCTGCAGAAACAAACTGGACTCATTTTTCCGCCATTACGGTAATAAGTCCTTGAGGACTGTTTGCGCGCCTGGCTTGAAGAATCCTGGATCTAAGAAGGCACGCGCGTCAATCACTCACTGCATCATCATCATATCAGTGAGTGAGTGATGGCGAACAATCACTTCGTCTCGGCAATTGTGCGCGCCGCCCTGGACGCGACGTTCGCGGCGAGTGTGCTGGTTCTCGCGCAAAATATTCACGGGGCCGTGCAACGTCGACGCCAACGCAAGCAGCACGACCAAGATGAGCGTGCTGATGATGTTGTAGCCGGCGAAGCGAATCCGACGACGACGACATATCATAATCATCATACGTGCAACACTACCGAGCAGCAGCAGCAACAACAACAACAGCGACGACGTCAAACGAATGATGGTGACGGTCTTCTGGTTACACGACATACAAACGATGCGGAGATGTGGCTGCATGTTGCTGAGAACATAAATGATCACGAGGATGATGATGACGTAACGATGATCCAGGAGGACAAACTTGCTACTGCGAGAAATATCGTGACGAATGCACCACCAACGCCGCGCTCGGCAATGAAGAAGTCCAACAATGACGGTACACAGCCTGCCTCGGCCACGCGCTTGCGCTTTGTACGGGGCAGCTCAGAGGAGAAATCGTCGAGCAATGACGACCACATGAAGGAGGGGACAGACTCGTCGTGGAGCGCAGATGGCTCATACATGTCATTCGGGCCGGCAAATCAATCTGGCACGACGATGAAGAAAACGCCTCAGGCTCCGCCGCCAACTGCACGCAAAGAGGAGGAGCACAGCAGCGGCAGCTACGCGAAGCTACTTGCGTCTCTCGCATACACGGTGGAGAGTGCCGCCGAGGCTGCACGACGCGCTCGCGCATCATGGGATTCGACCACATCTGACGTCGTCGTGGTGGAGATGGGAGCAGCGAGCACCACCGCAATCCAGAAGAGCTATCTACCTGAGAGGAGCGTTGTCGAGGTGAATGTGGAGGAGGAGGAGGAGGAGGAGACAGCCTTCGACGACACGTCAACGAAGATGATCGAGTCGCTCATGCAGAAGAATGCATCGCTGATCCACGAAATTCAGACCGCGCAGACACCGGGTGGGCCAGCGCCGGCACCAGAAACGTCGACGACTGAGATCACCGATGAAATGGAAGGTGCCAGCGCCAGTGACGCGACGACTTCGGTGACGCGCGCGGCGCGCCGTTCCCTCGTCTTCTGATCTTATAGTCATTTTGCGTGTTTCTGTGCGCGGAGAGTCCGTGAGTCCTGTTGCGAGCGTGGTGGTGGTAGCCTTGCGTTGCGAGTAAAAATTTGAGTTGCATAAACAGTGTACAGCGCATAACATCATCAACATTGTTTTGCTCCTGTCATGTCTCACGCTTGGCACGTTTCCCGGCGAGTTGTGGCATGAGCGTCTCCGCTGCGCGTTTCGCAGCTTCGTTCACAGCTTGTTCTCTTGTCGGCTTCGCAGGCTTTGCGCTAGCGAGCGACGCCTTGAGGTGTTTTTCGCACCTTTCGAGCAGTGCCCTCGCCTCGTCGGCGACCGCGTTGACATTTCCATCCACCTGTTCTCTTGCCTGCTTGAGTCTGACATCGTATTCGTCCATGTTTTGGTTTCCGACGGCGACGTCCCCAACGAGCGCACTTTTCTCGAGGTTGTCGATGGTGTCCATGAGAGTTTCAGCTGTTTGCACGACTTTTGACGCGGCAACTTGCGTGTGCAGTGCTTCGACATCCGAGAGCATGGCAGTGTCAGGTACACGTGCGAGGTTGACGAGAGCGACGAAGCTTTCCAGGAGTGACGAGCACGCCACGTCACTCCTCGAAAGCTCCTGGAAAGATGCCATGACTGATGATGAACAAAAAACACAAAAAATACAAAAATATAGTTAACTAACGTGGTCCAGAGAGACACAGACACAGGTGACAGGAGGACAAGTGCAGGGAAGGGAAGGGAAGGGAAGGGAAGGGAAGGGGAAGGGCGCCGCCACACCACGCCACACCACGCCACACCAGAGTCGATGCGGAAATGAAGCGAGCTTGAGGGGGGCACCAGAAAAAACAAAAGGGGGCACAAAAAGGGGGGGACACAGGAGGGGCTCCGGGATCCCGGTCGGACACATATAGTGGGGGATCCCGACCAAAACGAAAACAAGATTTGAGTGGGGCATTCATAACGGAAGGTTTGTGTTTGAGCAACGAAATCAATGGCGCCCACGCGAGCAGCATAGGTCAAGTGGCCGGCGACGGTCACAACGCCAACGGGCCAATCAGCGCCGCACACTCAGTGGCCGGGTGCCTGGGATGGGGCGCCCCACGCGCGGATGGCGACCGCCCCCGTCTCAAAAAACGTCCCACACTCCCATGCCGCTCGACCGCGCGCTGCGTATAACTGATGATGTAGCCACGCCGACATCTGGAATTGTTCCCCTCGGGCAGTTGCTGCGGTCCGGCGCCTTCGCTCAGGCGTCCGACGAGATGTCAGTCATCGGTGAGCAGATGTGCGGTCAAGACTCAAGATCCGAATCTTGATTGGGACGACGACGCCATCAGCAATTATACACGGTTACGCCACAAAACAGTCGCTCGCGGCGATCGCTAACTGCATTAGCATTCTGCTGGCAATGCACGATATCGCTCTGTGGGGCGAATGGGTCGCGTCGAAGGCTAATGTAGCCGATATTCCGACGCGAACCACCATGGAGGATGCCACTGCACATCCGGCGATCCTCACATGGCGTCCACGCATACACGAGTGCCAGAGCATTCCAGTTCAGCTGATTGACGAGCCGATATTAATGATCGCTCGATCCAAGCTGAATTAGGATTAGGGCTAAGGTAACCCTAACCCTAACCCTAGTTAACCCACAACGTCGAAGTTTCATCCCGCCCGCCCGTTCCCAACCTTCTGTCTACCCACACATCCAGTACTATACTGAGGGGGATAACGTTGATGTGAATGAATGAATGTGATGTGGTGGGCTCACACACACATAAAAGAGCTCACATTACACTCCCAGCGACCAAAGATCCTAGCAGTTAGTGCTGCGCGCACCCTCCCGAAGAGCCCGCGCAGCGCTAGGGGGTATGCCTAAGCCTTAGAGCCCTTACCCTAATTCTAACCCTAACCCTAACTTCTGGTTGGTTGCGTTTCGGGGAGGGAGGGCTCTGAGGGAGGGATGGTTTTCGTGTCCGCCATATTTGATATTTCCTTCCTGCCTAGGTTGGTAAACTTCGTCCTCTCTTGCGCCGCCGATCACAGCCACAGCCACAGCCCGCAGCCACAGCCCGCAGCCCGCAGCCACAGCCGGCCTTGCACTTCTGTCGTTGGCCTTTATATACGCACATGTCAGACACACCCTTGTCACCGGGTCAGGGACCGTCCACGTCATCAGCCAACCTTGAGGGACCGGAGAGCCTCGCGCGATCCACGCAAAAGCTCTTACGTGCGTCGCAAGATTGGAACAAAGACGAACTGCTTGACGTCCTGCACTGGTCGCGGCAAGTTCTAGGTGTCGTCCTTGGAGTCGTCTGGGCGACACTAGCACTCGACGGGTTCTTCGCATTTGTCGCGTACGCTATCGGATCAACTGCGTGCATCATCGCACTGTACGGAGGACACCTCAAACTCGACGCCGACGACTTTGGAGGGCACAACGCTCTCGTCACCGAGGGATTCGCACCCGCAACCGCGCTGTTCGTCGTGACGTGGACCGTCGTACACACAACATTCAACGTGCAACAAGCGGCATGAAAATGAAACCAAAGATGATGTTTTATTAAGAAGAACCTTTTTTTTCCAAAGTTGTTTGTTTTCGTTGGTTTCCCCGTTTCTTTCGCCGTTCCGTCGTTACGGCATTCTCAACCGCAAGGACACGTGCACGTACCTCCAATGCAAGTGCACGAACATCCTGAACCACCACCACCACCACCTGACATCTGAGAGGACGACGACGCTTGTGATGACTTGGCATACGGTGCTGTCGGATCCGAGAAGCTCGTTATAGGGGATAGTCGTGGCGCCGAAGTTGGTCGTGGTGCCGTCGGATCCGCAACTTGACGTGGTGGTGCCGTCGGAACCACCATCTGCTGCGTCATCTGCTGAGTCACGGGCCGCTGCGTGGGCCTCGACTCTGGTCGCAGCGGTGCACCACCATGTTCACCCAAGTGCGCAGCCGGCCCAAGCGTGCTCCTGATGAATGATGGACCGCCGTCGGATAGAGCAGGGTCGCGCACAACCTCGACTTGTATCGTGGCGAATGCCGTGCTGGCGCCATCATGCTGATTTGTCGCACCAATGACCACATCCACTTCAGACGGCATCGCATCCAATCCCACGCTGAGCACAACTTCCACCGGCTCACCACCAACAACAAGTGCCGCGGCTGCGGTGGCGGTAGGATCACCAGCCATTCCTGCGGTAGGTGCGGTAGGATCACCAGCCATTCCTGCGGTGGGTGCTGTAGGATCATTCGACATCGTTTGAGATTGATACTGCTGATTCTGAGCCTGTGGTGGCATATATTGACCAAGATCTTGGCGACGATTGTTGATCCACTCCCTGGCGCGCTTGAGGAATTCTTGTTGTTGAAGGCGGCGACGCCCATTATTGGTGAATCGTGCCCTCCAATTGCGTATTGGCGAGCGGGCGCGACGTTCGTCCATCGTTTGCACACGCCCACCATCATCTCTCGACATGTCATCAAGCGGAATCTGCAGTTCATCGGTGAGCTTTGGCGATACGGCAACGGACAGCTGCATCGCCTCCTCGTGGCTCGGACCATGCTTCGTAAATGTCCAAAGAGTATACCGCGTTGGCGCTGGCACATTTGAGAAGATATGGCCTCGCACGCTCACGGAGTGGCCTGGCGCGAGTTTCACGCTCGCACGATCCAGACTCAGTGTCACCTGAGGGTCGAGATCGACCGAGCGCAAGAGCGTGTCGCCGCGCATCGTGCCCGATCCATCGCCCCAGATGAGCCAAGTTGCGGGAAGGTTGCCCTTCAGGTAAGCAACAACCCACGCCGTCTGCCACGCGGTCCACCGACGACGGCCGGCGAAGTCCACAGGCTCCAAGTGTCCGCCACGTATGATTGCTAAAGCCTTCGGGAACTGGCTCGGCGCATAAATCATGCCACGCACGGTAGCGGGTGGCGTGAGTGGGTCCGTGGAGCCGCTCGTCAGGAAGATGGGTATGCCCAGTCGAAGCGAGTTCGAAAACGGTGCGGGATGGTCGCCAAGTGTCGTCTTGATGCAGTACTCGCGCTGCTCGTCAGGGTCACAGCCGAACGACACCCCGGCGTTCAGCGCCGCGCCGCCGCCCATGCTGTGCCCCATGGTGCCGAAATTTTTGGTGTCGATACGCTGGTAGAAGATGCTGCTCGGCTGATCGTTGAGCTTCACGAGGTGCATCAGCTGGTGCACGAGATCGTTTCCAATGTCGACGGGATTCGACGACGGATTTTTCGTGCTGATGACAATGATGCCGTGCGATGCAAACTGTTTGTAGGTGCTCTCGTACACCTCCACTGGTGCGCCCGAGCCGTGCGCGAAGCTCACGACAGGGAAGGCAATCTTCTTATCAGCGTCTGCAAGCTCCGCCGTTCCGTTGCGAAACCGGCAGAATCTCTGAAGTAGTCCAGAACCTGTGTAGGTATGCAGCGTGCCCGTGCCTACGCACCGCTGTTCGACTGGGTACGTAATGACACTCCTTGTGATTCCAATACCTCTCTTGTACTCGCTTCCTCGTTGGAATCGTATCGTCATTGTCGCGGTGGCATACTGACCTAGAGTCGCATAGTGATGTTCGCAGAAGAATTCGTTGCTACTGCTTACTTCGTCGTTGTCGGCTGCGCATCGCGGCAGGGTCTGTGCATTGGCGTTTATTGTCATCGAACGACCAATCCTCATCCTTGTTGTCGTATCTGCATCCAAGAACAAGAACGCCGCCAACACGGAGATTGCGATGACGAATCGTTTGAGAAGACACGCAGACGAGCGAGCACAACAGCACGAAGAAGAGGAAGACGAGCGCACAGAAGACAGCACCATGTTGAAAACAAAACTGATGATGACTTGATGTTAGGAGAGAAAGGAGAGAAAGTGCCACCCCACCACCAGATGGAGAGAAGAAGACTGAGTCCACGCAGTCCATGCTTCTTCTTTTCTTCGAAAAAAGAGAGAGAGCACCTGCCTACCTCTTTTTAAAAAGGTATACAACTCCTATACAACGACAAAACAAACGAGCGAGGCGAGCCATCCTCATAAGTGTATAGAATAAACACCACACAGGTTCTCCGACATTAAATTGTGGATGAACGGGAGCAGAACGATGGTTTGGTTTGATTTTTGATGAAACTGGAAATTCTTTTTTTGACAGCTGGGAGAAAAAAGATTGAAAAAAAGATTTTCCCAAAGATTTTCCCAAAGATTTTTTGGATGGTTTCCCCGGTGCTTTTTCCCACTTTGCTTTTTTGATACCGTGGCCCGTGGGTAGTTGGGCTGATGAAGATTTCGGACGTGAACGTGACGAAGTGAACTCGTTGTTATGTAAATACAGTATGGGGTAACTACTCGCACTTGTTAGTCTACCACCCTAACCTTACCTGTTCTTCTCAATCTCGAAGAACGTCTTAATGCGCTCTTGCATGCGTTGAATTTCGTCGTTGTTTCCGCGCCAACCCTCAACTAGCGTCGCGTTCGGGGCGAGAGACGCGACGTCGCGAGCCGTCTGAGAAGGGTGGAAGACGTCGATGCCGGCTGCAACCAGCATGGGTTGCGTGAGCGAGCGGACGTCGTCGCGAGATACGCTGAACACGAACGGGTCGTCCTCCCGTCGTCCTTCCACCGCAGAAGAAAACAGGCTCGTGTAGAGAGCGTCAAGCTCCGTGCGGCTCGCGCGATTGGAAGCCTCCATTTCCTTCG